>JAVJGJ010000047.1:80357213-80371598 GCA_035590215.1 Microhierax caerulescens | reverse complement strand
ACACTTGTCCTTTCACCACATGCCCTTGTAAAAAGCCCCTCTCCAGCTTCCTTGTAGCCCCCCTTTAGGTACTGGAAAGCTGCTAGAAGGTCTCCCTGGAGCCTTCTCTTCTCCAGGCTGAACAACCTCAACTCCCTCAGCCTGTCCTCACAGGAGAGGTGCTCCAACCCTCTGAGCATTTTCGTGGCCCTGCCCTATGAACTTGTTCCAACAGGTCCATGTCTTTTTTATGTTGGGGGCCCCAGAGCTGAACACAGCACTCCAGGTGGGGTCTCACCAGAGCAGAGCAGAGGGGCAGAATCACCTCCCTTGCCCTGCTGGCCACGCTGCTTCTGATGCAGCCCAGGATTCCGTTGGGTTTCTGGGTTGCAAATGCATGTTGCTGGTCCGTGTTGAGCTTCTCACCTGCCAGCACCCTCAAGTCCTTCTCCTCAGGGCTGCTCTCAATGCATTCTCTGCCCAGCCTGTATTTGTGCTTGGGATTACCCTGGCCCAGGTGCAGGACCTTGCACTTGGCCTTGTTGAATGTCATGAGGTTCACACGAGCCTATGTCTCAAGCCTGTCCAGGTCCCTCTGGATGGCATCCCTTCCCTCCAGTGTGTTGACTGCACCACACAGCTTGGTGTCATCAGTAAACTTGCCGAGGGTGCACTCAATCCCACTGTCCATGTCACCAACAAAGATGTTGAACAGCGCAAGTTCCAATACCAACCCCTGAGTAACATCACTCATCACTGGTCTCCACTTGGATGTTGAGCCATTGACCACAACACTTTTAGTGTGACCATCTAGCCAAATCCTTATCCACCGAGTAGTCCATCCATCAAATCCATGTCTCTCCAATTCATAGACAAGAATATTGTGCAGGACTGTGTCAAATGCTTTGAACAAGTCCAGGTTGCTCTTCCCTTATCCACCAGTGTTGTAACCCCATTGTAGAAGGCCACCGGATTTGTCAGGCATGATTTTCCCTTAGTGAAGCCATGTTGGCTGTCAGCAATCACCTCCTGATTTTCCATGTGATTTAGCATAGTTTCCAGGAGGATATGCTCCATGATCTTGCTGGACACAGAGGTGAGACTGACTGCCCTGTAGGTTCCTGCATCTTCTTTTTTTCCCTTGTTAAAAATGGGGAAAATATGTTTCCTTTTTTCCAGTCAGTGGGAACTTCACTGGACTGCCATGGCTTCTCAAATATAATGGATAGTGTCTTAGCAACTTCATCTGCCAGTCGCCTCGGGACCCACAGATGCATCTCATCAGGCCTCAGGGACTTGTGCACCTTCAGGCACCTTAGATGGTCTTGAACCTGATCTTCTCCTACAGTGTGTGGTTATTCATTCTCCCAGTCCCTGCCCTTGCCTTCTGTGACTTGGGTGGTGTGGCTGGAGCACTTGCTTGGGAAGACTGAGGCAAAAAAGTCATTGAATACCTCAGCCTTCTTTATGTCCTGGGTAACCAGGTCTCCTGTTTCTTTCCAGAGAGGACCCACATGTTCCCCAGTCTTCCTTTTATCACCAGCATACCTACAGAAGTTTTCCTTGCTGCCCTTGATGTCCCTGGCCAGATTTAGTTCTGTCAGGGTTTTATCTTTCCTAGCCTGGTCCCTAGCTGCTTGGGAAATTTCTCTGTATTCCTCCCAGGCTACCTGTCCTTGCTTCCACCCTCTGTAGGCTTCCTTTTTGTGTTCGAGTTTGTCCAGGAGCGCTTGGTTCATCCATGCAGGCCTTATGGCATTTTTGCCTGACTTCCTCTTCGCTGGGACACTTGGCTTCTGAGCCTGGAGGAGATAAATCCTTGAATATTAACCAGCTTTATTGGGCTCCTCTGTGCTCCAGGGCTTTGTGCCATGGTATTCCAACAAGCAGAAGAAACTTGTTAAAAAATGTAATAAAACGTGGAACACTGGAAATGGCACGGTGAAAAAAAAGAAACTAGTAGTTACAGTTTATCAGTAGCTGGAGTTGGATAGCTCGGAGGCTGAGGGTACTTTTAATTGCTTGCTCTCAAATGAAATCAGGCCGTGCTTGCATCAGTCCCACCTCCATCCCAAAGTCAAACAAGCTGCTTTTCAACTGCATACAGAGAGGAAGACAGAGCTCTCACAGGCAGGATGCACTCACTAAGTCATAATGTTAATGCCCGGCTAGATGTTAATTTGGATGTAAGCAGCGTGCTGGATCCCTGTGCTTAGGGACAGAGGTGCAGTGCCAATAATGTAATGACCTGCTTTTCATCAGGGCTCTGAGAAAAAAGATCTTAAGGCATCTGTGCTCTCCAGGAGCCTGAGGTGGCACTGGACCATACTTTTCTTTGCAACATTTTTTAGATATTGAGGTGGAGGTGTTTTTGTTTTAGTGTTCATTTTAATGAAGACCTAGGGTTTCTTCTTTCAGATCAGGTTTGAGTATGTAAGTTGAATATACTATGGTCCTATGTTGTATTTCTATCTTAACTGAAAGCATTACTAAAATTTTCCATGTTTTGCAGTCAGAAGAGCTGTCTTTTAAAACCACTGACCTGATGTTCAGCTGTAGCCTATGTTCTAATGAGAGACACTAAAGCTACTTCATCTTAATACTAAAATAAGTGAGTGGAAACACAGCCAAACGTTTCTCAGTAACATTAAGAACACCTGACTACTATCCATGTAATAGTATATAATAATGTGAACAGACTACAACTCATTTATCTGTAAATATTTCGGGCAAAAAGATTGCACCTACACATATGGTCTAAGCATTCATTACTTCTATGTGGGCATAAAAGCAGTAATGAAATGATATTACTAAGATATTGAATAACGGTATATGAGTTACAACTTTATATTGTATTCATTTTACTGAAGTAAATGATAGTGCCATTTCATTAAGTTTAATTTCATCTCAATCTCAGTAATTTTACATTACATTACACTGTTCTTGTTGCTCATTCCACCCCTTGAACTATTTTTTACCCCATTTTCCCACTTTTATCTGGCCTTAGGTTAGGGATGAGAATTTGAAAAACTGCTGAAGAGATGCAGCACTTTCTAGCTTTCTACCTAGCCCTAGGAAGAAAATGAAAGCAGTGGCCAAGGTCTGCAGGTTAATCACAGAAAGGTGACAGCAGCTCTGCAGCTGTGCGTGTGCAGCTTGCCCCTTTCAGGAGTGCTTTTTTCATCGAGGTGGAAAGAGGTTTTAGCTTGGAGTGTGCAGGATCTTAAAGACACCAGTTTTGGTTTTAATTAGCAGGAGATCCAGAAAAGAACATATCCCTCATAAAAATTGTTACATGTTTCTTCAAGTTTGCCTTGTATGTGGTGTGCCAGTTACAAATACTTTTAGTCTTTGTAGGAGACAGCAATGAACAACAAGGTCATACCTCAGCCTTCACACAGGTGGCCTGAACTTTTATCCGTGCTATGAGGGAACTAACTGGTTAAATTTAACTTGTAATAACAATAGCATGAAGCTTATAGAACATTTTAAAATCTGAATGTGGTCGTGCCTTTTTCTGAACTTCCTTCCTTCCAGACTTGCTTTTGAGTAGTAACATTTTCTGGACATATCTATATATAGGCAAGAATATGGAAGGGTTGAGGTTTTTTAACACTATCTCCATACAAAGGATAAGATCCATGTTAAAACAGTGGTGTAGCACCAGTGACCAAGACTTCATCAAAGGAGGAAGTACTACAGTTGAACAGGTCAATTCTAACGTGCTGTAAGACAAAGCCAACAGACAAAATCTTACTGAGAATCCTGAAAGAAGTCATGTGAGAACTCCACTTCATTTGGAAAAGATGATGTGAAGTGAGAACTCATCCTTTTGTGCTGTTAACGTGGCCTGAACATAGCCTGAATGTCCGTTTTGTTTTCTTCATCCCAGTTCATACCTGTATATAGCAAGCACAGCGACAAAGCAAATGTGTTTTATTGACTCCCGCATGTCTCCTTCCATACCACAGCAAACGGAATGTGTTTTGTTTTCCTTTTTCTCCCCTGCCCCCGTCTTCAGTTCCTCCAGAAGTCACCCCAAAAGCATGACTTAATGTGATGTTACGCTGCATCTCGAGTGCTTAAATGTCTACTAAATGACGTATCTCACTCCCTGCTGTGGCTAATGGCAGCTGGTGCAGAAAGAGAAGGATGCACCTACCTCACTGTGTGATGCTGACTGAAGCGGTGGGAGGGAATCTTCATGGCAATTCCTTTACAGCCTGCAGCATGAGATTTGATTACCCCATCTCTTAAGAGATACAAATGTTACAAACATAAAATTATCCAGCTTAATATCAATATGGAGATAATTTAAGGCAACACGTTGCAGAGTCGGTAATGTGAATGAATGTATAATTTAATATACATAAGTGCAGGAATAAGCTGTTGATTTAATGAGACACCATTACTTCTTGTTACTGGAGACTCAAAAAGATGAAGTTTATTTCTGTGTAACTCAATTATTCTTTTTTTCCTTGCCTGCACAGTAAACAGCAGTCTAACTAATGGCCTTGATTCACTTGGGGATAAACGAGTGCTACCTTCCTGTCTGGTCATGTATGGTATGTAATGACCTACCTGACAATTAAATTCCTTTAAAAGCTATAGTTAAAGCCCAGTCTTCTGTTTACAAAGATCACTCAAGAAAAGTAAAACTAATGTTGGACAGACAATGTGCATCTGAGTCATCTTTTAGTGTAGTTCAAAAATAAAAAAAACAAAAAGAAAACATAATTGTTGAATATCTGGACTAAAAATAAGTGATGCATGTGGTGATTAGGAGGAAATTTTCTGTCTTGAGGATTTTAAAATAGGCTGCTAGGTATAAATCAAAGGGTTTTTAAATATATTACAAAATAGTATGCAGACTGACCTCAGATCTCAATGCTGCAAACCATTATAAACATACTTTATAATTTGAATAGTGTCATTGCAGTCAATCACTCCTGGAAAACCACTTTTGTAAGCACAACTGTTAAAAGGATTTGACCTGGTTTTATCTTGACGATGGTTTTAGATATTGTAACTTCTTGTATTGATCAGCAGCCCATCTTTCAGAACACTGGGAGAAAGTTTGGTGGTTTGGAGTGGTTTAAAGATGCAGTTAGATACAGTAGCCCACAGATGGAGATGGTGCTTTCTTTTGATATTATTTGGTCATTATGCATACCTTTATAGATGGAGATTTAAATGAGGAGAGGGTCTTAACAGTTATCAGTAGATTAGTTTCTTTAAAGAAATGCAAAGTAAAATCTATTAGAAAGTGTTTCTTCTGGAGCTTTATTAAAACCACTAATGTATTCTGAAAAGATGAATTGGAAGATGAAGTAGATTGTGCAGATAGAATTTTCAGCTTTGGATACAGACAATGATATTTAATATTAATAAACAGAAGTAATAGTTTAAATATGAGGCTGTTTCCTTCTTGACTCATCACAGAAGTTTACAATTTTTAAGACAAAAACCTTAACTTTTGAAAGAACGAATGTTAGGTGTGTCAGTCAGTCAGTGTGTTAATATGTGTATATTTATTTTTTATTCAGCCTTGCTGAGTTTATCCCTTTTTATTGCACTTTATATCCTTCATGCCTTGTAGTTCTGTCTCATAAAGTGCTCTGCCATGTATTCCCAGATAAATATTACCTTGTGTACCATTACAAACTTTTATGATTTTTCTGCATGAAACTGATTCTTGATGTATTCCTGCTTTCATTTCATGCTATCTAAGCCTCTATAATTCAATTAAATCCTTTAATCACAGTGTTACTATGAGAGGATAAGTTTCCTCTGGTTTATTTAATTTATATTTTAATTTTGCTGTTCTGTTACTCTCCGAGGCCTAGAAGTCCAGCGCTGATACTGGAAGGAAAGGTGACCTAGCATAGACAAAGTTTTACAGGAATCAAAAGGGAGGGGTGGGGGGAAAGGATTTTTTTCCAGTTTACCAGTTTTGTCTCAGGAGAACCTGCATTAGCCATTGTGGGAATCCTGGTGGAGGTCCAACAATGTTTTTAACACAAATATAACTCAGAAAGGAGGAACCTGGAGGTAGAGGGACTGAAGAGGGCATGGTCATAAAAGGTTTGCATGTTACATCACAGTAGTGTTAGAATTCCAGGAAAGCCATATAATCCTGGCTTTTCCTGACCTCCAGGTGTTAAAGTTTCTAACCAGACTGTCTTTGCAATATAGTGCATGATGTAACAGCCATAACAGTGCAGATAAGGGCATATTCTCCCTGTGTTATGGGAATCAATAGCAGAGGAGCGTTCAGAAAACTGCTGTTCTTTTTCCTGCACAAAAAGTGAATAGGATTACTTAAAAAAATTTTATTAATCCATGCATTAGCCATGTCCCAGAAACTTCACACCTTGAATCAGGCACCATCCTTTGCAGCGTAACTAAAGTATAGTTTTCAGTGTTTTGACATAGGAGTTTTGGACTGGTTTTTGAAAAGATGCTTTCAGTGGCATTTCTTCAGGATCTTTTTGCCTTTTTTTTTTAACAGGGAAACTAAATGGAAATTCACACATGTATCAACAAATATCTCTGATTAAAGCAGCAGAGTGGGATAAAATTATCAGAATTACAACATGGAAATCAGAAATAACTGTCTTTTGAGCAATTAGAGGAAATGACTGCAAAGTTCAGGGACTCACAGCTGGAATCTCAGGCCTGGTGAATTAGCAGATTTTCATGCTTATTAGTTTGATCTTTGCAATGTTATATAAAAAAAATGTTGTTGTTTTTTTTTCCCTGTAAATTAATGAGCTCCTCAAAGTTTTACACCAGCAACAATTTTCGATTTATTGTTTGCCAGGTAAACTATGGTTTTATATAACTATAAAATGGTTGAGCTGAATAGTAGTTGGTGGTGTAGTGTAGAAAGCCAGATGAAAGTTACTACTGCACCTGCACACTGTCCATTATGTGTGACCATTTTGCTCCCAGGACTTAAAAGCATGCTGTTAAAACTCTTTGCAAAAATTAAGTGACAAAGCCTGACAATGAAAATAGACAATGAAGTGATTGCAACTGGTTGCTAAGCTATGAAAAGGGTCTTGGTGACAGGTCTACATAAGCAGAGTGCATAAATAGCAAGGCCTTTGATATACTAGAGCTACTAATTGCATTATTGGTTCTTTAGTGCAAGTTGTCTTTACAAAGAGTACATTTGTTTGTAGTTAAAGGGTGATTTTCTAGTGAAAATGACTGTGCTTGAAACTTACAGCTCTTCATAATCCACTAAAAGCTGCTTCTCAAGTGTAGTGTAATCTCCTTTTTTTAAGGAACAGAATAGCCTTTTATGTTGGAAGCTCACCTCAGTTGAAGATTAATGTCCAGAGGTTTCCAGATTTTTATGAAGGTCTTGTATTTGAAGAGAGAGTAGTGTTTCCAAAATATGAACTGTGATTAATATCAGAATTTAAGATTATAATGAACACCCTAAAAATCTGAGTAATGAATTACAATAAGTCAATACTATCACCTCACAAATAGGTCCACACATTGTCTAATTAGATAAAAGTGGGAAAAGGGCCATTTCAGACCACATCTCTCCTTATGAGTTGCTTCTAATGCAGGCTACCTGGTTGGTCCTTAGAGAGCGAAAGGTCTCGCTGTGCCTGAGCACAAAACAAGTATGTCCCTTTGCTCAACAAGGGAAAGACAGTTGATCTGATAACATTAGAAGACCTCCATTTCATCCCTCCTGAGACAGCAGCTCCATTTGCTGACTAATTTACAGGTTTTCTTCAGTGTCCTACTGGCTGCTGAGAGTACTTTTTAAGAGTTCTTGCTAACTGGTAGATAAAGTGCTCTTCCTCTCCCCTGACTGAACAGTCTGATGGCTTTCTCTGACTGCAAGCGTCTGTATTGCTGCTTTACCCCATTCTGGGAGGCTAGTATTCACCAAGTCACTCTGTGGCTGTAAGGCACCCGCTCTGCCTGTATTCTCTACCTGGTTTTTTATTTTAAATGTGAACTGGAACACTTGTTGGAACTCCAGCTCTTATTTCCCCTGGTTTTTTAAATTTTTTTGCAACATAGTTAGTGTTTTGTTTGTAGATGTTCTTTTATTATTTTTCTAAGCAAATACACAACATAGTACTAAATCAAAATATGTCTTCGAATATCTCTATTTTACAAGCTGGTTTTTTGAGCATCATTGTTGAAGAGTAGCTATTTGGGAAACTGCTTTAAGCAACTGTTAGTTCTGTAAATCAGAAAGTAAAGCTAGAATTAAGCTTTGATAAAAAAAAATCAGTTCCAGAAACTCAGAAGGTTTCTCAATGTTTAATGTTACAAATTGACTTATTTTTCTCAGTCTTCTTCAAGTGGATCAAATGTAATCAGGAAATTAATCTCTGTATAAAACAGAATTAGAATTGTTCAGGTTTGTATTAGTAAAATGAGTGAGTCATAGTGCTGCCTAAAATTATGGGAAGCTTTACTTCAGTTTCACGCTCATTAACAGAGCATCTGTCATCCCCTTACCTCTCTTCACAAACAGCATTTACCTTAAACAGCAACAACTTGTCCCAGAGATGTACATATTGTGTTTATTATACTTTTAACATGACAAAATACAACAGATGTTCCTCACTTCTTCTGGGAGGGGAAAGTAATAAATCCATGGTAATGAGGTAAGGAATCTAGTTATTGCAAAGGCTTAAGGTAAGCCAAAGTAGAAATATTTTTTTGAGAGATCTAGCATCCCATTGAAGTTTTCCAAAGATTAGGATGTTTTCTAATTACAGTTTTATCTTTCTATTACAAAGGCAAAACACTTGCATTGTACCGGTTTCCATTTTTCTCTTGGTTTAACAGTAAGATTTTGCTGATGTTGACACCAGTGGCTGCCCCCAGCATTGAGCCTGCTGGCTCCACTTGCCTGTGGGAGCGTTCCTGGTTCCTGGTGACAGGGAACCAGTGACATGGCTGGGCACCCTTCTCTGTGTGTTTTAGGAAACTGTTAGTCTGATTGTCATGTAAAGAGCAATAGAAAGCTATAGAACCAGGCTGTGGTGGTTGAATTGCCAGAATTACACACTGGCAGATTCTCATCTGTGAGATGGGTACCACTACCCAAAAAGCTTCATTTTCATGTTTTGGAGAACTTCCATTCTTTGCTTTGTATCTGTTGCATAGAGATACTCTAATATTTGAATACGTAGAGAGATCTTCCTCTGTGAAAAAAATGATATATCTCTTCTGAAGGCAAATGATAAACTTGATCAGATTAAGCTGCGGAAGCGTAGTCAGCGAATTGCCTTGGCAGGGTGTGAACTGGTCAAAGCAAAGCGAACTAAACCCGCTTCCAGAGGAAAAACCACATCAGGTGTACCTATGATAACAGGGTGACCTATTGATTTAAGTGAGCAGTTGTAAAAATATACTTGCAGGACTTAACTGTAGGATTTACTAAAATGATATTATAGAACCTAGGATTAGTTTGAGTAGATCTGGACACATCTTGGTAGCTAAATCACCTGGCCTTCCATTTAACTAAGACTGATGTGAAAAAGAAAAGGTGAGCAACGGCACGTGGTCCAGTTATACCGTGGCCACGAAGGTAATGGAGCCAGAGCCTGGGTCTGATCTAAGGGCAAGGGAGTTTCCAGAGATTTACTAAGATCCTTCACACTATTTCTATATTATTTCCACATATAAAATCCTAAAGGGAATACTTTTATTTCCTTTCCTCCCCACATCTTCTCTGGAAAAGGAAAGTAACTTGAAACTTAAGAGGTCAAAGGGAGTCACCTGTGAAAGGAACTCGCATGCCCCCTCTGCAACTAGTTTCGCTGTGTTCATGAGCCAGCATCTGTTCTTGCAAATTGGCTAATTGTGTGTGCGAGCAGGTATTCACTAATTATGTGCTCAATTATCCATTTTTCTCAAACAATGGACATTTGCAAGTATAAAATTAAAGGTTTTATGGACAGCTAACTCTTCCCCTGGTAATGAGCATTAAGCAGGGACCATCTCAAAGACATCCATCAATTTTTCAAGGCTTCAGGGAAGTCGAGGGGGCTGAAATTCTCTTATGAATAAGTACTGCGTAGTGTTGACTAACAATTAAAGTATGTGTGTGGCAATATTAATATCAGAAGGTAGCAGAACCCAATATAAATGATAATTAGGAGAAATGACAGCTCAGCAAAAAGGAGCGACAGCATCATTAGTGCCACTAGGGGCTTTGTGAAGCATGCTCTTCACTCTACAGCTATAGGAAAGAGAAGGGGGTGGGGAAGGACAGCTTTTGATTAGGCCAGATAGTTCTCTGGAAATTTGAACCATTGCCTAGACTGACTGCAGTAATCTTCTAATTTTCAGAAAGGTCTAAGTGTGGCTTTTCAAAGGGTTTTCAGTTAGGCATCGTAAGTGCTTTCTGAAAACAGGACTTAAGCTTGAGTCCAGAGCCTTTCTTTTACCTTCTCTCCATATTGCATTAGGACAATTACTCTAGAGTAACAAACTGATGGTCCTGAAGGCTTTTTAAAATATATTCAAACCTAAAATATAATGACCTATACTTTGTGGAGTAGAACATACGATTCCAGATAGCTCTCATTTAACATTTCTTTCTGCCTCTCACATGAGAATTTTGTCTGCTTTGCAGGGATGATGTTAGTTTTATTCACATTCATAAAGCAACTTCCTAAGCTCCAAGGCAGTTATAAGAGGGGGAAAAAATTACAAAAAAGAACGTATAAAGTTAAAAATTGTTCTTACTGTCTACCTGATATCATATTCATAATTTTTAAAACATAACTCTAGCAGCTTTATTCATCAGGTGAAAGCTGAAAAAAAGTTTTAACTTATTTTATTTAGGGTATATAGCTTTCAATAGTGCTTCCTTTTTATATAAAAAAAATAAGAAATTGCATACTTCTTTGTGTACCTCAGAGCCTATAGACACCCTTCTGATCATGTTTGACAATCTTGTCCATAGGTGGTGTGTGTCCAGTGGAAGAAAAATAAAAGGCTGTAACTGAAATCCCACATCCCAGCAGCTCTCAGCTACTGAAACAATCCTCTGCTTTCGTTCAGTGCAGCCTTTGAACAGGTGTCATTTTTTTTCTGAGTGGGTGATTACTGTTCAGTTTGTGGAGAGTTAGAAGCCATGGAGAAAGCGATGCTTGCTCCTCCCTAGGGGTCTTGCAGCCTCTTGAGTCCAGAGGATTCAGCCTTTAGTGTTTAAAAAGCAGCTGAGGACCCAAATCCTTAATCCTTAAATCTGGTTTTGGGTGTCTTTTTTTTTTGTTTGTTTGTTTGGTTTGATTTTGTTTTATAAATCAGCTAGAAAAATGCTAAACTAAACTCACCCCCAAACACTAGGTTTTAAGATCTAGAGTCTTAAGGTTAAAAAATAATTGGGTTTCTTAATGCAGAGTTTAGCTCAAAAAATGCAATTTATATTATTAATTAGGTTATAAATATGTGTGGCACATTAGTCAATTTTTCTGGGTTTTCAATATGTAAATATATATCAGAAATGGCAGCAAAGAAATAATATCCTCGTCAAAGCTGCAGAAAACTTTGCTTTCAAGCTCAAGGATGAGAACTGGGCTGCCTGTTCTTTATTTGGTGTTATAAATTCCCTTTTTGACAATTTTTCTCGAGTTTAGAAAATGCTACTGATTTCAGCTGTAGCACTTGTGGATGGCATTTTGTGTAAGAGAGCCAGATTAGTTATTCCTGTCTCCTTTCAGCTATACCTCTCCTTTTATTAGATGCTGAAACTTTATTGCCTTATTTGAAAACAAACAAACAGAAAAACTCGAATCTGAATAAAATCTGACCCCACATCCTCACCCTCCAAAATGTTTCTATAGCCAGGAAAGGAAATTCCCTAAGGTGTCAGAAGACCCAGTCATATGAATAGACATGCACAGTTATTTTCCCCTGAGGAATTTTAAAAGATACAAACATAGCTGTGCAACAATTTCTACTGGGAAGTTTTTATTATGATTCATTTTCTTCTGGTAATGTTTATGTGATACCAGTTTAAAGAATGACTGTACTTTGTGTGACAGTAAAATATCTTTGAAGACTACCACAAAAAAAAAATAAAATTGTATTCTTCATACTCTAAAAATGTGCTGAATACTCTATATCCACATTTCCAAAATAATCCTATATAAACCACCATTCTATACTGTGCAGAATTCATGCTATATTGCTGATCAAGTTGGCTTAGACAACATGACATCTTTTCTGAGGTATTACAATAATGATCTATTGATAAGTTATGAAATTAATATTTGTGTCTTCTATACAATGTTCTAGTCTAGTAGAAAATTGTCACCTTTTCTAAAAAAAGGTACCATCACAGTAGAATTGATGATAAAGAGGAAACAGAAAACTCACCATGGGAAACAATTCCTGTTTGACAGATGCCATCTCCTGACCCTGTCCCTTGGAGCGGTGATGTTTCCATTTTTCTGAGGCAAAATCACAGTGAGGTGCAGTCTGCTCTTGGCCATACCTGAGCTATCCAACACAGCAAAGGACATACGAAGTTTAAAATTGAAAACTGTGTTATTTAGATTGTAGTGCATTAAAAAATGACCACTTCTAATGGTTCATCTTCAGTTCACATGTTAGTGAAAGGATGACCTGGTACCTGTTTTTAGTGGATGAAAACACAGCATAAACCTTTATGTTGTCAGACCAGATCCTATGCTACTTGTATATTAATATTACTCTCCAGTTTTGGGGATTTTTGAGACTGGCTGGACAAGGTGCCAAGGAAGCTGATGTAACTTTGGAGTTGTGCTGCCTTAAGCAGAGAGCTGAACTAGATAAATTCCAAAGGTCCTCCTCTACCTAAATTATTCTGATTGTATAGAGTGATCTTTCTGAGTCATATCAATGACCTGGTTCTCCTCTTGAAGTGGTAGCTTTTCCCTCTTGATTTTAAAAATAAATAATATAAACCTTATTTTCCCCTAGATTTTGCACCAAAGTTAGGACAGTTGATATTTGTGTGCAAGGCTGTTTCTGCATGAGATACTGAAGCAATTTTAGGATGCCTCAGGGTACAGTGCTCAGTAAATCCAAATGCTGAGACTAAGTTAAAAACAAAGAAAAGACACTTTTGATATTTTGTACATAGCTTTTCTTCAATCTAATAAAAATAAATAACATGAAATTTCCTTAAAGACGTTTTCAATAATGAAAATTAAACTGGTTAACATGGTAAACAGTTTACATAAAGCTCCATGTTTTGGACTGTGGTCCCTTTTATGTGATAGAATAGATGCTCTTATTGAATTTATAGAGCAGGTTTCTGCAAAATTCTGGATATCGCTGTGGGTTGATCACATTATTGCAGGACACGCAATCAAGCTCACAATTACTCAGTCAGATATTGGTGGTAAGCTTACATTTAGACAAGCATTTGACATATCAATCAATGTGATATCATGAAAGATTGACTGAAGTTGATTGTGCCGCAGCACATTTGTGCTACGTGAAAAAAAACGAAACAGGGCAAGCTAATGAAAAAAAGGTCTTCCATAAGACCATATTAATAATAATAAAATTATTTTTATTTATATTATAATGAAAAAAGGTCTTCCACCCACTTGGAATATTTAAATTCCACAGAATGTAATGTTCTTTTAGGGTTAGTGAATAAAAGTGGCGTTGATTCACTGCTTTCCTCAAAGTTCATGAAAACCTGAAAAAAAAAATATATGGCGGTAGTAGTCGCTGCAAGTAAAGATAAATCTACTGCAGATACTAGGACAGATCTATCAACACACCGCTTTTTGTCACAAGGGGCATTAAAGCAGTGATTTGGGTACTTGGCTCTGCTTCTTCTCCGCGCCTGGAAGGCATCTGTGTGAAAAGTCTTGTTTCTTTTTCAGGTTTGAAGTTCCTGACATCCAGGAAGGAAAAGCCAATACTTTCATTATTTAGAAAGGGAAATGTAACAGGGATTGGAAACCCTCTTTCATAATATGAAGCGAATATTCATCTTCCTAAGAAACACTTTAAGAAAACGTATGAGATTCTGTCATCGGCTGTTTAATCATTCCAGCAGTTGTTCTGCCAGCCCTGGAAAGCGCTGTGTTTGCCTGCCATCTGCCCAGCTAATTCCGTCTACACACGTGGATGACTTACAACTTCCCTGATTAACGGCATCCATCATTTTCTTCATACCACAGAGCAATTAATCTCGCCCTGTCCCAGGGGTCCGCCGCAGTAATAGGTTTGGGGGTAGATGCAGCCCGCAAAAGTCCTTTTGGAAATAACACCCTTTGCGGCTTTCTTTTTTTTTTTTTTTCCTCCTCCTCTCCCATCTCTCCTACTGGTTTCACCCCTGGGGGGCAGAGGGAGCTCCCTGACCCCGATCCGGCCGGGCGAGCTGCAGCGGGTGAGCCCTGGCCG
>JAVJGJ010000047.1:80331644-80355560 GCA_035590215.1 Microhierax caerulescens | reverse complement strand
GCTGAGAAACCCTTTTTTTTTTTTTTTTTCTTTTTTTTTTTTTTTTTTGAGGTCTCTTGGAGGGCACCTGGAAGACAGTGGGAGGTGAATGTTAACCAAAGTTGCTTGAGAACAGCATGCTGTGCTTTGGGAGCAAGTGATTATTTTAGATACACGTTGTCCGTGATGTGTTACTGTTTTGGCCTCACAATTGGCTTTATTTTGGAATGCCTTGGTTTCTGTTAAGGCCATTGGTATAATATTATATAATAATTCAAGACTTTTTTTTTTAAATCAAGATTTATGTGCCTGGTTAATTTTGTTAGACCTGTTCTGACTTTAGGTTCAGCAGGACTGTGGAGATGTTTCTTTTTCTTACCTGAAGTTACCAGAACTTGCATTGTTTTTTATGGCCCTACTCCGGAGTAATGGAAGTTTTCTGGCAAGATGGCCCTTGCTCTACTTTACTCAGATTTTTTGTCCTGGTAACAGCTTAATATTGTCAATGGCTTGTCTTTGTAAAGTAAGGAATGTAGGGCTTCTTTAACAACTATCACTTTATTTCTGGTATTTTATAATTTGTTTTACTGGGCAGTACAAAATACCAGACATTCCAGCTATGGTTAGGCACTTGGATCCACATTTATCTTCCCACATTGTGCATTTTATGACAAGAGGGAGTAGAGGGAAGCTGACAAAGTGATGGTGTTCTGACATGGTAATTCTACAGGCTATATATCATGTCAGTGTACCATATATTACACCAGTTTTACATAGTATATTTGTCACCGCTGGCTATCAGAGGGGGGGGGAAGGGAACTAGGATTGGCTCTGTTAGGTCCCCCTTCAAATCCACATGAGAACAACAAAGTTTTTATTTGGATTATATTCAAACATTAATGTGGTCGGAGGAGGAAGGGGTAGTTTTAATTATTAGTTTGTACTTGATACTAAAAGTCTTACTGAATTAATGCATTCAGCTGAAGCAGCCAAATCCCATGCCTTCCATTCTTAGCAGTTCCTTTGGTAACTACTGGGTCAGTGTGAGTAGAGTGATATGCCTTTGTTTATTTCTCCCTGACCGCTTTAACTTCTAAAGGTGGAAGTCACTGCTTTATCACATTTAATCAAGAGTTAATCAATGTGTCCAAAATGTATTCAGAATGTAATCAGAAAAAGAAAGTGGATTAGTTTTTAACTAAACAAAAACTTTTGCAACAACTGTTGCAAAACTGTATTACATTAATTCTTATCCAGCTCTATTTCATTAGAATGAAAAGACAATGTAGATAATATAAGGGATATCCTGGGATTTGTTTCTTTAATAATATGGGAAAAAAAACGCTTCTTCATTTGTTTTCTCATGTGCTTGTGTCTTTTACCTGACAGGGTTTGCAGCCAGGATTAAATGTGTGGTGAAGGAGGTGCAGGAAAAGGTGAACTAGAATGCTAAAATGCACATATGTCACAGGTTTCAGTTTGCTATTCTGGAGCATTCTGATGTAGAAGTTACTCTTTCTTCCAGAAGTAGAACTATTCATGAGCTATGTTCAATGTCTTCTTTGAGCTGCTCATTTTACTTATCATAAGCATACAGTGCCTGTTGGAACTGTGCCCTGTCCTCAAACTACCACATGAAAGGTGTACCAGAAGTGGCTCTCAGATTCATTTCAGTTTGCAGACCAGTAACAATTTTCCAGTGGAATCTATTTCCCTTTTAAACCTTGCTATCGCTAGGGCCATTTTTCTTCATTATGCTTATTAGACCTCTTGGAAGTCATTTGCACATTACAGATTGAAAATCACTGTTCTAAAATTTGAGAAGCCACTTTAACTTTCAGATGGTTGACCGGTGGTGTGTGGATGTATAGCAGCTTTCTTGAAATACGTGAATGAAAACCAAGTCTCTCCACAGTTGTGCTTTTCTCCTATGTTGTGTATTTGGCAAAAATGTTGATATCACAAGTTGATGAAGTTGAAGCCTTGCAATGATGTTGTAATTAATTAGTTCCCATATTCCTATATGAGTATATAACACATATAAGATTTGTTCTCTGATAGAAACTTAGGGGCTAAGTAAAGGAAATATTCACCCAGACTGATAATGTAATGTAGCAATGCAAAACCCCAAACCTAACTTTATGATGCCTGAGAGGGTTTTGAAAGATCTAATGAAAACATTAGTGTCACCTCATAGTAACTTATGATGAGATGAAATGTTCTGATCACTCATCTTCAAGATGAAATAACTGAAATTGGATCAGGTGCTGAGAAGAGCTAACAGAATGGTCTGAATGTATGTCGAGCCTGCCTTGACGTGGAGAGGTAAAGGAGATCTTTGGCTGTTTGACCATGTGAAATAAAAGCTATGTAAGATATGGACTCCGCAAACTCAGAAGGTGATCAACAGAAAGGAAGCAGAACCTTATGATGAAGGGCATTGCTGGTATGAGAACAGCTGAGTATCTACTACCCCGGTGAAATTTTCTTGCAGAAATTCAGAGACAGCCCAGAACACATGGGTTCTGAAACACCCAGTGGCAGCAGCAAAAGTGGTGGGGAAATACTGCAGATGTTTTGAGAAGGAGTTTTTCTGTTTTCCAGAAGGGATTACGTGTTTAGTGGTGGTTTGGCCCAGGGAAATGGTTGCATTTAGCTTCTGTCAAAGCTTTAGCCAGCCCAGTTCCCCTTCAGTGTGTTTAAAACACAGCTTCAGAAACTCTTCGTTCTTTTTTGGCACTTGCCAATGTTTAACCCCTCTCGAGTGACTTCTCTTCTGCGTCAGGTTTAAGCTGCTTGTCTGTGCCTTAGCAGGCTAAAGCCGCATTGTGTGCAGCCTGTCTCGCTATTCTTGTTTCTTTTGCCCTTCCTTCAGCAGCCCTTCAGGCTCCCTGAAGTGGGGGATTAATCTCCCCCGCTCTCTCATTCCTCAGTCTGCGTTTAGGACTGGCTCCCCCTCTGCGTGGCCTGATAGGCTCTTATAAATGTCCCCTGAAAACACGTAATATTCAAAATGGTTTTCAATCATAGCCCTTTCATTAAAAAAATATAATAAAAAAAATTGGGCAACGTAGACATTTTTAGACATTCTTCTTTCACCCTAAAATATCAAGGGCAGCAAGCGAAGTGTCCGCAGCTGTTTGTCGAGCTGAAACCGTGCTACACAATGACAGAGAATTTTAAAAGAAAAGGAAAGACAAGTTTAGTATTAGTTTGGGGAATCTCATTTCTCGCTCCCTCTGTCTTTGTGTAGTGCATAAAAAAAAGTCGTTTTGCTTTTATGTGGCCTGCCAGCATCTTCAGCGGAACTACTTGCATTTCAGATAATGGCACAGGCTTCTGCTTAGCTCTCGGTTGTTCCTTAGAGATGTCTTTTGGATTAAGCCATTAGCGACTGTCGAAGAGCATGTGCTGTACTTTCTCTGGTAAAAGTCAGGCTGGCAACGTTTGGGAAATACTACTCTGTCACTCGGCGGATACTTGGGTAACCCGTATGTTTTGGGACTAGTTGTTTGTCTTTCTGGGTAGAAATGAGTTTGCTTCTACTACAATTTTATGTAGTAGAGGGATACTCCACATGGGTAATTTTAAGTGCTGTAGATTCCAAATGGAGCAGGATAAGTGGTACTAGTCCCGTGCTCTCCTCTGGTGCATTAGATCACTGGTGGCTGTAGTGTTACAGAAGTGGAGTTCTAAAAGGCATCAGACAGTTGAGTTTGTAGCGTTGACTTCTACACTGGCCAAGAGAGACATGTTTAAGCCATTGTTAGGGAACTTGGATGGTGTTTTGGAAATATGTCACTATGCTTACAAAACTATTTTTTTCCTCTCTGGCTTTTTATGTTCTCACTTTTGATTACTGGCTACTTTTCTGGGCTGCGCGATTTTTTTATTTTATTTTTTTTTTAAATCAGCTGCTTTTCCTGTTCAGTTACTAATCAATTTACTCTGCCTACTCCTGTGTCTTTTAGTATCTGCATCTCAAGAGTTAAGGCAATAGAAAGTTTAAAGTTGAATTTTTAAGCAAATGCTGTTGAAGTGTCAAACTTGTAAGTACATAAGGTCTATCAGTATTGTATTTAATTATCTATGGGTAACATACAAAAAAAAAGTAGTATATGATGAATGTTATACTGTTTTTTATTATGTTAAGACTTCTGGATAGAAATTTCATAGAGTTTTTAGTATTACTTTTGCCTTATAAAATTTCAGCTAGGTTGTAGAATTATTTAATTTAGGATAAATTGCCTGAGGGAGAGAGTAACACATGATTATTGCCTCAAATACTTTACAATATGGGGTCTTTACTATGCAAAGAGTAAATTGTGTTATCTATCTGAAGTGCAAATAGTTTTATTGAAATCTATAATGTCATAGGAGGCAAAATTACATTTGCTAATAAGAACAAAAAAGGCATTAAGTGAACTTAGTCATTATAATTTATAATTTAAAAATTAAATATTTATTGGTCTCTTTCTTTTCTTTGTGTTTTTTTTGCTAAGCTTGAGACGTGTGTGTGAGGAAGGAGAATAAAAGTGATGAGGAGACTACCCCAGATCAGTCAGCAACAATTCTGCAATAATGTTATCACCTACTTTAATGCATTGTATAGGTTTTATAGTCCTATTTTGAAACTAGTCAATATCATTAAAAACCTAATCAGAAATCTGTATTTTTAAAAAACGAGCTTTATATAAATATGCTTTAGGGTGCTGTGATTCTTCTTTCAAAAATGTGCTGGCCAGAGTCCTTTGATTGAAAAAGCTTCTTCCAATGTGCTTACAGGGAGGCTTAAATGTAATATTTTAGGCTCTTCACTCAGTCTTTAAGAGTTCTGTTCTGTCACTGAAGGGGAGATGTATTCTCCCATTGACTTTAATATGTATAAGAATGGATTCCAATAGCCCAGTAACTGTATAAGATGGTAGTGTTCCTCCAATTAGATACATACAAAAAGATTAATCTTAAAATAATAGAGGACAGGTCAAGACATTTTGATAAATCCACTACAGTGACTATGAGATTATGTGAATTATCAGTTGAATGTAAATCTTACTAAGAATGATGGATAGAAATCCCAGACAGAAATGGTTGTAGCAATACACTTTTTGTGGTCTCAGAAATTACTTTAATAAACTTTAATAAATGTTTTGGAGATTGACTAATGTACATATAATGACCTTTTTGTTTAAGTCAATGCAAAGTCTAATATATCTTGGAGATTAGTATTGATCAGAGTAAAGCCAAAATCAATCTTGGATTTTGAGGGTCATTACACTTGGAAATAGGATGCAATACAGAAGATACTGCAAATGTTAGGTTGTGGAAGGCCTTTACAGTAATTATGGAAAAATAATCTTTTACTTAGCTGTAGTGCCAAAAAAAAAAAAAAAAGCAAGCACAACCTGATAAAAGATTAGTAATTTAAATAAGTAATAAGTTAAATTTGTTACATGTTTATTTTGACAGAAGATATCTGACCTTCTTGAAGTCAGTGTTAAAGTTCCTTTTGCTTCAGTGGTGGTAGGATTTTGTCCTCCCTGTTCAAAGTCATGAGTTGATGTTGAGGAAAAGGTTAATCTATGTTTAGAAATAATTTTTTTTTTAAATGGTAGATTGTTTTCTCTTTACTCCCTTTCTTAGATGTTTAAGTCAAATTCAGTCTGTGCAGTTGGAGAAGTACATGCGTAGAGAAGTGAAAGAGGTAAATTACAATACAATGTACCCTTCAAATATTGCATAGCAAGCATCATCGATTTTGCTGAAGGTGAACTAGTGCTGCTTGCTAAATAAGAATTGTTTGGACAGAACATTTTATTTTTTAAATACACTTCTGTTTTGTTTTGTTTTGCCTGATTAAAGTCTCTGGCCCGGGTACATAATTTAAAAATAACCTGGTGGAAGCTTTGAAGATCTTGGCTGAGAGTTTTCAACAGAAGTAAGTCTGAAAATCTGACTTGACTGAAATGTCTATTCTGTATAAAGTGAAATAGCACAAACAGTATTTTATCCAAGATTCCTCTGTAAAAGGTGTCTTGCTTTCTTCTCATGTTTTCAGAACCTATCAAAATAAATGAAGGTTAATCTATTTATCTTCTGCACAAAAGTCATCTTCTGATAAAACCTTTTCTGCAGAGGGCACTGGATGATATTCTCCACTATTAATTGGTATAATTCCATTGATGCCTGTGATTATACATTGGCCTGTCATCCAGCCTTATATATTAACGTCTCAAAAACTCTAGTTAATCTGATAGATTATGCATTTGTATTTAATGGACATATGTTTATGATCTTAATGATGTGTTTGAATACAAATGAATGTTTATATATACATACATATGTATCTCAGATTTAGGGACCTTTAGCATTTTCCTTCAGAATGAAAGCCTTAAATACATGCAAGCTATTGATGTTGGAAGTGATCTTCAAAACTGCTCTATTTAAAGATATTTAACTATTAGCTCATTACATTAACATCATTAACAATGAGCTATATCCCAGAGAGAGCATTAGTTTGTATTCTGAGAAATCCAAGTGCCAAGATTGTAGATAGTAATTCTCAGGCTATGAAAGTCCTTTTACCTGAGCAGCTTTTCTTATCAGTGGGCTTCTCCTGAATTTCTCATAATAGTTATCCTCAGAGATAATCTGTGATATATATATTAAGAAATTCACCTTATTTATGCCTGAAATAACACTTTGAAATGTATTACCAGGAATTTTTAGAAAGAGGACTAATATATGCCAACTTCTGCTGCACAGAAAGTAATACAGTTGCTATGGCTTTAAGGCAGGTTCAGCCAAAAAAAATAAAATAAAATAAATAAATCTGATAACTGTTTTTCAGAATAAAATTGTTTAATAATCAGAATGAACCTATTTTTAAAAATGCCTCAGAAAATGTGACTTCTGGAGTAGAAATATTTTTCTTCTTACTGAAAAAGCTTTAGGTGAAATTTGCGAGATTATTTTCCAATTGACATTTATACATAGTGTAGTATTTAGCTCAGTTTTATTAATTAGAAGAAGTTTGTCCACAATGCTTCCCATTACTCTATTTGAAATGGTCACAAAAGAAGCTACTAGAACTGGAGTTGTCATTCTTCAGCTTCCCAAAAGAAGGAAGCAGTACAGTTGTAATATTATAACATTATTTTTTCTGATATTTGATTTTTTTTTCTTCAATGGAACTAATGTATTGTGGTCAGAAAAAAAATATTTTTCTGTTGTGCTCAACCATTATATTAACAATTGTTTACTTAGGTATTATTAAATAAAACGCAGAAAGAACTAATTCACCTTGAGCTAACTAATCAGCCATCAGCCTCAAGATGCGAGTTCTTTACAACAGTCTGCTCTTCAGATTATGGAATTCAAATGCTAATATTTTTCATAAGTGAGACCTTTAATGCAGAAAAAATGTATGATGAAAAGTGATGCAGCCACCTGATTCATCCATTTATTTAGTTTTGAGTGGCCCATGCAAAATGGGTCAGGCTTGCACTGTGCAAGCTGACTTTTAGAAAGTTTGGACTGGATGAAATTTGACCTACATTTTTGAACTGGGACTTCAGAAACTAGGCTGAAGGAAAAATCAAGCTTAGTAAACTTTTTTTCTGTGCATGGAGTTTGAACACTGGTCTAATCCCATCCTAACAATTCATATATTCAATGTGCATCCGAGTTAGAATACTGATTTAATCCCATTCTAACATTTCATATTTTCAATGTGCATCTGAGTTAGAAACTGTTTTATTTTTTCATTAGCGAGTCTTAGCCACTAAGTGAAGTTAGTTAAAGTATCTGTATGAGAGCAGAGGCTCAAATTGCATTTAGTCAGGCACGTGTCTGCAAGATGGTGTTATATGTCTGAACATGTGCCTTATTTTTAACACTTCGTTGCTTTTCAGCAATGGAATTGAGCACTTTCCAAGTAAAACTATGGTGCTTTTAAAAAACCTGAGGATTGTTATAGTACCGATACTGTGTTGCAAAGTGCTGCTGCTTGGATTGGTATCACAGGTCTCCCCAGTAGTGTTTTGCTTGACCTCTGACTGCAGCCGTGTTAGTATGCGACAGTTTCTCAGAAAAAAGATCACAATCCAGATCTTCTGCTGCTTGGGGTATTAACTATTCATCATAGAATACTCAAATTGTCTGACTTTGAGTCTGAAAACTTTACAGAAATTTCAGTCTGTTCTTTTTTAGGAAAAAAATGTGAATAGCATTAGTAGAAGCGTGTCATTGGGGGTGCCTGTAAGTAGTGTGGCTTGGTGTGTTGCTGTTTTAACTACTGCCATGACTCTACTTTTCTGAAGTGGAAAGGTGGTCGCCAGAACACAAAAAAAGTTTGTGAGAGAAGTGCTGTTTGCCCAGAATCTACGTTTTGTCTCCTCTGAACTTCTCCAGCCCTTTCACAATCCTCTAGTAAGTCCCAACAGCTGCTCTTTTGCTGAGTTCTCTGCATAAAAGGATGGCCTGTCCTCTGTGTTTCCCGTGTGTGAGAACCTCTTGTGATCAAAAAAGAAAGTGATACTTGGGATTTTGGCACTGGCTGATGCTAGTATTTTGTTGTAATCCAGTGTTTTACATGCTGATCTAGTCAGGCTTAACAAGTTCCCTGTGAGCGTGTACAAGGTCCATTTTAAAAATGGGAAAACAGGTTTAGAAGTCACCCAGGACACAGAAAGTGATGGTGTGATCTGATCAACTGATACCAAAGACAATGCAAAGAGTTTCATTAGATGGGGTCCTCTTGGACCCATTAGACCATTTCTAACACATTAAATTGCAGTGCTTTCTAGGAAAACATTTCCCAAGTAACTGTGGTTTTTGGCTTTTAGCAAATGTAGTTTTGTCTTACAGAAGTTTAGTGTTTGTTTCAGGTGCAGTATTTCCTGCCCAGTGGAAGTTTTTAGCAAAACTTGGGATTATAATTTTTTTCTCCTGATTTCAGAAAGAAGCCTGTTAAGATGTGAAGACAGCATCTTAGCTCTTTGTGATGATGGCAGCAATTTTGGTGACCTAGCTGCTCGGTCAACTGGCAGAATTATTAGAAGCAAACTTATTTGAGGGAAAGAGCAAGTGTTTTACACAGTTCTGCTAAAATCAGCTCTCTACTATGAATTTGTTGTGTCAGAGGAGAAGGTTTACTCATGGGAAGAAGTAACATTACATGCCTCCCATCTGAGTGCCACAGCTCCTTGTTTATGCTTAAAGCATAACTTGTCATAAAAGCGCTACTGATGAAAGAGGCTTTTTTCTATTACTTTTTGTCCTTCTTGCTAAATAAAAAGTACAATGAAGACTAAAAACACTTACTGTAATCATGCAGAAGTAAAATCAAGCTATTCAGCTGAAGTAATTAGGATCTTTTTGTTGCTTAACTTCTGTGACTTTTTTTTTTTCTCTAAAGTTTGTTCTGTATAACTTGTGGTTAGCCCTATAAGCAGTTTCCCAATGTAATGCCATTATATGGACTGAACCACAGCTTAAGCCTGGCAGGCATTTACCATTCAGTGCGTGTGGTGTAAGAAAAATGGCTTTGGGTAAAATAGTCTTGTGAAGCATTTTGGCAATTAACTTCTGTCATTTTTACTTGCTTGTTTCTTATGAACAAAGGAATTTTTTTGTCTCAGAAAAATAAATGGAAAAGTATGCTAATGAGTAGAAAATTCCTTCATGTACTCCAAAAGAGGGTTACAGTACCAAGAACTGAGGTTCTGATTTCAGGCTTCATCAAGCTAAAGGATGCTGTTTAGAACAAATTCTGCCTGAGGTCACAGCTAAAACATTTATTTAACTAGTCTTGTTATAAGCCTTTGTAGGCTTCCAAAAGAAATTAATAATTCAAAAAGACATCTGGTAGTAAAGAAGTTAACAATTTTTAAGCTGACAATCATTAGTTACCTATGTAATATTTCTGAGGAACGGTTCCCCAGTAGAAAATAATGTGTGGCAAGGCTACAAAAAGAGATTTAAGTTGACAGTCTTCAATATGTGAAATACATTCTTCTACTTGCCTGCTGCCATTAGTTCTCTTAACTAAGTGTATAAGCTTAAATGCTTTTGGTATTTAAAGTTGGGCAGGGACAGAAGCTTGGACACTGAAGTATGTAAATAGTAGAAGGGACTAGGCTGCAGTTTAAAGTATACAAACATGTACAGTGTGACCAGTTCCTAATAGAGTCATGTGGGTAATGATTTAAGGTAAGTTTTTTGTTTGATATCTACATTACAATTAGAAAAAATTCCTCCTTAAAGCCATTTAGAAAATAAAAATGTTCATCCCTTTAAAAGGAGCTCAGCTGTGAACTTTGGATAGTGCTGATGCTTCTGCAAGGATTCATGTGCTGACATTTGGAGACTTCAGGATTTCATTGATGTGTACAAACCTTTTGCATTTTCTTGTGGCATGACTTAGGCTTAACCCTAGATACATATTCCCTGTACCTGCTGTAGAAATCTGCATGGCCTATTATGGTTTCATTTTTGTGTTTGCAATTTCTTATTCATCAGAAATGCCATTCTGAGTCAATGGAAACAAAACCTTAAGTAGTGTCACCTTCCTCTTAGCTAAGTCCTCAATTTATGTACAAATGCAGTTAAATGCATTGCTGAATTCAGTATACTGCATACATTAAACTATGAAAAAAAAATATAGCAGCAGTCATAACATAGGGAGACATTTTTTTTTTTTTTTTTTTTAAACCTTGGCAAGTTCAGTGACTATTTTAGTAACTTCTAAATAGCTTACTGGTCATGCTTCCCCCCTTTCAGTTCTTGATACATTACAAAGAAAATGCCTTCAGTTCTTGATACCTTGAAAAAATGATTATTATTTTTTTTTTTTTTGTCAAAAGAAAGGAGATTTTAATGTTTGCTGTTTACTGCTGTTGGTTAGATTATTAGCAGTTAGCAGTAACTATATATATAGACATTAATGTAAATAATACGCTGTACATACTATGCTAAAGTTGCTAGAACATAAAATCTAAATATTTTTTCCATTAGAAATGTTTGAGAAGAGAAAGGAAATTGCAAGAGTATCTCTACAGGATCACAGTGAAGTTGAAAATTTTCAACACTAACAAACAATTGATACTTTCGAGTGTAAGAAACGAAGGTAGCATAAAGCGATCTTTTACTTGGAAGACACTGTCGGCTTCTGCTAGTCTGCAGTTCGATGTATTCCAAGCCCAGATCTCTATGTGATCATCATGTTTAATGATTTATGCTTTCCTACCTTCTGTAATCCTCCTTTGTAGCATTTGACCTTCAGAGTGTGTTGTGACAATGAATTCCACAAAACTGTAAAGCATCTGTAAAATAACTCTTCCTTTCATTTGAAAATTGCCAATCATTTTATTTAGAGGGTCTCTAGTTTGTGAGCCTCAGTTTCTCTTTCATACCCTTTGATTTTAGGGACCTCTGTTCTAGCCAGCCTGTATGCATCTCTTCCATGATGAAAAATGTGTCATAAAAGTCACTGTATAATCTCTGAGCATCCATGTTGCTATGCCCTATGTCCTTTCAAGTTGTTCTTGTGACAAAGTAAGGAGAACAGCAACCAGAATTTGAGCTACCAGGGAGCTATGTGTTTTTATGAAGTCACATTATAATGGTTCTTTGGTTTTCTATCTAAATCTTTCCCATTAAGCCTCCTCCCACTGTGTCCTGTTGCCAAAACGAATAAATAGATTTTTATCTGCTGCTAGATGTCAAGATGACATTTTCAGACAGCATTCTCGATGACCCTAAAATGTCATTTGTATAAGCTGCTGTAGAGCCCATCTCTGTTTATATGTGATTGGGGCTGCGTGTGTGTATTTTTTTTAATGCATTAGTTTACATTTATAGGCAGTGATTTTCATCTGTAATTCAACTTCCACACTTACGGTTGTGAGATCTTCTTGCAGCTTTGACCGTTCTGAATTATCAGAACGTCACCATCACTTTTTGAACAGTTACCTTTTCTTGACTTATGAGTAAAAGTGTATATATAAACCTATATACAGATAGATTATATATTTGATATGTGAGAGTTCATTCTGGAGTCACTGAATCTGAGATTTTTACCGAGATCCTTAAAACTAGTGGCAGGCATCAAAAGTAGTTTTTGATAGTCCCATATCCACCTGAAGAGAACCTGCAATGCAACTTCACCTGTTTTTTTTTGGGTTTTTTTTTGGGGGGGGGGCTGGAATATGTTTAATTTTATAATGTTTAAACTTTGTAAGGCTCTGGCTGTGTGGTTTTAACCTCTGCTTCGGTGGGGTAGAACAATTGTTTATCAACAGTTTCACTGTAATTTTTTAAGTTTTTGGAAATACTTGCCTGTTAGAGAAGTTCCACAACTGGAAAATGTAATTGAAACCCAGTTTGCATAACTTGGTAAAATTCATGCCTTCTCCATTGCACCTGGCTCTCGTTGCGCTCTCTGCAATTGCCATGATATCTTGAGGAGATTTATTCAAGGACATACCAGATATGTTCATACCTTCCTGAAGCAGCTCCCTGCGGTGCAAGAGTCGCCTATGGAGGAGCAGTACACGTGTGTGTGCATTCATCGCAGGTGCAAACACTGCCTTCGAAGCGCAGTCCTAGGCACGTGGGTTCGGTGAAGGTGTGGGTATGTCCTGTGGGGTGCTCTACACACCCTCTGTGAGTCCTCGCCTGGGGGTAAAGGGAAGTTTCTCTGTCCCCTGTGCCCTGCTTTTATATAGCAAAGCAGCAGGGATTTGTGGGCGCAGTGTGCTGTCCGTAGGCGTGCGGTGAAGGTGAGGATTAGGCCCAGGTCAAAATTGTTCACGGGCTATGAAGTTTGATGATTTTAAGTACTTTAAGTACAAACTTTAAGTTTGAGAGAGAGATGGCTTATTGCCTGTGTGCAGCACTAATACTGCTTTATGTCATACGCAAGAGTTTTTCAGCATTTCAGAGGGCTGTTTTGGCATTTTGTGTGGTTACTCCTTGGTAGTTGTATGTTTCGATGTTGTTCCACGTTATGAATTTACGGCTCTTAGTCTCTGGTGGGTAAGGATATTCTTGTTTGTTGTTTTCCTCACAGTTGAGTGCAACAAAGAGCCTCTGATTGCTGTGTAAACTTCAGTAAAGAGTTCAGCTGCATCTGAACAACGGTTTTAAGGAATATCAGATTCTTCAAACAAACTGGAAAGGATCAAAC
Source organism: Microhierax caerulescens (assembly GCA_035590215.1). Classification (NCBI taxonomy): domain Eukaryota; kingdom Metazoa; phylum Chordata; class Aves; order Falconiformes; family Falconidae; genus Microhierax; species Microhierax caerulescens. Next base: position 80,342,392 of record JAVJGJ010000047.1, on the reverse strand, counting down.
CGATTTTTTTCAGCTGAGAGGCTATGTTAACAGAAAAAATAAAACTGAAGGAAAACAATGACCGCCCCATTTAAGTAAGCTAGAAGAGTTTTAAAAATGTGTTTGAAATCTGGATGGCACTTTTATTTTATAATGTAATTGGATGTGAACAGACTTATGTGAGATTGAGCCCACGTCACCCAGTCAGCCCTGCACTGCAGTGCTTCCAGTAGGAAGCTGTTGCAGATCAGAAATAGGGTATAAGTGGTTTCTCTTGTTTGGTTCTTTTTTTTTGTTGTTTTGTTTTGTTTTGGGTTGGGTTTTTTATTATTCTGTGTTTGTTGTTTTGCTTTTTGGGTTTGCTTGGGGTTTTTTTGTTGGTTTTTTTTTTAATGCCTCTTAAATGACCAATATTTGTTTGCTGTGACCTACTGTGTGATATTGATTATAATTAATGTTGAACTAGGGTACATCTGCATTTTATTTTAAAAAGAATGAACTGGAAAGCATTGCTTAGGCTCATTAAATAATTGTGCTTTGTTTTCATACTGAGAAAAGTTGTTTCTTGTTAGGAGAAGAACCAAATGTTTGCATATTTCCTGAAATGGTTCCATTTACTGGATGTGAGTGCTTTTATCTGAATTCCAGTTCAAACAGCGATGGCAGGACTTAGTCTGAAGATTTTTAATAACAGTAGGAATACGTGTAGATGTTACCTTTTATTTGATTTAATCTCGCCTGTCAGCTGTGAAGACTTGTGCTTCTTGGTTTGCTGTCAGTTAATTGGCTTTTGTCTGGGCAGCACAGGATGAAAAACTTCTCTTGTAGGCAAATTCGAAAGCCTGAGGGGGCTGAGGTTAGTGCCATTTCATACCAGTGGCCTCAGAAGGAGCCAAGACTAAGCTAGAAACATTGCCTGTCTTCCTCATGATGCCATTTTCTCCATAGCTCCCTTCTGAGTGCAAAATTCCTGGGAAAAACAGAGAAATTCATATGAGCTTTTGTTGCTCTGCTTGTCCTGGAATCTGATTTATCTGAGAATACTTTATGCTTGTTGGTGTTAGAAATAATCAAAATAATTAAGACGGAGACATGAAAGAGTCTTTTGAGTATTTATCATCTGAGTTAATTAAAACCTAAAGCCATGATTAATAATTTAGTATTTATTGAATTGCATTGAACTGGGGCTGTAAGAAGAGGAAGGATCTCGCATTTTAAGTTCCAAGACAAAAAAGAAAACAGGCATAGTTTTATTGTACGGATGGGTGTTTTTCTGCAAGGGGTGGTTGCTTTCCTGCATTATACACGATGTCCACTGAAACAGGCTTGCTTGCCTGTGTACTCCTGCTTCTTCTGGACTTATAAAAATGGACACATTATTTGAAGATACAATGTGTCATATCCTTAAAGATCCCTTGTGGTGCTCGGTGGATGAGATTAACATCTGCCTTAACTTTAAGCCAACCAGAAGTTGTACAGAAAGTGCTGAGCACTTAAACTCTAGATGAGACCTGAACTACTTTCAGCTAGTGGATTGGTCTTGCTACAGGTTTACTCTGGCTTTAATACAAAATAGGATTGAAAACTGCTGAACTTTAATCCTGTTCTAGCATTTTCTTATCTCATATGATTAGCTGATTTCAAGTTAAGTATTCTATGTCAAGTTTGCCAAATTGGTCCATGTCTGGCACCTCACAGAGGCCAACATTGTGCCACTAGTCCCTCTTCAGCCCCTTACTGTGAAAAATGCTTTACTTTCTTGGTTGCTCTTTATCGTAACCTCTTGATTTTTAGCATTTTTTTTTGCCCCATTGCTTGCAGCGCTACTGGATGTGTCTGGTGGGAGCACGTTACTCATGAGACAGGTGTCAGAAAGCCCTGATCTGCTCCAGCATCATTCCCCTGTTGCTGCAGGGCAGAACTGGGAGCTGGGACAGGGACCCTTGATGTGGTTTCAGGAGGCCAAATGGTGACCAGTCCAGCAGCTCTGTTACAGCTTGGGGTCACCTGAGCAGTGCAGACACACACACCTCTGACAGCTTTCATACCAGCTGTCACTCACAACTTGAAACCCACAAGATAAGTCCGCTCGATGAGCACCCAGAGGTGAAAAGCAGTGCCGTGACGTGTGGTCTGGCCTCCCTGCAGCTGCCTGAGGTGGGGGGCCAGGACCCTTTGGGGCTGCCCACACACCTCTGGCTGGCAGAGATCTCACTGCCCTTTAATTGACGTCCTGTATCCCTCGGGATCGCATCGCCTGGTCCCTCGGTGCCTGCAATCCACATCACGTTCCTCTGCGGTACCACACCGCCTGTGCCTTGTCATGTAGGTCTGTTAGCATGGACTGTGTCCCTCTGGGGGTCCTATCAGCAATGCTGTCCTCAGGATTGTTTTTCAAGATATGGTTATCAGTTTAATTTGCTTAAAATTTGTCGTAAGGAGAAATAGGCCATCAAGCCTCTCTTCCTGGAAGGAATTTCTACTGGGCACAATCTGTCACGGAGCATTAGCTGCATACTGTCATGCTGTGCTGCTAAGAAAAAGAGTAAGTGAAACAGTTTTGAAATTATTTTAATCTCTCCATTAAAGTTTCACTCCGTTATTCTGTATACTATATGCACTATTAGGAAGACAGGATCTTTTAGGAACCAGGCTGCTCTGGTCGGGGCTTTAAATCCTGAAATCTCAGGTCTCTGACACATCTGCCTCTGCTGCAGGTAGTTTTGACGTTGCGTGAGATTATGACTTTCAATGGGGAGTAAGGAGCGAGTGAACTCCTAGTGTTTGGAAAGCCTTTCCCACAAAGTGGGAAACTACAGAGTAGATGGATTTAATGTGCTGGGAAGAACTCGCTGACCTCGCTAGAGATACAGACTTCTGCTGAGCCCTTGAAGTCGCCTTTAATGATACGATCAGTCTTAATACTTAGTGGTGGTTATGCAAACGTAGGGATGAAAAAAGAATGTTTATGAGATCTAGATCCACTGTATCTAATGCTTTTGACTAGATTTGGCATGAGATAAAGTCTGCATTCTTGGACTCTCTAGAGGCACTTCTTTTCTTTGTGCTTTCAAAATACGCTAAGCACTGACAACAGCCAAGCAGTGCTTAGTTTTCCCCTGGAATCTTTTTAGTTGTTTGTGAATTGGTTCTTTGTGTATCTGGGGGAAGAACACTATTTCATATTCGTAACAAAGAGATTGTGTGTTAGTTCTACAGAGTAGATATGTGGGTTTGAACTTGTATCCTTTTGAGGAATTTTCCTCTCATACTTAGTACTCGATGCAAATTTAATAACTAAAATCCATTTTGTTTGAACAGATGTTCACACCAAAACATTAGCATAAGTAAACAGTTATTGGTGTTTGATAGAGGAAGACTAGGAGAGAATGGATCTGCAAGGCTCGGGATTGTTTTTTGCCTTTTCAAATCCATGATAAAACTGATGTCACACAGCTTAGGCAGAGCACTTTAGGTTGGCACCTGATCAGTCCCTGTCACTGTTTACAATTAAGCCACTTCTTCATCATTCATCAATATTATAAATGACTAGTAGCAATTACTTTCTGTTTACTTTTGGACTCTGGAAGGTTGAGAAGAGGTCAAGACCAAAAGGGTCAGTTGCTTCCTGTTAAAACTAAAGAAAACCATTACCCCCACCAAAAAAAAAAACCAGTCCAGCAGTGTTGTTTACCAGTTCCATGTCTGAAGTTGTTTATCATTTAATCAGTTCGTAATCTATTTTAGTATGTGTTATACGTGACTTGCTTTCTTCAAAAAACCACAAATATATTTAACACTTTTTTCATTAAACAATCTCATATCTTATTAAAATAATCACAGTCAAACCCACAGTTATTGGCATTAGGGATATTGGGGTTTTTACATAATTGCCTGTATTGTTACGCCTTTCTGTGGTATTTGCAGAATCAGTGTCACACTAAGTATAAATCTGTGGGCCATCCATTTTGGTTGGTTGGTTTTGTTTTAAAAATACCATTAGCTTTCTCTTTTTGCATTGTGTAACTTTGTAATCTCTTGGACCTTACCTTTGTTAAGGCAACATTGGAGGCCCAGGGACCAATGTCAGCATTTTTTAATACTTTGGGATACGTGCTTTCTACTTCTGAAGACTTTAAAATATTCCTTCCAGTAGTTGTTATTTAATAACCTGTTTTTTTTAATAAATAGACCGTAATTATCACTGTAAAACAGTGATACATCCTTCTGCTTCCTTAATATACAGTAAAAATAGATTTTGAACCCTTCTCTCTTTTGTGTTGAAAAAAACATCAAAAGGTATGAAGTTTTAAAGTCTGAACTCATTGCTTGGTGACTTAGGTAATTCTTCTTGCGTAACTACAGGAGCATGAACAGACCATGTGAATTTCTGAAAGCTGCTTCCATGACCAGCCTAGCTAGGATAGTTTTGGCCATCAGCCATAGCCTTAACAATTCCTGGGTTTGGTGGGTTTTTGTTTTTGTTTTTGGTTGTTTTTGTCCAGTGAAACTTGATTCAAATAGGTTTTTGGTTATTTTATTCAATGTAAATTGAGCTATGATTTATTTAATCTTTTTCTGAAGTCTAACTGTGTTAGTAAATTGGGTTCTGGTAGAAAGTGCAATGCGGAAAGAAAGAGAAACATTGAAGTGTTTCAGGATCTGCTCTGCAGATTTCCTTTGAGTTGATCAGAGCAGACAGCTCCTGGCCCCAAGATCAACACGACTATGGAAGTGATTTTGATTGCAAAGAAATGTCACAGCAATACAAATGTTTCCTAGATTAGCTCATTGTAGATGAGGTGGATTTCTTTAAAATGTACTTTTTATTTTAGAAAGGGTGATCTGTGATGTGCTATAGCTTCTATATGTTCTAGTCAAAATCCTGTGGATATTTTCATTATATTACTGACACATTTGGGAAAGTTAATTTTCTCACAAATTCATGAGAACTGAGCAAGCTGTTCACGCAGCAGTACCTATCAACATTTTTCACCCCAAACTTGCAAAGTCAAAGATGTGGCACCGTGTGTCTTACAGTAAGTCCTTCCAGAGCAGACCCTGGGAGGGGCTGGCCAGAGGAGGTGTTGGCGGTGGTGCGGGCTGGGGGATGTGGTCCTGGCTGCTCGTGTGTTACCACTGATGGGAGCCAGCTGCTCCAGAAGTGAGGTCTCTTGCACAAAGTGGCTTTCAGGATATTCCCTGCTGAGATGACTCTGGATCCCTGGTGGAAACACTCAGGGGGTTTCAGGCTTTGTACTTTGAAAAGAAAAGCCCTTTCTCTGCTCGGTGGAAGTGACAAACTGGTATTGAGGCAGAGCCCTCAAAAGCCTGTTTTGTTGATCAACTGTCAGAATGTGTGAGGCTTCTTCCCTTAAATGGCAACAAAACAGATAAAAACCCTTACATGTTTGCTGAACACCTTTGAAAGTCTCAGGGAGCCCTGTTAATACTAGATTGTTCGTTGAATTGTCTTCAACATAGTCCTGCAAGTTACAAAAATAAATTCTATCAGTTTGTCAGGAAGGAACGTGAAAATGAAGGTATGTAAGAATCTGAGAGCAGGCTGTTATAAAAAACGAGTGCCAGGAAATAAATGTGGGCTTGATTTGAGGTCTTTGCTACCACAGAGTGTTTTAAGCGAAGTATTCCAATTGATCATAAAATAAGTTAAGTTGAAAGTTGTATCAGAAATCACAAGTAGTTGTGGCTATTATTTGTGTTTGACTGACAGTATGCAAGAGAGAGTACCTTACGATACATCCTTGTCATTCAAAGGTTTTATTTCTAGTCTCATTTTCACAGTTGTTTTCGTAATCTCCAGCACTGTTTCATGCACCATAAATCATGCATACACCACAAACCACTTAAGCTGTGTGTGTTTCTTGCTGAAATATAAATTGGAGTATAAAATTCACTTTGCTATCTTACTGGTATCACTTTTAAGGCTATAATAGCCTGTCCTTAGACCCAAATTCTGCTTGCCTTGATTCTTGGCTTGTCTCCTATAGTAATTAACAATATAAAATGATGCCTTTTTAATGACTGAAAGCCTTTCAATTTTAGCTTAATTTAGATTTTATTGTTAAATCCTTTAGTATGTTCATTTTCTCCCCTTTTGTTGCTTTAATCAAAAGTGTAAAACTGAATTGGTATGAAATCTTACAGGAATTTTCATAGTTAGTACTTTTGAGTCTTAAGGTTTCCCATGATTGCCAAAAAGCTGAAAGAATGTTGTAACAAATATTTTGGATAAAACCTAAATACAAGCAAAAAAAAAAAATTCTGTAGTACTTAAATACTTAGCAAAATGGCTCCTCATAAATTTTGAATTCCCAAGTTGTGACTGGGATATCGAACCTATCATTTGTAGACTCGCAACTGTTAAATGCACATCATCAGCAAGAACACCACTGTTACTTCAGAAACGATGCTGCAGCCTGTTTTCAATATTTTAACTCTTTCCAGATGTGACTTAGATTTGGTTGTTGCTTTTATTTTAAGTTTATTATTTTTAATACATACTTCAGCCAGACTAAATTCTTTCAAAGGCTTTCAAAAAGGGATTTTACTAAACTCTGCTCTATTGTTGTCGGCCAGTAAACCATACTATGGTTTCCTTGAAGGTCACAAAGAGAAAAAAGTAAGTGTTGTAGTATATCATGGTCTGGAAAAAGAGTGCTTTGCTCACTCCTGACCATGGCTGGAATTCAGCTAGGGAAACCTTTCAAGGAAGGATCTTTCCTATGAGTCCTCATTTGAAACTGGGGCATTGCCACTCTGTTGTCACTCAGGAGCAACATGGTTTTGCAGACCTCATATATAACTGAAATTGGGAAGCCTAAGTTATATTTCAGTGTTTGTCAATAGATTTTTACAGAAATTTCAGTTACTGTCCATGGAGAATTTTTCTTGCATAATAAATGAATTTAGAAAATGTCATTCAACTACCAAAATATTGTTTAATTTGAATCTTTAAAAATGGGCCACTGTAAATGAATTTAATTAGGGCATGCTGTCCCAGAAAAGCTCTGCTTGACTTTGAAGATCTGGAACAAAAGTTGTTATTAGACAACAGCTATCTATGGGAGAGAAGACATAGCAGTTTTTTTGGTTGTGTGGTGGTTGGGTTTTTTTTTTGTGTGGGGGTTTGTTGTTTGGTTTTTTTTTAGTTTAAATTGCTGTGGTTTACTTTTTTTATTTGTTTTGATTTGCTTAATGTATGTTGACATATCAGTTGAAAACACAGCACAGTTTAGCATGAGTAAAATTTTGTTAAAGTGATGGAAAATTGGGCAATTGTTGAATGTAGCACTAGCAGCAATGAACTAATAAGTATTAGTAACATTGCATGTTAATTTTTTAAAATATTTTGTCCCCTTCCCCTTCCTGCACCTGTTTTAATTTCTAATAACATGTAATTGAAATAAAATTATTAGATAATACAAAAGCTCTCCTGAATTGTATTTAATCAGTACTGTGTTGTCTTTAGTGCCTTACATGTTAGTGTAGGCATAAACTTTCCAATACATATATACTATTTAACGATAAATGCAGCTTTTCATGAATTCTTGTTTCAGAATATAAACAGATCACACTGTGGCTTCCGTTGGATGTACCTGAAATTTATTAAAATCTACTACTCTTCTTGTTGTAGCCATGAAATGTTTTTTACAAGACAAGAATAATGTTATCAGGCATGTCTAATTGAAGCAAAGTGTTCTTAGACCTTGATTTAATCTAGGCCTAGATACAATCTAGTAAATCCTGTTTGTCTTGATTTACTCTCTAAACCTAATTGGTTTGGAAAAATGCACATTTCTCTATACAAATAACTAGATAGACAGCCGACCAATTGCCCAGGCAAATACAAGACTTCAAGCTATGCTATACAGATGATGGTACTGAAAGCATCTTACTAGATTAGGTTTAGGACATTTCTTGATGTTTACTCAGCCCCTGGTGCTAATTCATCAAAGACTGAGACTAAACTGTGTTTTTTATTTTCATTACTTCAAAATTAGAAGCGGAATAATGTTGTGGAACATTTCTACTAGAATACCAATAATAGTTTCAATTTTATTCAATTTTCATAAATTCTCAAAATACATGATATAAAGTATGATGAACAAAGTACCTGAACCTATTTTATTTCCCAGCTAGGAAAGTGTTGCTTCCTAATCTGTGTTAGTTTAAGCACATGTATTGAGCTGAAATAATTAGCTGAGTGTGCTTTAGGCTTGAGAGTTGTGTTTCTGTGTCTGTCTCTGCAGTATGGCAGGTGTGTCCTTTGTACCATGTGTGCAGTCACTAATGCCCCACAAGGACAGGACTGATTGCCATGTGGTGCTTTGATAAATTGTGTACAAACTAGTCTAAAGTAATGCTGAATAGTATTGACATTTCTGCAAGTGCACAGGACATCGATGCATGTGAGCCTTGGAGCTGGTTAGTGAGTGCACAGTGGACATGTCAAGAGACATGTAAGATGCCCATTTCTCCCATTCAAGTGTTCCAAGTCTTTCTAGGGAAAAAAAAAAAAAAAAAGCAAGAAGGAAAAAGAAAACTTTTCAGCCATGTCTTCATTCTAATAGAAGAGAGCTTATACTTAGGATTTTAAAATTTCATTTTACCTGTTGATGAAGATCAATGTTATTCTTTGTTTTCTGCATTCTGTCTTGTATTGTGTAGCGTCCCTGCAATCACCTGATGAAATTGTAAGATTAATGATTGACTTTTAGGAGAAACTGAGATTGTCATGTCTACCTCTTAGTTGCATGTCAGCCATGTCTGATTCCAAAATCAATGTGAATTGAGAAATAACTGATTTTTATTTTGTGTTTTGTAGGTTGTGTGTGATGACTTTAACAGACCTCTCATGTTCTTGTATCTTCTCTGAAATCTTAAGTGGAGATGATTTAGTAGTTAAATGACCTTGTTCTAACTCATCTGAAACCAAAGACATGGCTTGTCTTTCTGTGGTTGTATGCTCAGAAGCAATAATTGGAAGGTGAGAGATCTATGATGGAAAAAAATCAGATGAGTGAAGGGAGGACAGAAACAGAAATGGACTGTCTAGTTGCAGCCTTGTCTCCTTGAATGCTTATCAGGCAAACCAGAATGTCAATTTTGGTCTGAAAGTGCAGTGGAGCAGGACCCATGCGTAAAATCCCTGGAGTGATCCCACTTCCAGCATCTGCAGACGAGGTGGGAGGCAGCCTGGCAGTGGGGCACTGAGGGAGAAATGACACTGTGACAGGAGTTGAAAGGTGTGGGAGATGGGCTAATTACCTTTGGGGTTGCGGAGGATGCGTGTGCTATTTTCCCTTTGAGTTTCTGGCAGCCTAGCGCAGCAAAGAGATGCAGGGAAGTGTCACAGGTTGCATAGCAAGTCATACAGCTTTATTTGTGTCTGAGCTTACGCATTTGTTCTATATGTCTTACCACTTACCTGGCATAGCAGGTCTATAATAGATCACCAGTATGAAGTCATGCTTTTTTCCTCCTTAATCTGATCACTGAGGTGTTTTCTAAAGTCAGTTTTTAGTGGGGAAAAGAGGGGTTAGTTAGTAAGTGCTAAAATAGGTGTCCCCAAGTCAAGGTTTCACACTCTACATTTCGCATCCCAAACTTGGAAAGTCTTCCTGTGATGGAGTAAATCTCTGGTTCCTTAAGGAGAGACAGCGTCCTGCCTCTTTCTGTGGGCTGAAGTGGAAGGAAGGATGGAGATGCCATGTGGGGCAGGGTGATAAATCTGGAGTGCAGGGCTTGCTGCTTCTCCTGCCAGCACGGGGCGTGGCGAAGGGCTCTCGTTCTCTGAGGACATGTTCCTCCTGTAGTAAAAGCTGTATGAGCTGAAGAGAAGCCAGATCATTATGTTTCCCTCTTTGCAGTGCCTCTTGACTAGGTAAGGCAGCAAAGCTTTGGTGGTTGTGTTGCTGGAGGTGGAAAAAATCCCGTAAGTTTTCTATGCCTTGATGGTCTGCTTGCTCCTAAGTACAGCCTTCTGCCTTCATGGGCTGTGCTCGGAGCCGGGGTGTAAAACCGAGCTAGTGTTACCCTCCTTCAGCACCCTGTCAAACAGGCTTCCCGAGATCGTGCATCGTGTACCGGACAGCTTTCCTCAGAAATGACGCTTCTTTTAAGTGCAAATAAGAAGTTACTTTATGAACTGAGCTTCTGAAATGAATCACAAAAGATCAGAATAATCCTCAAAGGGCTCTTTTAAAGGAGACGCTCCAGATGTCCACGTGGGTAGATTATTTTAGCCTTTAGTGCTATAAAATGCTTATGGTCAGTTAAAACCATCTAATTCCCGCTTACAGCCTGTTTTTCTCCATATAAAGGTAATAATATGTCTTGACTTTTATTATATTGCAGTCTGGCCTATTTCTTATAATTTAGCTGAAATTCAGTAGAAACAGAGAGGGCTTAACTCGAGTAGAAGCAAAGCTTTATTGCTCGTATTAATAAGGTAGCAACATTTCACTGAACAGGCCTACTTCTGTGAGATCGACATTAAAGTGCAAAGTGAATTATCCTGTTGTGACCTAAGATTATAAACATGTGAAGCTTTTACACAAAGGTTGATACTACGGATATTTGAAGTAGAAAGGCTGGAGGAAGTTTGAAATGCGGATGCGTGTAGTACGCCTTTCAAAGACCTCTCCACAGTGCATGTAGTATTCCAAGACCTCTCCGCAGTGCTATCGTAGGTCCAGGGGCAGCTGGTACAGATCAGCCCAGGCTTCCCTGGGTTTGAATTTTGC
>JAVJGJ010000047.1:80288994-80331544 GCA_035590215.1 Microhierax caerulescens | reverse complement strand
AGCCCAGGCGTCCCTGGGTTTGAATTTGGGTCGGTGTGTACCTGTTGCAGCCTGAAGGCCAGCGCAAGGCATGGGAGCTGCACGGGACCCTGCCTGGCTGCCAGGGGCCGCAGCACTGGAGCTGCTGGTGCTGGGAGGCAGCTGTGAGGGTTCGTGTCGCTGAGCTGCAGGCCCAGCTCCTCTGGAAACTGTCAGGCATGGCACTCTTTACCTGACAGAAGGTTTTGTTTTGATGCTGAAGGGATGTTTTTTGGTTTAGGTTCGTGTTGCTCCCCCTACAATAACATGCCATTTATTTGGTTACTGTTTCAGTGGGCTGAGTAGGCGTGTGTTAGTTATAAACCTTTATTTTTGTTATGAACAAATTTTCTCCAGCCTGGGACAAAATGCAAGTTTTAAAATTTCCTGTTATACTGAGTTGTTCGTAAATATTTGTATCTACCGATTCTTTAAATAGCACATTTTGTCTCAATCACATTCCTCATGACTTTAAAATTACTGCAAGCATATTCCAATAATTTGCAACTAATGTGTTGCTCAGTGGCGTTTGGTTTCATTGGGGCTTCACACGTGAGGTAGCTCTTGGAGAAATCTTAGGTACCAAGTCTTGGATTTCCTTTGCATGGAATTCTAACTGACCTAAGTCAGTGTTGCATAAGTTTTGTTCCGTGATAGATGCATTTCTTAATTGTTATAGCTATCTAAAACAGACCCACCCCCCCGCCACAGTCTGTCTAAATTCTTCACAGCAGACAGGAATTCTGAACTTTTGAAAATCCCAATATAATATCCTTTCTCAGAGGGATGGAGTGTCACTTTGAAACTTGTGCATAGTTTCTTTCCCAGGCTATCAAGCACAAGACTGATGTGAAAACATTTATGGTAGTCAAGAAGCTTGATTTAGAACATTAAACTTCTAAATTATATCATGCATAAAAGCAGAAGATTAATAATTATTTCTCTCATTGGACAGAGATGTATTGGATAACATGGCATGGATACTAAAAGTATTAAGATTTTTTTGATGGTATTATGTTTAAAGACATAAAAATATTTCTCCAAACTGAGACTTTAAAAATTCTGTACTTTAGAGTTGATTTGTATTCTCATTTTTTTTTTTCCAAGAGATTGAAAATAAATAGAACAATTTGATTGTAGGGTTCATATATAGAATCAATCAGTCCTTTGTGTTAATACCTTGTGGCTTCATTCATTGATGTGCTGCACAAGTATCTTACACAAAGCTTGGTTATGTTTTCCATTCATAGGATGTGTCCATCTCCTGTGTTCAAGTTGCTATAGAGCAAATCACCCTTTGAAGTTCATATTGCTGCTGTCCAGAGTTTTGGCTGTGGCATCTCTTGTTAGTGTTTTTACTTTAGTCCAAGTGCTGTTGTGAAGAGCTGTTTGCATTGATCTAGATAACGATTGCAGTAGTACTTTGCAATGGTATGCATGCCCTGAAGTTAATCTGTGTTGTGCTTATAAATCAGGTGAACAATTTTTTTTTTTTCCCCACGTGTTCTATGTTTCAGAACAACAAGGATAGTTCAACGTTTTGGTGTGTACTTGTTCTGTGTCTGGATTGTTAGTACTGTAAGACTCTATAGATTAAATACCGAATTGGAATGGTTAATGTTTCCAAAGCTCAAGGCAGAAATTTTTAATCAATTCTGTGATGCTGACCAATAGCTGATTACACTGTACAGACCCCTGGATTACATTTTAGCACAGCCTGTCTCATTTTCCTGGCACCTGCATCTGTAGTATCACCAAATACTAGTAATGATGTATATAAACATAGTAAGTTGAAATTAAACTTTTCAAAAGAAGCATGAAATGGTGTTCAGAACAAGACAGCAAGACTGCTAGCTTGTTTTTTGGTTCATTTAGAGTAATGTTATCATGTTAAGTGTTGATTAAAGTTATTGGCTGTAGAATATTACACTCAGGGTACATTCAGCAGAGGTTTGTGTTCACTGTAACGATGAGTGATTTAATGATTGTGCACTGTTCAGTACATGTATTTGGCAGATGTTTAGCAAGTTATCCAGTGCCAGCTGACAAACACAGGATTTTCAAACTGGCAAAGCTTCTTACCTTAATGAGAAGTATCATGTGCTTATTAGCCAAAAACATTTTTGTAATTAAATTATTTCTTAAATCTTTTCTGAAGTGTAGTAAAAGAAAAATGTCTTGATATGTTACAGAGTATATTTTTAATGTATCAGTGTGATAGAATGTGTATAGAACAACTCTAATTTTTAAGCCTTGAGATAAAGGCGTTTTCTCCTGCTAGCTATTATAGAGTGACTAAACCCCAAATACACAAGTAGAAACTGTTTTATTGATCCTAATGCTTTTATACAATCATCCTCAGGACAAGCAGGTGCATGTATGTGCATGTTTGTGTGTGCGTGTGTATTTCCTAGCTAACTACAAACAGTATAAAACAGTATATTCACAAATTTAAATTCCTTATTCTAGATGTGGACTTATCTTTATAAAACTCAAGTGGAGAAGGAAAGCAAGTCTGTGTATGCCATCACATTAATACTAGTTTATGAGTTCTTATAGTGTAGAGGGTTTTTTTTTAGTCCAATTCAAATGTTTGGTCGTATGGTAAATACACATCAGGGATGGACTGTTTTGCAGCATGTAACATGGGAGTAACTTCATAAAGATCGCTCCTATTGGGAGTGTTTTTGTTCAACACGTTTCTGATACTCTTTTAATACAGCTCAGCCTTTCCAGCCTGAAGACTGTTTGTTGGCCCTGCAGTTGTGTCCATGTCCATTACTTCTGACCTTGGGCAGTGTAGCAGGAAACCAGTTGACCCCCAGGCGGAGGCTCAGGATGCTGCCGCAGTGAGAGGCTCCACCTAGGAGCACTGAACAAGGGCTGGGGCACCAGTGGCTGCCAAAATCCATGTCATCACCTCTCAGCTCTTCCCAGCTGCTAGTGTCCTGCCAGCCTTCTGAACACATACAGAAGTAGTGCCAGTGTCTGAGCAGCTGTGGGCTTCTTCTGGTTTCACTGTCCCTAGCCCCAGCTATCTCTTCCTGGATGTGGTCCTTGCTCTGCTTCCTGGTGGCCTGTCACTCCGGCGGCGTTTCCTGACTCTCCAAGTGGAGAGCCAGAGACCTACACAGATAAACACATTTCTGAATTGAAAATACTACAGTAATCTGTGTTGCACTGTGTTCCCTTCCCTGGAAGAGTGTCAGATAACACGGTTATGTGCATGATATATTAAGCCCTAAATAATGTGAAGGAACTGAGTTATATAGCTAGCTTTGCTATTTATTCCCTCCTTGATTGAGGTAGCGGGAGGATGGTGAAATTGAGTTAAATCTAATGTATGTATAGAACTGTGTGCCACTGGTGCAGTAACTCAGAATATTTTGTTACTTAGTTGTCATTAGTTGCCTGTTGGATGGTAAGAAGGTTGACTTGGAATCTCATGTTTAGCAATCAATAAACTTGTCAGTGCTCCCACTGAATAGGTTAAAATAATGTTGCAGTTTGTGTAAATGGACTATGTACATTTGTAATGGTAGGCAATCTGTAAAAGAACAAAAAGGTAAAGCATTTGGAATTTTTTAATGGAAATTATGGTATTGTGTAATATTTCCTATGTAAAAAAAATAATTTTAAATGCATATGAAGAATTTGTTTTCGCTAATGATTCTGTTTAGCAGAGAAGTAATACAAAGATACAGTCATGCTCTAGGGTATTAGAAGATTGCCTCGAGTTTTCTGAGTAGCTCAAGGCTTTTTGACAAGATAGGTCTAGGGCTGTTGCAGATCCTGTGACAAATTCATGTCACATTTTGTGTTACATTTTTGTATTACATTTGTATTACAATAGAATTTACCCTTTTAGATGATCTGTGTGAATAGGAGATGCCTATCAGTTTAATATCATATTAATATAAGAGATTAATGAATGTGAGTAAAATTTATTTTCTGTTACCTCTCAACTATTTGTGATAACATGAAGTGTGTCATGTTACGGAGTTATAGATTACTAGGATGACAAAGCCAAATAGAGATTATAATCATTCATGTGAAGTAAAAGACCAAGTAGGTAAAAGTAAGCATTCTGTCCTACCATTGAAACTGATGATTTCATATGAGCTTCAATTTCACCACAAAATCCTTGAAGTCATCTTATAGGCATATGAAAGTGGAAGCTGGCTAGTAAGTTTTGTTGTGGTCTTTGACTATAACTAACCTCAAATAATAGTGGGGGTTCTTCCACGTTGATTTTTGGGAGCTGTTCACATCACCTACATCTCATAGTTACTTTAGCTACTATGTTTGAAGACAAGAACCTAATTTTTAATGGAGATACTCTTGGCTTGCGCCCTAGAGGAGATTTACTGACATTATATATCTTAACTAGACAGTGTGAATACCCTCCATGAGCCAAACTGTGTGTCTATGGTTGTTCAGTCAGCTTCAGTGCCCCCAGCAGGAGTGCATGGATACAGTAGAGATCAGAATTTGTTTAGTATGCTTTGTTAACATACATTCTTTCATTGAAGATAATAGTCTTATATATTATTCACTCTTTTCATGAAATCACAAGGATGTGTGTAATGGAAATGAACATTATTTTGTGGGTTTTTTTTTTCATGTGTGGCGAATTGTTTGTAAAGTCCTTTGTATGCCCAACAAAAACCCTCTCACTGGGAGAATTGGTTTGGGTGAGTATGTTAATTCTGTAGCCAGAGTAAAACTGTATGCTCATACTGATCAGTTAATTCTTGAAAGGAATTCCAGTAAAGTAACCTAGACCGAATGCATGAGCAATACCAGGTATCCACCATAACAGAAGCAAATTGTTACAGGCTAAATTTTTAGAGTAAAATGGGATAATAAGCATTTCTAAACCTTCCCTAGGGAGGGAAAAAGCAGACCTTTGGCCTAAATTTACATTCTGATAAGGAGAAAATACATTTTAATTCCTTACGTTTTAAGCTAATGTTACTTTTTCAACACTTGGTTGGAACCTCTGTTTCTGAATTAGCAGTTTGTTAAGAAACTGAAAAAATTGCAGGTGCACTAGATGTGGTAGCATTCCCTCACACAAATTTCCAAGTACTAATATGAGCCTTTCAGGCTTCTTTCTTACTAATACTTGCACTATGTGGTTTTAGATGTAAACATCTGGTTTTACATGCTTTCCTTGTGCTTTAGTATCCCTTATATCCATTCCTTTATATAGTATTTCTTGTAGAAAATCCTAATCTAAGAATGTTAAACAAAATATGACTTGTGTAAATAAGAATATTGTGAAAAGGTTAGACAGGTGTTAAACCTACATGTACAGAAGCCTGTTTTGAAGGCATGTTGTGTGAGAGATTTGTGCAGTGGTTTTCCTGCTTTTGTGAGAGGTAATCACCATGACGGTTTGTTGTTAGGCCACTTACAATGCTTATATGAAGTCATTGTTGGAAGACTTAAAAAAACCTGTGAAAGCAGCTAAGGTTGTGTTGAAGGCTAGAATCTGTGAGAATGGTTCCTGTGTCAACAAGACCTCTTTTCGATCAGATTTATCTCTGTGCACAATGGTTGTGGAGTGAAAGCCTCCACGGGTTTTGGGGGTCCTTGCCAACAATTCAATACAAGAGAACTGAACTGTGGTGCAAGTAGCTTGAAAACAGTGTCTTTCTTGTAACTAACAGTAAAACAAGACCATGTTTGACTGAAATGGGTGATAGAAGTTGAAAGCTTCTTGGTACTCAGGTCTTAAATCATAAGCAGTTTTGAAGAAATTGAATTTTTGGTTCCTGTGTAAAGCTCATTAACTTCCTTTTATGGTTAATTGTGCGTTTTGTTCAAGGTGGTATTTTGAGACAGCCAAACCTATTTTTAATTTCATGTTTGCTTTGTAGACTTATCTGAAGTATAAATGATGTAATCTTTCAGCTTGGTACACTAGTTGTAGATGCCAGGAAACAAAAGAGCTAGAGCAACATCCGTTCTTGCTTTCAAATTGGCCAGGCAGACCAGTGGTTCGGACATTTTATTTAGTGATAAGCCTAGTATTTATCTTTGTCCAGAGGACTTGAATCCATACTTCTCATTGCATACACTAGGGGGAAAAAAATATTTTCTGTTAATAGTTACTTGCCTTCACTGAAGCATGCTGCAGCACAAGGTATTACACTTTAAGAGGTTAGCTAATTGCAACTGGGACAGTCATTCTTGCCCTTTCCTCTAGTGAATATTCAGTATTGTCTTGCAGAACTGGCGAAATCTCCTTGAGCATGCTCTTATGCATATTGCTCTGGACCTTGATCTCTGTTGTTCCAGGGGAATAAAACTCTTATGGTAGCTCGTAAAATACGATTTGGCCTCTTGTAGAGTTGATGCTGAATGTTAGTGCCAAGATCTTAATGGATTAGAAATTCCAGGGAGGCATTAATGTCTTATGACAGGAATTTCTTTTGCAGAAGATGGCCCCACTTCAGGAGATGTTCAGTAGCTGCTTCGGCACACCCAGAGATTCTGTGCTGGCCTTGGTTTTACTGTGCATCATCTGTGTAGCATTTGGTAAAAAGCTACATAGATTTCTGTGAGCTGGCTTTCAGAGAAGGAAATGGGTGAGAGTAAAGAACATGTTGCTCTTAGGATGCCCTCAATTGTCTTTGTCTTCCAGACTCAGTGACAGTCTTGGGTTTGAAGATGAATTAGAAATATTTGGCATGTTTTAAATGGTACCTGTGTAAATTCCATGAAGCAGTAACAAATATAAAACACTTGACAGTAACTAAGGTATATGATGAACTGGCCAGGCACAGGAACTACTTCAAGCTTTATTTACTTGAAGTAGCTGAATGTTTTTGTTATTTTCAGGGGTACTGAACATACCTAATTTGTCACCACTAGCTTTGTATTTTGTTTTTTGGACTCTCGATTAAATCAAGCATTTCTTTACCAAGAGGGAGGTCAAACACTGCAACAGGCTTCTTGGAGAGGTGGGCAATACCCCAAGCCTGTCTTCATGTTTGAGGCATTTGGACAATGCCCTTAATAACATATGGACAATTTATCAGCCCTGAATTGGTCAGGCAGTTGGATTATATGATCATTGTAAGTCCCTTCCAACTAAAATAGTCTGTTCCGTTCTATTCAGTCATGAGGTGTGAGTTGTTCTGCATCGAAAGTGTAAATAATACCTTTATAATGATGTATCTGCCATACTCCAGAGGGTCTGGGTCCATGCATTCCTTCTCAAGTTTAGCTGCACGCTGCCTGCCTGCCAGCACTGGGAGAAGACGGCCCCTCGGGATGGTGTAAATTTCCCTAGAAAGAAGGCAAACAAGACTTCATATTTCAAACAAAATTGGGAGCAAAAATGTTCAAACAGAATAAGAATAAGCCCCTGATAACCTGAGACACCCTCTTGGAGAGACTTCTGTCAGTCTTATGTAGAGTTTGTGGGATCCTTATTTCCAGATCAGGGCTGAACATCTGACCTATATAAATAAGCAAAGCAAAAGCAAAAATTACATATAAGTGATACATACAGTTTTTTGTGTGTAAGTATATAACTTCACATGGCAGTTTTAGGTTCCCTGAGTCACTGTTAGCTCTGTAATAATTTTTTTGTCTGGAATTCCTGATGTTTGGCATGTTAAATGGAGAGGTAGCTTGGAAATCTGGATCCTGCCGCTTTTGCAAAGAAGTGCACGTGATCAGTATTTTCAGCCTGTCCAGAACAAGCCCATGTATGTGGCTAGATTGCTCCTTAGTGAAATAGAAATCGCTGGTTACCTCTAGGAATGGTGCAGAGGTGAATGTGTAGGGCATAAGGCTTGTCACACGCTGGGGTGAGCATATATCATGTGTCCTAATCATGCTGCAGAGGGGCTTTTCCTATGAAGCGCTCATAACACGCAAATGGAACTGTTGTGTTTTGGTTTCTTTTTTTTCTCTTTTCCTTTGTAGTAGTGAATCGCAGTGACATGAGGTAGGATTTTGCCCTTACTTACACCCTGTCTAGGTTCATTTAGTTCCAGGAATCACAAGATGCCATTTTAGAGATTAAAAAAGAAATGTCCTTGCGATGTCTTTCTATGTCATTTTGCTTTTGCCAGTGAAAACATGCACCACTGTATCACAGTTATTATTTGGCCTGAGCATTTGTACAGATTATAGGGTGCTGTCACAATTTCAACAGTGTTCGCTTTAATATAACAATAGAACTAAATGACCCTTGATCAACAATTTTTTGTAATTGTTTTATTTTGCATATCCCACACCAACCAGCTTCCACATGTACATCAAACTGTTGTAGTCTGCTGCTGAGCCACACATTCAGAACGTTTCGTATTTTACTACTTTTATATAAATAGCATATAACAGTATATTGTTTAATGACTTTTTAAAATAGAATTTCTCTAAGCTCTGCTAGCATCTGCTTTAAATGTTTACTTGGAGTGGTCAATTTATTGAGCAAGTTCATAACTGGGGACTTGATAAAAGTGACCATTCTGAGAAATGCTAGCTGATATTCCCAAAGAAGTGTGAAATAATTCTTTTAAGTACCGCTTTTGGGGGCATTTTACAAAATACATAGCAGATTGGGAGTTTGTCCTTGATTATATGATTATGTTCTAAAAAAAATGTTAGCTTTGTTTGCTTGATTAAAAAGTGAGGCTAAATATAGTCTTCAAGCATGCAAGGACTACAAGAACAAAAAAGGTTATTCCCTCTTCAAACTGTGAAAGCAGTATGTTTGTTCTTAACTTTCTCCGAGTTACAAGGATTTTTGAACTAACCAAACCTGTTTGCAAATAAATTGAACTGCAGTCAATTTGGTTGACTGCTGGTTTTGTTGGTTAGCTACTGTCAGTGCTTTCTTTCTTTGGCACAACAGGGCTGTGCACAGTAAATACTGTGCTTCCCTGCCTTGAAAGTAAAAATTCCTCACAGGTGAGTCTGAAATGGTTACACAGACAAGAGCTAATGGCAATCACTGACCCACGCTTTTCTTAAATAGGTAGAAATAATATTTTTCTGACCTTGTTTTCTATAACCTAATGGCAGAGACAAGTATATGATTACAAACATCACTACATAAAGAGAAATGCCGTCCTAGAACAACATCCTAGTTGCAATTAGCTCTGAAGTTTGCTGGATTTGTGTCTGAAAAGGGACTGATTTTTATTATTTATTTTCTCCTCCCCAGCCAGTTTGGGAGGAAAAAGGTGTTACCTGTGCCACAAACATTGCCTCACTTAAGGTCTTCAGACCATCATAACTCTGGAAGTGAAACAGAACAAGGTCTTAAAAAAAAAAAAAATTAGTCAGGATGAGTTTGGTACAATGCTCTGTTGTGAGAAAGGAATGTGAGGCTCTGTTGTGAGAAAGGAATGTACTCTGAATAATTAGAAAAGATAAGGTGGGCGCCTGAAGGAGATAAGGAGACCATCAAGTCAGAAATCGTGGAACAAAGAAAGTTGAAAGGTCTATTCCACCTAGATCCCACCTATTATGAACTGAATTGGGTGTCAAAGTCAAATGAATATGTGTGTAAAGATGTTGTAACCTCTCATGGAAAAACTGTATAAAATCCCGAACCTTTCACTGAAAACTTCAGAGCTGGTTTGTCCGGTGCAAATCGGCTAGCTCCCCAACGTTGCATTAAATAAATACCTTTGTTCTTTAAAGACAAAATTGGTCTCTGAGCAGTTACTCTGTGCCGTTTTGGCATCAGAAGGAAACATTCAGCACAACCTAGAAGAAGCTTCCACTGCCTACATTTCTTTTCCAGTGAAAGAGGACGAGGGAAGGAAGGTGGTGGGTGGTTTTCCTACTGCTCACGAGAGGGCTAAGGAAACCCATGAATTCTGAAAGGAACAATGGTCAATATATATATATAAAGATCTTGTTTCCATCTATTTGTTCAGCAGTTGATACTTTAAAAGTATGTTCAGTGATCTGGAAAGTTCTAGTTCATGCACTGCAGGGGGCTTGCAGAATTCCATCTCAAGCCCTGCATCCCAGAGAGCAGTGCTAGTTAGCACCTCTCCTGAAAGGGCCAAGTTGTGACATGATGGACTTGATTCCTGGGTGTTTCTTGGTGCACACCAGGTTTAGAAGTAAGTCACTGTTCTCCCTGGATCGTAGCCCGTGCTGAAGGGTGGTATTTTTTTTAATTTCTTTTTCGTTTCTTGTACAGCTATGGATAGCTCATATCCCTGAGTCCCTGTACTCAGAAATGCGTGTTACAACCTGATAAACTGAAGTGTTCTCTGGTTTTCTGAAGCGACACAAGCAATACAGACTAAAGTAGAAAATTTAATTTTCTTTTAAAATCCATTTAAAAGCTTGCTCTTTTAAAATAGAATCCAAGATGAACATTCTTTTCATTTTGTATCTGCAGACACTGGCCTGGATGAGTAGTTACTGGTGGTTTCTGTTAAGCATAAAGTCAACATACTAGAAAGATGAATAGGATGTTTAACATTTTTTTTTTAATGTATGTCATGAAAAGTAAAAATGGGAGGAAGTCAGATACAAAGGTATACACCAAAAACTTGCAGAATAATGTGGCCTTTTGATAGAACATATTGTTTGAGAGCTAAAAATCCTCAGATTAAAAAGCTTGTCAATCAGTGGGATTGCTGTAGTGTTGTTTTTTTTTTTTGGTGTTTGGTTGTTTTTTTTCTTTCTCTGAAGAAGTGGTACAAATGTTTGGTATGCTGTTTCCCTGGAATTTGGCTGAATGAGAGTGTGGAAGCCAAATGTATAAAATGTTTTCATTATAATGAACTCTGCTACTATCTTCTGTATACATTACTTAGGATTAGGTGCTGTTGTGCTTGGAAAAAAAAGTATTAAGTTTTCAGCACAATGAAGCACAAATAAAGAATTCTTAACTGAAGATTAAATTAACGTTCTTCAGTGCTAATAGGTTTTTTTCTTTTAGCAATGTCAATCAATAAACAAGGCATTTCAATACGCAAACCTTCAAATGAAAAAATTCACTGCATGTAAAAGGAAGGATAGAAGAATATGGGAAAAACAGGGCTGGTTTGTGGTGAAAGCAACGTATATATTTTTTGACCACTTAACAGTGGAGTTTTTTTGTTTTGTTTTGCTTGTTTTAGAAATGATCTGTGCAGTAGTTGAGGCTTTGGGTTCTCGTGGGGTTTTTTTTTTTTGGTGCATGGGAAGAAGAGTTGGGGTAAAGGAAAAGGGAATTGTCTTTGTTTTTGAAGTACGCATGCATTTGATTATAAAACATGAAAAAGTCTTCAGTATCTGGAATTTCAAAGTATTGTTTCTGATTTTTCTTATTTAACTCTTTATTTTCTTCAATAATTTGAATCTGATGTATGTGAAGAATTTTTCTGCCCAACACTGTTCTGGACTGGACTTCAGTGCTTCATATTTTGAAGACAAATGCATTTAATTGGAACTGTGCATGAAAATATTTATAGATCATAAATTTGTTTGTCTTAGCATTGTTTGATTCTTTTTTTCTCTTTTCACTACTACATTCCTTTTTTGCTTCTGTGGTTTTAAATATTCCTCCAGCTCCTGCCAAATTTCTGAGCACTTGGAGCTCTTGGCCTTTCTTATATTGCTTGAATGTCTTTGTGAACTTGTGTATTTTTACCATTTCCAGTCATAGCCCTTGGTCTTTTGCAGATTATTTCTTTTTCTTGATAATGTTAGATTTACATGGGAAGCCTGTGAAAGGATGTTTAAATGAACTTAGCTGACCTTGACATTTCCCTGCCCACTGAGATCTGCCCTTTCTATCTGCATCTCTATACCTCCTATCACATAGTCTTTTTAGCTCTATATTATTCACTTTACTGAGAAATTTACTTTATTTCAATTTTAATGCTTTTAAATGCTTTTTTTTTTCCTCTGAAGACAAATTATTGTGTCCCACTTCTGTAGAAAAGAGTAAACCATGTAATGGTCTTGTACATCAGAAATCAGTCTTTCTCAGTAACTGCTAACAGCTTAAAATATATGATTTAACCTTTTTTTTCATCACTTTTTAGGCTTAATGTTCCTTTGTATCTGAATGTTCAGATTCATTGGTATTCATGGTTATCAAGTTAAGCTGGCTAGTTTAAGACCCTTTTTGTCAGTTTACAAGGATATATTCAAGGATATATTAGTCTTATCTTTATACTAAAGTCCCATTTCTCTTTAAGTCTCCGGGCATTGTGATCTTTATCATCTGTTCTGGCTTTCTTATGTTAGCAGAGTTATCAGCATATCAAAAAAAGTTGCTGCAGGCCCATCCTGAAAACTCTGCAGCAATGACAGTGCTTTCCCAGAACCTTAGGGATGCGGCCGTAGGGAACCCATGTACCTCCCTGCCTTAATCCTTTATTAAAATCAAATGGGGCAAGGACTTTAGTCAGTATTAATACTCTAACTTTTTGAACCAGAAACACTAAGTTGTATCACTGTAATAATAATTTTATAAGGGGTTCCTGGCTGACTGCAGCCCAGAGGCCTTCTCATACTACGGGGATGATTATGTGCTTTCTTTAAATCTGCTGTGTACTCTGATCTTATATCTTTATCTCTCTTTCCTTATCAGCTATGTGATTTGACATATTTGAAACACTGTGGACCTATCTTCACCTACTTCTTCACTTATTTAAAAATAATTAGTTAGGAAAGTTACTAACACTGTTAAGAGCCTAGGATTTTTAAAAGAATGCTATGCTGCAATGGAAGTTTTTCTTTCCCTTAGCTTTTTACCTTACAGAAATTTTTTAGTTAAGCCAGAGATTGCTAACACAGTTATGCTTAAATGTCACAAAATTTTTTATGTCAGTAACTTCTCAGTGTACCACCTCTTCATAGGGCTAAATGTTGTTTGGAAAACAAGAGATGTTAACAGTTAAGGTTCCAGCAAAACGTAACAGCGTGCAGACAATAAAAAGTAAACCTTAAGCAAGGAATAAAGGGACTGATGCAGGTTGTCTTCCCTGTGTGTTGCTTCTTGCCAAACTGCTATAGGCTTACACTTACCAGGCTAGCCCCAGCCTAACAGCCCTGCTTGTTTGCCTCTGCCATAGCAGCGTGGACTGCCAGCTGGCACTTGGCGGGGAGTCTGGTGGTGGGCACTGATGGACCCTCCTTGATTCTTGCTTTGTCTGATGGGAGGATATATTGGGATCATCAGTAGACAAGATACTCGGGTACGAGAATTTTTATTTCAAAACCTGGATTTGTAATAATGGAGACCAGTTACAAAAATACAGAACTACAAGTTGTTTTAGCATTATACCATATGATAATGAATCTCCTTATCAGCTCCAGTGTCTTATCTAGCTTTTGAGTTTCCTCAGTGACCTGAAATCTTCTGAGAGCTATGCTTTCTCTGTTCCTGTATTTAAAGGAAATCTCTAGACCAGGCTGTTTAAGAACCTTCTCTAACCAGGGATAACATAGCTTGATTGTAGCTTTCTTTTTGCATGATCCTTATTCCTGAGCTTATACCACTGGGCAACGTATGGTAATATTCTTTCTCATTTTCCCCAAGTTTCTTGAAAATTTTTGCAATGCCTTTCTTAATTAGGTTAAGGTTTTGGCTTTAGGCTTTAAGTGCTGTCCCCTACCTGCAGTATTAAGGCAGAATGCCTTTGCAAAATGTGCATGTAAATATTGCCAACTCCTTCAAAATTTATAACGTTTGTTACTCTCTTTCATAAGGACAGATCTGTTTTCATTGCCTGTGGTGTTGGTGTGTATAGCTGACTTAGCAGAAGATCCACCTACCAGCTGGAGGAGACACAGAAGCACTTTGAGGGTGTGTTTCATTTATTCTGGATGTCTGCTTGGAGAGTGACTGACTTCACCCTTAAGCTGCATTGCCCGGGAGGCTGGCTTAAGTATCTACCTTATGTCTGTCTATTTTTAGATAGATTCTGTTTATGATAAAAGGTTAATCTGAAGACAGTAGTGTTCAGAGAGCGCAGCCTTCACTTGATGGTTTTAAAATTTAGGGCAGCCCATTGCATGAGTGCTTGGTTTAGATTAGGTTCAGCGTTATCCCAGGAAATAGGGAGGTAAATAAGAAAAGAATACAAAGTATTTTCTAAGGTGCCGGGATATGAATTTCCTGAGAAGAATGTATGGATGAGAGAGATTAATGATGGGGAAAATCTCTTTGCAGAAGCTTGACATTTAAACCTGATCTGACAGAGAACCAGTCACAAACGTGAAACCCAAATGTCACTTTTGTGCTTGCATAGGTTTGTTTCTTTATATTGTAGGTATCCACAGCTGTGAAATATGTAATTGTATTTACTACTGCAGTAACGTTTGCTTTTTATTAATTTTTATTGTTGTAAAGAATGCCAATCAAAGTAAGGAAATCACTGGAGTGACTACTGAAGTGTAACTGTCAAAATCAGAACTCAAACTGACACAGGTACAAAGAACATTTTCTGGAATTAGTGCTGAACATTCTCACTGATCTTAGTTGGGCTTGCATGGTTAAGGCATTATATGTACTGGTCAGTCAGGTTCATAAACTTACACAAGCCTGGGTATTTGATATATTTATTTTTTTTTCTTTTTGATCACAATATACCCCAGTATTTTCTTTACTGTCAGTATAATTTTGGAGAGCAGTGATTACTACTCATTTATCCTGGATGATTTACAGAACTTTCTTTGGCAAGAATGGCATAAATTGAAATCTTCCTTTAGGCATCTCTGTGAGCAGTCTCTTTAATTCTTTGTCTCCCTGGAACTGCAGTGCAACTTCCTGAAGTCCAGGTGCAAAAGCTAAAGCAGAGACCGACAGGTTGACCGAATCATAATGCTATCCACGTGTCTTGCTCTCTTGCTAGTAATTCCCAAATCTGAATATCTATGAATAGTTTGTTTTAGGTAATAAAAAATACTAATCTGTAAAGGAACGTCTGAGATGCAAATAGACAGTGCTGAGTAAGTATCAGTTATTATTCATTAAAATGCAAATGCAGGTAAGCATTTAGAGACAGTGTAGATAGTCAAAATAAATGAAATAAAAGACAGAATATCAGTAGACACTTATAAGATGCATATAATATATTACCATGATTGTTGGACACAGGCATCCTAACGCTCTGTGTTGTCTTCAGCTTTATGCTGCAGCCTTACAACAATTTTTGTCTGTGATGACTATTTAAAGTATTTGGGTACCACAGCTCGTATTTAAATTTTGTTAGGTGTGTTCTAAAGATGACTTTTTCTATGGCAGTAAATTTTAGCTGTATGACTTGCACTCACTTTAATGAATTCTGTAGTTAAATCCCTGAACGTTTTTCAGAAAGCCTACTCTTAGTTTATGGCGCATGGTGGATTGGCACATTTTAGTTTAGCATTTAATGAGGGTGTATTTTCCAGGTTTACATATGTTTTATAGCTTCAGTTCAGTGCACAAGAAAACTATTAAGTCCTTTACACACAGGTGTCAGTCAAAAAACTAAGAAAAGTGACAATGAAAATTTTGTGAGTTTTTCTTCTGAACACTATGGAGGGCTCATTGAAGTAAGCGCTCAGGAGGGCAATGCTCAGCTTAACGATGATTTGTGGCAACTTGGGGTTTTAGAGTGCTGTCGTGAAGCGTGAATTAAACAGCAAAGTGTACTGGGACTTTTGTGACATGGACGCAATTGTACTGTGTTATTATTAATTTTTAAGTGTCCTTTGAGATCATAAATTTGCAGGAATCAGCTAATGGCTCTGTGATAACAGAGATTGCGCTTTGTCTAATATTATTGTTACAAGACTGCTTATTAAGCCATATCTGTGTGTATGCATACACATAGATAATTAATGCTAAGCATGACCACATGGCAACATTTAACCCTTCATTATCTTTGTAGTTAGATCTTAAAAAGATCAAGTAGGTAATTGTAGGTAATGTTAATTAGTAATCTGTTGAATCCCTCAAATCTAGAAAGAAATTGGATGCAAACAGAAATTGAATGATGGCACCCTGTCTACTAATAACTGTATCTTAAAGCAGATTTCTTTTAGTTATTATTGAGAACATGATTTTTTTTATATTTGAAAACTAATTCACTTACTTTTTGAGTGAGCTTAAGTGAGGGATTTCCATGATCCGTAGAAGGGCTGGTTTTGATCTTTTCTTCTTGTGGAATATTATTGTGAAATTTAATCATGTAAGATCCTTTTGTAAGTACTGTGAAACAGAATCTGGTAAGAATGAATTGCTTTTTATTCATTTCTGTTTGCTGTATGATAGCACCAAAATGGAAGATAATTTTAATGTCATTAGAATTAATTAACATATATTTGGCAAATATAAATTATGGTCCAAGTCCTCAGTGAATTTCAAATTACATTCAAATTGCAATGCAATCAGTGGTATTTTACGGAGTACAATCTCCAAGACTTTTTTCCATTTGTGTCAGTCCCTGAAGTATAATGTGAAAGAATCATTAGGTAAAGTCCCACAGGAATTGTTTTGCTCTTTCCTGAAGCCAGGCATTCAGTGGCATCAAAACCAGATACAAAGCAGACTAGATAGTGATCTGGAATTGTAATGATGCAAGGAAATGAAAAGGTCTGAGAATTAAATATTTCATATCTTCATTCTGGTTAAGTATCGCAAAGGCAGAGGGAAAGGAGAATCACAATATAACGTGTATATAAATGCTACAGCAGAAGTTGGATGATTGCCCTTTTCCTTTATGTATGTTGACCCTTAGAGTAATTGGGATGGTGATTCTAAATTTTCACACTGGTGTCACTCACTCTTTGCCCTTCTGCCAACTGCAAATGCCTCCAAATAACAAAAAAGATGGCAGAACACATTTTCCTATGGGGAAGTATTTTATTTATTTTCTTTAAACAATTAGGCAAAGGGTACAGTGTGCTGTAAATGACAGAAATGGAAATTCTCTGCATAGTGGCAGAAGTGAAGTAATATCACTATGGAGGCTAGAAAAGAAAATCTCCGCCCCCTTCCCATGTGAAGAACACTGATCATGGACGAAACCTCATTTCTTCCTTCGAGTTTACTCGTAGTTGTTGCATCAGGACCCCGCAATACTTATAACAGCATTCCCTTTATAATCCTTTTTTACTTATTCGCCTAAAACCTTCACCCATCTCCCTGCTGTCTGTTATTATTTGTCCCTGTTAAGATGAATGGCTGTCTTTACCAAATAGAATATTTCATAATGGATTTTAAAAAATTTACACTATTTTTCATTTTAATGTAATTTAAAGATGCTTAGATATGGCAGTAGTTATGTCCCTATAAAAGCCTGCTTGAGGCCAAGGAGTCACACACAGACTGTGTAAATAAATATAAAGAATACCTTCCATTGCCAAAGTGTTTATAGCTGTGGTGGGAATTCTGTGATTTAAATTTATTTATTTAATGTAAGCCTCTTTGTAAAATTGGTATCTCTGAGCTTATTTTTATTCTGTTCTGATTTATCTGTGGCTTACAAAATGTAGAGTTGTAAAAATACTCCTTCTTCCTGTGTTACAATAAAAGTGTATTTGCAGATGGGAGTATTAGATACATGTAAATGTCGGAAAAGACAATGAGGAGAGAAAAGATGCAAAGTCGATTTGGACTACTACCACATCTGAGACATGTAATTTCAAGACAGGGTTACATATGCAAAATTAGGAGTTTTAAGATTTGCCTTTATACTTCAGTCTGAATTTAATTCCATAAGTGATTCTTTCAATGAGCTTGTAAGGTCTGTCATATATAACTTTTTTCCTGTTCAGTTGATTGATTCACCCCCACTCCCCTTTATACGATGTGCGCTACAGATCAGGTTTCCAAAAGCCTGGAAACTTCTCACATAGTATGCCCAAACAATTTCCAACTCTGTTATAACCAAAAGAGGAAAAAGCAAAAGTGAGCTATCAGAAATGCTTTGTGTGTGTGTGCACACACTCTGGTCATATTTTACATTAGAAAATGATAATTTCTGTCAAGTGGGGCTAGCTATCTGAAAATTAATTGCTTGAACTGCATGTATTCATACAGTTCAACTCTACAGAAGGTGTAAACATTAGATACTGTAATCTAGGACTATTTAATGGATCTACATAGAAATTACAGAATGCAAAAATGTGCTGTTCATAGTATTATTAGTATAACAGTTGTGATTGGATGAGGTATTATAAAATATTTTCAAAGCTGAAATGTGTATAGGGGGTGGAAAAAACCTGTATGGAAAAGAACTCCCTAGCAGTGACCATTTGTTTTGGAAATGAGCAGATATGGATCAAACAAACATTGAAGGATGATGTTCTTATTGAAAATGAGGTTTATGAAATGATGATTAAAAAAAAAAAAAAGCTCAAATAAACCCCAGTGAAAATAGTGGTAGTTTTACATTTTATCAGCTGTCAGCAAAATAACATAATTAATTATTTTTGTAGTTTACAGGAAATTTGATATAAAACAATGACAAAGGTAATGAGCATAACTAAAAAGAAATGCTTCTACTTATGCTAAACTGTACCTTTTGGCAAGGAATGACAAAAATGTATCATAGGGTGAACAAGAGGTCATCACATCAAGGCTACTTAAAAAAAAAAAGTTTGAGGAAGATTCCGTTTTCCTGGGTTTTGTATCTTCTAGTAACTGAAATTACTACACTGATTGGAAAATCATCTGTTGTTTAGGGCCCTCTTTAAAAAAATCATTTTAACTCATGATCTTCTATGTATTGGAACAATAAATGGAGATACTTCTGGCATTCTAATTTTAGTAGTCAGGTTTCTGTTTGCAAGTCAAATATCAGGATTCATATTCTCGGTTATAAGTTTTGGGTGCTGGTTTGGTGTCATGATGCTTCCTTGTACAATCCGTTGCAGATTCTTGCAGTAAATGGCAGCATATGACAGCCTTTCACTGCGTATGCATTGCTTCTGAGTGCTGTTTGTGGCACCACTTTATTAGTGGAAGGCTCAGAATAAGTTTTTTTTGTTTGGTTTTTTTTGTTTTTTTTTGTTTGTTTTTGTTTTTGTTTTTTTTTTTAAGAAATGTGGCAGGAAGAGGGAAAACATCTACATCAACTGTCTGTTGCATTATATCAGAGCTGGACTTTTAGTCATAAGGGTTGCAACTGAGTCACAGGAACATGTGTCGATCTGCTTTTGCAGAAGATACTTCTCTTTTTTTAAATGCTGCTGCCACGCAAGGCTTGATAGACCAAATAAGCCTTAGGGCTGAAGTCTGAAGCATTTCAGCTTCAAACTTAGGAAGGGAGAAGCTCAACTTGGTCTTGTTGATATTTATCAACACATCTATCAAATTGGAAAATGCCATAAAGAGTTCCAGTCTCTGAATATGAACTATATCTCATTCCCTAAATGTAAATTCACTTATTTTGAAATGTCAAGAACAGGGATTCCACCCTCTAGCAGAAACTAGTTTGTATGGTAAGGACTTGTCAGGATTTTACTAGAATTCACTCTTCAGGCTGTAAAGATTTGCGTCAAGCTGAAAGCTGAATGTGAAATATCAGGCTCGTAATAAAGTTAATTTATCAAAGTTGGCTGAAATTGGCTTTATTTGAAACAGTTCAGAGGTTCAACCAAAAAGAAATTTATTGCTTTTGACCATTCTGCTCTGTGCATTACTCTGGTTAACTTGTTCGTTATAATCTGTTTTGTGGTGCTTGTATGAAACTCTTGGGGTGTTTGAATTGTTGTTGCCTTTTTTGAGGGGATGGGACAGGACATTAATATGTGGATGAGATTTACCCCCTATTGGCTCATCTGAATATCTGCATATTAGAGTTCCTAATTGTGCCCATAGAGCTTGATCTAAAATGCCCGGGATTGGAGTAGATGTGCGTCATGGTTTAACCCTGGTGGGCAGCTCTGCCCCACGCAGCTGCTCACTCACTCCCCCAGGGAGGGACAGAAGCACAAGGGCAACAGTTAGAGAAATCCTGGGTTGAGATAAAGACAGTTTAGTGAGTGAAGCAAAAGCCACACACACAAGCAAAGCAAAGCAAGGAATCCATTCCCTGCTCCCCACGGGCAGGCAGGGGTTCAGCCATCCGCAGGAGAGCTGAGCTCCATCACGCGGAATGGCTACTTGGGAAAAGAAATGCCATCACCCCAAATGTCTCCCCTTCCTCCACCTTACCGCAGCTGTTACTGCTGAGCACGATGATGTATGGTATGGAATACCCCTTTGGCTAGTTGGGGTCAGCTGTCCTGGCCCTGTCCCCTCCCAACATTTTGTGCACCCCCAGCCTAATTGCTGGTGGGCTGGGTGAGAAACAGAAAAGGGCTCCATGCTGTGTGAGCACTGTTCAGCAATAGTTAAAACATCCCCGTGTTATCAACACTCTTTTCCCTCAGATCCAAAACATAGTCCCATAGGAGCTGCTGTGATGCAAATTAACCCTATCCCAGCCAAAACCAGCACAGTCTGTTAGTTCAAAGACGTCTAAAAGCCCAGGAAGATCAACTTCCACTTCCTTGTATTACTGAGAGAGAGTTACTGCTGAGTGGAGGTACCTAACTCATATTGCCAATAAAATAAAATAAAGGATTTTTCATTCTGTTTTATAACAGGCTTCTTGCTCCAAGTCCCCAAGTTGGGCAGTGGTGGCATACTGCTATACAGACCAGCATTGCTTTGTAATACCTGAGAGCTTTTTATTTTCAGCTTTCCTCATGAAGAAAAAACAAAAACAATTTTGAAATGTGGGATTTCAAATAACATAGTCTTATTATCACAAAGGTGCAAAGAGCAATCATCTGTTACTGCAGTTCTTTTACTGGAGTCAATATAAAACCATAATGTTGCAGCTTAAATGTGGAAACACTTTGTACAATAAAATCTAGATAACACTTAAACTTCTTTGCGTGAAGTCTTGACTACATACAAGTTTTCTGACCCTCATTTATCTCTTTTTTTTTTTTTTTTCTTCTATTTTTTTTTTTAGCAGTACAAGCTAAAACAGGGTAGGAAGATCTCAAATGCAATTAGGTATAATTTTAGAATTTTCTTAGTGTAGGCAAACATGGGTACAACTAAGGAAAAAGTGGTCCTTATTGTGGTCCATGTTCTTGTAATAAACTTGTTATGCTCTTCTGTGTCCTTCAGAAGACAGGAGAGGGAGGTTACACTAGCAATAAGGCTGAGGATTTCCTTGAACTCCAAAAAGGGACATAAAGAAACTAGAGCAGAAGAGAATGTGTAACAGTTAATGACTTTTCCTGTTTAGCTGGCATATTACCTCTAGTTAAGGAAACTTGGAGGCGTGATTGTATAAATGCAGAATCATTCTGCCTGGCCTGTTCATTACTTGGTGCTAATGTGCTCTACTTAATATATTGGATGACGTTTGTATCAATTGGTTGTTTGGGCCAATTCATTTGTCAAAAAGTTGAATGTTTTTTATTTTAGTAAGCCTCTGTAAAAATTAATCATTGAGGGTAGTAATGGCTGACAGGTGGTTTTTGACATTGTGGTTTTTGGTTTTGGGTTTGGTTGTTTTTTTTATAGCTTCAGAGTGAAAATAAAAATCTCTTTCAATATATTTGGAAAAGTACAGGCAGGACTAAGCCATGATTCAGTGGAATGTCCTCTTAAATTAGAACTTTGAGATGGATGGAAGTTATGTGATCAGATAGCAAAAATTAAAAAAAAAAAAAAAAAAAAAAAAAAGAATGGAAGGAGAAAAGGTTCAAAACAGATGCCTGGCAGCAATTTTTCACAGAATCAAAAAATGCATGGAATGACCTTCCAGACACTATACTATGGAGAGTTAAGTACTGGGCTATTCAGGGAGATTAGAAGACATCCAGGGACATGTGAGGCACAGTACTCTTTGAAATGAGGGAGCCATTACAATATGCTTATCAGCATACGTAATATGTGTTTGGATATACAGAGATATTAACGCAGAATTTACTATTGGTTGTACATAGTATGGATCATTGCAACACAGTGTCCATTGCTATCTTCTCCTTAGTGTAATATCAGGGGAACTCGTATAGGGAATTGGTTGACATTCTGCCTTCTGACTTTTCATTTGCTTATTTATAGGTTTCTTCTGAATTGGCTGCACAGAAGTTACCTGCCCCCGTGGTATTGCTCTAGCATGGCAGTTGTCACGTCCCTTGTCAGCAGTGGAGAATGATCGCTTACTGTGACAGAAAGATATGCTTAGTTTCTACTACTTACAAATTTTTAAACATGGAGGAATTCCATGTGGAATATTAGTTTGTCTCTTTCCTGTCAACGCTTTGGTACTTCTTACAGAAAATGTAAAACTTCTTTTAAATCAATAGCAATTATCTTTGCTTAACTGAGGCATGATTTACAGAGAGCCCCAATCTGCATAAAGCAGTTCTATAAGTAGAGTAAGAAAGCAGACGGGATTCTTATGTGGAGAACAGTAAACTGCGGTTTGCCTAAATTAGATGTAGGGAGTTTCAGGTTTATATTTTTGTTCCAGTTATAAATACGTGTGAGTAAAGAAAACTGTCTCTAGGTGATAATAACTAACTGCTGTTGTGCACTTAGGTTGTCTTTCAAGGAAAAAAAATTATTTTGAAACTGCACGGTTTGTCATAAGCGAATCTATATTTGAGTAAGTTAGCTTTGACTAAAAAAGTAACTGTGGTAGCAGAAAAATGTTGTTCTTTTCTTCTGCAACTTATGTGCATGTATAGTTTAAGCATAAATCAAAGTTGGAAAGATCAATTTCTGACCAGGAGATGAAAGATTCTTTTCCCAAAAATAGCATTATTTTTAATCAATTTGTGATCTTTTGGGACAAAGCCAGGAGTTTTTGTGGAGCCACTATTTTGAGAGTTGGTAGTCTGGCTAAGGTAACAGTTTTGTATGAATTATAGTTCAGTGAGTGAAAACCTAATCAAGTCACTTTTACGTACTCTGTTCTAATTGTGCTTTCCTACTGTAATTTACAGCTCTGACATCACAATAACTCAGACACTTCATATTCATAATCAGAAGGCTACAGATTTTTTTTTTTCAAATTATTTGGTTTAATATAACAATTACTGGACAAAATTATATGAAAATTACAAGAATTATAGGACAAAAAGTCCCTCGGAAGGCAAGTATGGCTACATTATTGACAAACTTCTAAAAAAAGATTAAGTCCTCTCAAACATCCTTAACACTGGTTTTATATAAACTACAAAATATGCAGTGCATACGATGGTGTAGATGTTACATTATTGACAGGTAGTTGTTATAACAGACAAACGTAATTCCAGTAAATCCTGCAGACATCAAAATATTTGCTTATTGTCCTACATAAATCATACATCAGGCATGCTATTACAGATATTTTAAAACTTCAGTTTTCAATTATTTTTTTTTTAATTTTGGAAATAACTAGAACCAAAGTAAAATGTTGATAATGGTTGCATGCGAGCAATTGAAGATTAAGTACAACCAGAATGTTCAGGTGGTATAATGAGAAAAGGGATGAGTGGTAGTTTTTTTGATCACTATACTGTATGAAAATAATTGGTTCATTAGCATAATTACATTCTTGTTCATGATATCAAGGTCAAACAAAATAATAGTAGCAGTAAAGGGATGTCATTTTACAGATTCTGACAGATATTAATTGAGGAAATAATATTTTGGTGGTGCTCAAAAGGCAGGTGAATATCAAACCCAGAGGACCTTCCCTGTATTTCATATTCTTTACTATTTGTGTTGGGAATTCCAAGTTCAGCCATGGACTAGGAAAGGGTGGAAGGTTTCATCTCCTCCTTTTCCATTATGCTTCTTAAAAAATGCTGTTTTCAAGATAATGTTACACTGAAACGTATACATTTTTAGTAGTAACTTAAAAGTTTAGCTTTTTTAACAGAGAAACATGTTTTCTGTTAAACATTTTCATTTTGAAATGTTGAACTCTGCATAATTTATTGTTTCTTACAATTTTTCCTTGGTCATTAATGAAAGTCATTAATGGTTTCAGGAAATGAGTTTTGGCTGTTTCTGTGTCTTACTCCTAAAATCTTTAATAATAAGAGGAGCTGTTTATTTTGTTCAGTGGTAAAAAAGAAATGGTTTAAAAAACTTATGCCAGTAGAAAACGGAGCATATAAAATGAGCTTGACGTTGGTTCTAAGCCCAATAGATGATTAACTGGACAGTGTTAATTGATGTTCAAAGGCATTTTGAGTAGTCCATTGTAGAGGAATGAAGCTGGGTTAATTAGCATTGATAATATACAACTGTGGGCTGGCTTCAGGGGCGGTGGGTTGGTCGATGTAGATAAGGTGCAGCTGTGGCTGGTTCTGTGAAGGGGTTGAGCAGTCAGTGAAGAGGGAGCAGCTGAGGAAGAAGTAGAGAGAAGAGAGAGTGAGCGCCCTGGGTGAGGAGAAGGCGGCAGAGGGACTGGCATGAAGAGTGGGCTGGTATGAGATGGTACAAGACCTTGTTGCAGCCGGCTAGTTTGGGGAGTGCTGCGACAGTCCGTGCTACCAGCTCAGCTTGCTAATAGCGAAGGCGTATGTTCAAAGAACTGTGGTGAATAAACTGTTACTTTACACAATCCCTGGCAAGGTAACAGCATATGAATTATAAAGCCAAAACTTTACCAGCTGAATAAACATGAGAATGTTTTGTTTGTTTTTTATGCAAAACTGTTGTGGTATTTAGGAAATATTTCTTCCTAAGTTCTCCAACAACTCATTTTGCTTTATCTGATTAAATTTTCTATCTGTTAAGTAAACATTCTTGGATATAGGTTTGAAATGACAGTAAGGTTATGAATTTGAGCATTCAGTGTGTGTTTTAAATTACAAAAGCTATGATTTTTTTCCTGAGCATAATTGGCTGATCTTAGTTAGCTAAAGCTTCATAAAAATGTCATCTTTATGGGCATATGGAACTTGAAAACATCATCTGAACACTTGGCAAATGTAAATGTGAGTTTCAAAACATATCGGAAAGGAAACAGTTCCTGCTTAACGAGATAAAATTCTAGATCATTCACTGACACATCTGCCCTCACTCAGCTGATGTTTTGCAATGAAGGGAGTGCAGTGGGAGGGGGCTGGGGGCACCCAGCTGCCTCGGTGTCCTGCGCTGCTCCCAGCTCCGACCAGCGCGGCGGCTGCGTGCTGGCTGGCTTTTAGATGGTTTTGGCTGTTTGGACTATGGCCGTAACAATGGGACTAGGTGCTGCCATGTTAGCCTTTAAAAGAGGAAGCAGTGTTTGCTGCAGGTGACCTTCTGAAAATGAGTTGACGTGTTTTACAGTGGTGGTAGCACATGATTTTCCTATGTCGTGAAAGAGATAATTTTTCATTGTGCTGCAGAGCACGGCTTAAAACCAAAAACCAGTATGGATCATACTCTATGAAGCTGTTATGCTAAATATTTGGACTTTGACACTGTGAGGGGTTTTTTGTTTGTTTTCATCCGGTGGGTGGGTGGTAGTGTGTAAATGAAAGGAAAAATGATGTTTTCTCAGACCACCCAAAGAAAAATGTAAAAATGACTGAAATAGCTGGATGTTTCTGTTAATATATGTGTTAGTGCTTGGTTAAAATTATGTCACTTTAACAGATTTAAGTTTTGAACTGTCAAAAAGGAAGTGTTTGGGTTCCAGCTGCTTGTTAAGCCCTACCTACCGCCTTTCCCCCAATATTGGCTCCGCTGGCAGCATCTTTATTCTGGAGGGAGGGTCGACTTGGCAGTCCTGGATTAAGTCTTGGACTTGATCTTAAAGGTCTTTTCCAACCTAAGTGATTTTATGATTCTATGACCTAATCTGTCTTTTATCCCCTCTAACTGCCCCTATAATGGAATGTACGTATCTATACCTACCGCAGTGGTTGTGACTCCATCTCCCACTTCAGGAAGACAGCATTACTGAATGATATCTGCCACACCTGGCGTTAGAACTTCAAGTTTGGAGTGGAAATGGAATTTTACCGAAAGTTTGCAGGATTTCTAGGAAAGGAGAAGAAAGGGAATCTTGGGATTTTCTTGTTGCATTGCTTTATTTTGCTTTTGCCTTTTTAATTTATTGCTATATTTATATTTTTTCTAGTTTCTCTTATTTGTTCCCTGTGAGCCTGTGGCAGCTGGTGTTGCCCTTGCACAGATTTGATTGGCATGACTTTTGGCAATAGGCTGCATCAATTCTCACTGCAAATATGTTTGCTACCTGCCCAGCAGCTAACCCTGCTCTCTAGCTTCTCAGTCAAGAAGAGTATCTTGTATTCACCTGTTAATCAGTGTAATCTGTTAATGGCCTTCTCCCATCAGTCCTGTGCCTTCACCCTGCTGACTTGTATTCCTGCTTTACCCCTGTCTGTCAGGAACTCTGGCACCTGGGAGCCCTCCCAGCTTCCTACGCATCCCATTATTTTTCAGTAGCTGTAAGGAAGAATTATATAGCGATCCATAGACATGTCTGTGAGATGCATTTAATGGATGACCAGGCTGTCAAATATTTGAAAGTGATGTAGGAGGAATGTTACTTACAAGTTTGAATAAGTGTCTGAAAGCTGGGATTTGTGGTGTGTTGAGGTTCTGAACTTGCCCATGCGGCAGCTGCCTGCCTGCAAGAGCTCTGGAACCAGAAATTAAACTGTGGCATTGGCTATGCTTGTAAAAATGTCAATATTTTCCTGCTGTGTTGATGACAACTTTTAGTTTTTCTTGTAAAATGTTCCCTAATTAACCACTAACATGTGCCTCTTCATGGGATTTAAATGTTTCATTTTTCAGAAAGAAAGGAAGAAATATTTCTCAGCTAAATGGGAGGAATTGGCAGCTGTGCCCAAACTCCTTGATATTGCTGAATCAGTTATTGAAATGGAGTGTTAGATTAAGGTTTATAAATAATTTCATTTCCTTCTTATTGGTGTGATGTGTGTATTATGTGCAGCTCCACTGCATCTTTACTCTGTGTTTTATGTGAATGTGTATAAATATGCTGTTTGAGCTAGGTCACATGTCCTTTGTCCTCACCATCCTTCGTGAGCAGTGCAACTAAATGGCTCATGAAAAGTGGTATACTAGCAAAACTTGGTTAGGACAGTGTTTTAAACATTTTAAATAGTATATCTTAGGCCTATACTGCAGCAAAATAGAAAGTTTATGCAGAAAACGATTATTATTATTATTATTAAAAGTATACAGCTACTGTAATATGTGGGGTAATTGTATGGTACTCTTACACCCCTTAAGAACGTTTTGCCTATATACACACCTACTTTGGGTCAGAGGGTAACTTTTAGGATGTTAAGTACTGTCAAATGTGAGTTAGTACCTGAATTTTGGCATCAAAACTGGTATAGACCATTAGTTCGTGCTGTGATAGGCTTCTGATGCTTCTAAAATAGTGATTTTTCTATTTATTTGATAGGTGCCTTATCTTTGGTCTAAAGTGAAAAATAGAGATGGTTGGAAAAGATCTCAGTCAGAATAGTTTTCATTAAAAGGAGGAAAGTCTTAATGGGGATGGCAGAACTCCTGGCATAGAGTTGTTCCTGCCAGGTACAAGAAAGTATTATAGTGAGAATTTCATGGGTACATTTAGATGAATAGGACCTCTTTATAACAGCTACAAAGATAGGACTTTGGAAATCAGGGGAATGGGCAAAATCAAACCTGGTACTTTGCTTCCTTCACCTGTATATGTCAGATCTCAGATCATTCTAATGCATGATAGCCTGTCCGATAGGGAAAGGAGCTTCCACGTGCCTGGTGCTAGTGATGCAGCAACCAGCAGGCTGCCCTTTTCGGTAGCAGTGCCTCTTAATGAATAAATTGGTGCTTCCCATGATTCTGTTTCTTACTCTTCGTTGCATGCATACTATTTTGAGAACATGCTGATGTAATAGTAATAATTATTTTTCCAGTCTGTGATGGATGTATTGTAAATTCTCTTGCCTGGCTGAAAAATAGTTTTGAAACTCGGAAGTTGTTTCTAAGAATGTGTGATGACTTGTACACTTTTTGATTTATTAATTAAGATCTTAATCTTTGTTTTCTTGGAAAAGTGTCTGGATTAGTTAATGATGTACAACACAATGAAAGAATTTTGTAGCTTATTTCCTTTGTAAAAAGCTTAGACCAAGAATGATTTTTTGATTCATTACATTTGGACCACTTTCTGTGTTTTGAACACCATTTTTGGATGCAGAGTGACTCCTCAGAAATACTGTAAAATGAGAAAAGCTTAAGGGCAAGTTGTGCCATTAGTGAGTGATGATACTTTTATCTGGCAGTTCGGTCAGCTTGAATAATACAAAGTTTATGTGATTTATTACCTTGCAATGCTGAAATAGTCTCTCCTAATACAAACATTTCCATTAAAAAAGAAAGGGAACTTACTAAATGGAAAAGATAATGCTTTATTATTTTTTTTCTTAGTTTTCTATTCTTGTGCCCTGCAGCTCTAGTGCAGCTGCTCTAAGTGCAAATGCAAATACCATCTTGCTTAATGGCGTAATTAAAGACAGTGGAGTGAAGTTATGCAACGGATACTTACTAAGTGTAAAACATATTGAAGCCATACCAAATGATATATTAAACTGTGGAATTTTCTCTTGAGGATGGAAAAACATGGCATACCACTTCTTGAATAAATCTTTTCTAAAATTGGATGTGAGAAAAAACCAGCCACAAACCCTTTCTTAGTTCTGCAGATTCTGAATTCTTTTTGTTCATTTTACTTGAGTAGGGTAACTTAATAGTTTTTCCCTGTTATTAATCCAGCTTCCCTATATAGTTAAAAACCACTGTCTTGAAGTCCTGGCTGTCAGCTGCATTATCAGGAAGACCATTATGGAAAAACAGTTTTCAGGAAAATTGCTTTGTCTTCAGATTATGTCCAGCATTGCTCTGTATAGCTTTGTGTAGAGCATCCTGAATGTAATTGAGGACAGAATCCAAGGACGTAGTCCGTTGTGCAGTTTAACGGGGGAAACAAAACCTGCATGTTTAACATGTTCAGAAATCTGTGATTAGGTAATTGAAGACTTTTGTTTTCAAAATTATAGGCTTTTGAAACTAGACTTTATTTGTCTTTTTAAAACTAGTATGCAACATTCTGGAACAGCTTCCAATACGCTAGGCTTTTCAAATTTTTCCAGTGGTGTAGTATTCAGGCAATTCATTAGAATTGTTTTTATATAATAACAAAGTGTAAAATTTAAGTGTAATTAGCAGTATAACCATAGTTATAAGCTAACTTATAAATATATAGAATTCAGTGCATGTTTGAAAAGAGATTTCTTTTGTTTTAAAGAATGGAGCATAAGCTGGCTTTGCTGTTAGAAGAAATGTATATGGGACTACAACCTCATGCATGTTTTAAATGAATTTAAGGTTTGGAGAAAATGTATAGTAGTTTAAATGTTGTTTAAACAACATTTAGCAGCATTTTTTTGGGTGATCAAGAATTGGCTTATGGTACTGGAAGATTTGGAAGGTGTGCTCTGATGGCATATGACACTTAGTCTTTTTGCAACTCACACCAGATCATTTTAGGTAGGGTCCAGTTTGTTCCAGTCCTGAACTTCCAATGCCAGTATCACTGAGTCGTCCTCCTCCTTCCTGTCCCCAAACCTGTCTCTTTTCTAAAATTTTCTCTTCTGATTCCTTAGCTAACATTCTAGTCTAAAAAATTTATTTGCATGACCTGCCATCCATCATGTGCCCTTATGGAGACGGTGTTGGGAACGCAGGGCGGCTGCTCTGCGTCTGCTTTGCAGTGTGGAGAGTAATTGCCAGCAAGGTCTGTGCTTGGGCTGTGGTAGTGATGCTTCTTTTGCTGGAAGGATCGCGCCCGCATAATCGGGTCTCACACACAAGGTGGGCTGTAATTGATGTAATGAAATCAGTGCTCTCCAATTACTGTCTCTTCTGGGAATTGCATGACTTGTGATTTTTAAACCTTCGTTATAATTCCAAGAGTTCTTTTCTTGTTCTGAGTAGGTCAAGAGGTATATCTCTGGTGCCAGACAATCTCTATTGGCTAAACTTCAAACTCTTCTAGCTTGAAAGAATATCATGATAGTCCTTCTTAGGGCATTCATTGTCAGTTATTTATTTTCAAAATTGTGGGTGTTGTGGGTTTTTGGGGTTGGTTGGTTTGTTTGTTTGAACTAACTTTTTGTTATTCAGCACTCCATAATAAAAGAATCCATGCAAAACAAGCCCAAAATCATTACCTCAAGCATCATCCTGAGGAATATGTTTGGCTATAGAATAACTAGAGTGAATTAGCAATAATCAACTAAAATGTGGTCTTTCAATGGAAATTGTTAATATCGAGCCCAGGCATTACTCCAATAAACTAGATGTTTAAGGCTAACATTTTAATTGCAAAGTCTTCCATATACATTACAGAAACATTCCAAAAGTTATCCTTTTATTTTTGTGGAATCTCTAATAACTTTAGTTACTCTAGGAAAAATAGGCCTGTGGTTTTCTTTTTCTTTTGGAGGGTGGGGTGAGAGAGTGCAATCACTTGTTAGTTTTTTCAGTATTGATGCATTTCTTGCTCTTTCATGTGTATTTCTTCTCTCTCTCACGAGAAATTGGCTGTTGGTTTTGTGTGCTCTGCTTCATGAACACAGAAATAAAGTTTTTGCTTCTTAAAAAAAAAAAAAAGTCTTTCACCAATCTTTTCTTTTGGAAGTATTTCTTGCTTACCTAAGTGTGTTTATTGAACTGAATCCTCCATTACAACATAATTACTAGTTAAGGTGTTAAATGAGTCTTAAATGATGCGGTTCACTGTTCTCACTTGACAGTTTTGCTAGGTTTACTTGTTTGTTTATTTTCTTCCACTTTTCCCTGGAGTTTGGCTCAGGGGTTCTTCATGAGTGGAACTAAACTTATTTTGAAAATCTGTTATAAGAATATTATTTCTGATGTACAAAATCTCGTTTCATAAAAGACTGCAAGATACCTCCAGTCTAACAGTAGCGATTCACAAAGACATGTGTTCGTGTTAATCCAGAGTAATGAACTGCATCTACATCTCCTCTGGTGTTATTTCAGCTGGACACACTTCTTAAAACTATGTCATACTGTGATTATTGCATGCACATCCGAAATCCGGTTGGTACATATACTTTGGTTTAATGTATAGATATTTAATGAGTACCTAATTGTGACCATTTTTAGTCACGTGCAGTATTAGATACTGTAGTTGAAATGTTCCAACAGTGGATTTTTTTTCTCATGTCCTTTTTTTATTATTATTTTTTTACCTTTAGGCCTTTACAAAGCTGAGTAGCTCATGGACAGCGTGGAGCCAGGGGTTACCATGTACCTGGAGGTAGCGCTTGCCCTGGGCTGCAGCAAGGGACACGGCTGCGCCATGGCACACGGGCGCTGCTTGTGCTACCACCATGTGCTGAGCATTGGGGGGGCCCAGAAGCACCTGCCTCTGCGCTGCCTGGCTTTCTGTAGTACAAACTTCCTAAGACCCTTGTGAATCATACTCTTAAAAAGTTACATGAAAATATTGTCAGTTTGAGTCTTAAAGGCTTTTGTAGTTCTTTTTGTGTTTCTACCTCATCTTTGAAATCTGCACGCTTCTCCACAAGATTGACTGCTAACACTCCAAAACATCAAGCAACTTCAACTCCGTCAGTCTTCGAACTAACTCAGAATATGATGGCTCCCCCCAGCCCCCCCTGCCCCAAACTGAAGTATCTTCAATCTTCAAGGTTTTTAATGTGTCCCTTCACCATTGCAGCTGAACACATATGAAAAAGCCAAGAGTTGTACAGGATAACAGTTGAATGCTTATAGTAATAATAATGAAACAAATATGTTTTTGTTCAATAGGACGTATTTGTCCATTGAAGTGTATTGGCTGGCACTTCCTGTGTACTTCATCTTTGCATCTGTTGTGTATGCCCTCTAAAGTACTTTGAGGTTATCTGATAGAGGTGAGTGTAGCAAACGGCCAAGCTTTGATAAGACATGTGAGGAAGTCCCTGGTGAAATTCTAAACAGAAGTTTAGCATCCCACATAAGCAATAAAAATGTGAAGAAAAATGCATCAGCTGAATTAAAAAAATGGTGATGGTCACACCGTAAAAAGAAATATTGGGCTCATTATTTAATGGTCTCATTTCTGTTGAAGCACTACTCGTTTAGGAAACACTGATATATTTTATATTTTACAATGTAGCCTGACTTTAGGTTTCGAAATCAGTGCCCGTGAAACTTGCAGTTGATAACTTTTTTTTTTTTTTTTTAGAGTGGCATCTGGGAATGATCTGGACTGGTTGGTGATATGGATTTATGCAGACAAAGTATGATTTGGTCTAACCAAAGTCAAAATGATGCATCTAGGAACAAGAAGGGCGCACCATGTTTTCAGAACGCTCCTGGATCCTTGATTGGTGAAAGCACTGATGCTAGAGAGGACTTAGGGAGTCAGAGAAGAAAAAGTAATGCTTGATGAGGCTCCATTTTGACAGGGATCTGTTCCGTCTCTGGCTGTGAAATAGTGCAAGAGAGACTAAAAGTTGGCATTTAGTAGAAAGGCTAAAAGACTTACTCTTTAGTCTGCGAAATCGATACTGGAAAAATTCTTAGTGATTGATGTTGATAGTTTAAAAGGGTGCAAAAGGGCAGGAGACAATGTAGAAAAATGCTGCATAAATACTGCTTGAGGAAACTTTGCAAAACCCCCCTGTTTATTTCATTGACAACAATCTTAAGTATTACTAGCAATAAGATGTATAAACCCTTCAAAGAGGGAATAAATATCAGGTGCTAAAAACATTCTGTTAAAGTAAATGTGTTTCTGAAAAGCACACGTTAGAGAATGGATCACGTTTAGTGATTTGGAAATATTTGGGGGAGTTTAAGCTTTGGTAATAACCCAGCAAAATCTTCTGGCCCAGTGGTCCCTAGGAGCTTTAGGGAAACATGTTTTGAGTATAGGCAGAGATGCTGCGTGGGAAGTGCAGGTATCCCATTACAGTCCACCTATGTTGTGGTGGGCTCAGATAAGCAAGGCTGAGATTCCATAATGCTGGCATCTCTTCACTTTGAGGTGTTCGGTTTTTTATTTATGTAAATAATTATTATTTCAAAATTTTATTGTCTTTGAAGTAGTTGTTGGGAGTTGTTTTGGTGGGAGGGTGTTGTAACCAGGTTTTCATGGTCAAGACAAGTC
This sequence comes from Microhierax caerulescens, assembly GCA_035590215.1. NCBI lineage: Eukaryota > Metazoa > Chordata > Aves > Falconiformes > Falconidae > Microhierax > Microhierax caerulescens. Next base: position 80,298,371 of record JAVJGJ010000047.1, on the reverse strand, counting down.
CATCACTGACAGATATCTTGTGTTATCCACTTATGCTATGGTCATCAGGGGGGACAAGGTATGGTGATAGAGACTTCAATTAATTATAGTGAAAATTACTGCCTTGCCGGATGCTGATATACAGCTGTGTAACTGAATCCTCAGCTGAGATCTGTGTTCCAGCCTGGCTTTGGAACACGTTTGCTTGGTTGTGGCAGCTGCATTTGTTGGGCTGCAGGGCTGCTGCATCAGAGCACCCTGGCCTTTGAGGAGGGGGGAGTCTGCCTGATTTTCAGTTTGTGTTTCAGCCCCTGAGTGAAGATAGCTGCACTACTGCTGGTAGAGGGCTAGATAGCAAATGAGCTTTCTCATAAGCGTTTTATTGTTATTAACAAGTTGTAGAGGCTATTCGCTGCTTTGCCTGCCCAGAGCTCAACATTTGTGTGTCATACTGGAAGCACAGAAAAGGATCAAGATGGCTCGTGTTGGAAACTATGATATGTTTATGGTCCAAGTTTAGTAAATATTTCCCAGTCCAAAAAATGTCGTTCACTGGAAAGGAAGCTTGTGAGAGGCCTAAGAATAGGGAGTCGACTGGTTTATGAATGAAAGAGTTACAGAACTTCAGTTGCCATAAAAATGTCTTTTTTAATTATTTTTGCAGAAAGAAGGATCGTACTCCAAATCTGGAAGCCAGAGAACATGGGCATAATCTAATTTAGGTGTCTGTAGCTGAGTAGGCAACATAGTACCTCTTCTGTATTCAAAGAGCATTTTGGTATTCTAGGGCAGGATTCATCTGACTGGTTTTAAAGATACACTTCCAGGCAAGATACAATTTATCTTATTGACTAGATCTTTATTGACTATAATGAAGCATAGCTGAAATGTAGATAACAACAATGGAGGCTGATGAATCCTATTCAAGATATGTATTGGGGAACACCCACAGGCAGTGCAATATTGCACATTTCCATCAAAATGCATGTACTTTCTGAAACAGTTGTGAGAAAATTATATCCATTCTTCCCAGCATAGTAAGATGAAAGTTCAAGCACTTGATTAATGGAGGAAAAAAAAAATCAAATGTATTGTATGGTTGACTGATTTATGCTGAAAAGTGCTGTTTATCTTTGAACTCCCAGACTGCCGTTCACACTGGATTGTTTAACTTTTCCTCTGTTTCAGAACATTCTGTGCAAATGTGATCAAGAAAGATTTCTTTCAGACAAAAGCCGAGCAGATTTCTCCAGCTGTTGCCTGTCCTGGATACAATTACAGGCTTGGGAAGCAATCCCAGCCCCATAAACTGCACTAAGCTTTTAAAGGGTATTTTGGAGTGAGAGGAGAAAAGTTCTGATGAGTGGTTTTGACCCATTTTCCTCAGCTTTCTCCCCTTAAGAATGCTTAGTACTTTATTCGTTTACTTTTTATATTCGTTCATGTACCTTTCTATCCAGATGTTAAGGCTCATTTATGTAGCTCAGAGAAATAATTTTACAGGAAGTATGAATATTTTGAAGTGATTGCCAACATACCCAGACTAAACGAGACACAGTTCTTTTCACTTTTGTTGTTGCTTGGTAAACTAGTTAACTTTGTTAAGCACTTTTTTGTTTTCTTTTTAACGTTTGATGTAACTTGGGTATTGACATTTGGTGAATTTATATTTTTAAATGAAAATATTGAGATCTTTGTTATGTCTTGAAGTGTTAATGCCATGTTTATGCAATATATTAAAATAGTAGAGCTTTGGTGACTTAGTGAAAATAAGCACTGGGGTGCTGATAACTGCCAGGAGCACTGTGTTTTTACATCAGCTGGGATGTAGGCTTCTATATCTTTTAAGACTTGTAGTTAACAAAATTACTTTGAATTTAAGAGAAATTGTAAAAATGCATGGAGGAACGTCTTAAAATGGTTTTCTCGTTTAGTCTTGGAACAAGGAAAGGAATAATTTTCTTCCTTATAGTCATATCGAAGTATTGAAATGTCTGTGTCCTTTCTGATTTTGTGGAGTACATAATTGTTGATGAAGCTCAAAATGTAGGACTGAAGCAGTTGAGAGAATATTTATTCATTAAAAGCACAAAACATAACATTGATAGACTGGTTAGGGATGTGAATGTCTTAACACATGATGATTCCACTTGTGCAGAGTCTTTTTAATATTTTCTGGGCACTGGTAACTGTAAAATGTGCGTGCTACGCAGTGAAACAGAGAACTTTAAAATTCAAGGATAACAATTTCTGTTGTTTTGTACTCTTGCTGTATACAGTAAAAGAGTGTAAACCCCAAGTGATCAGGCATGAATTGAATCAGTTGGGTTACCTCTGTGTCTTTGAAGTACTCATTTTAACACCCTGAGCAACTTTCTTGTGTGAGATGTAATCTTTGATTTAACATTTTAGATGTATGTTACTGTTTTGACGGAGAGTAAAGGAAACTTCTTCAGTGCAATGTCATGGAATGTATTTTAAATAGTGCCTCCTGATCCATGGAAAGTCCATGGAAGTTCTGGTTTGTAAACTGACTGGTGTTGGTAGCGCTTCTTGTTACTGAATCAGCTCATGCTTGTATGCAGAACAGTAACTGGGGGGAAAAAAAAAAATTTGTTTTTTTTTTGTTTGGTTGGTTGGTTTTTTGGGTTTTCTTGTAATTAAGTTGCTGAAACGCTGTATTATAATGCAATTTCTTGGTTATTCCAGTCCCAGTTCTATACAGTTTCTGTTGGAATTTGCAAACCCAGACACTTATTCCAGACTTTGCAGGAGTGCTGTACATACTGAAAATGCATGTATATGCACAGAGCTTGATTTTGGACTAGATTTGTATCCCAAAATCATAGTCATAGAATGGTTTGTGTTGGAAGGGACTTAAAGATCACCTAGTTCCAACACCCCTGCCATAGGCAGGGACAGTGTTGCACCATTGCTTCCATTTAATCTCCTATTATAAATGAAAAGCCATCTTGCCAGTGAAAGAAACGTGTCATATCTGGTATTTTGGCATGAATTTCCATCCTATCTGCAGCAGGAAGTTTGAGGGAGGCAAAGTGTTTGGTAGAGTGCAGCCAGAGCTGCCGAGTGTTTTGTGCTTCCTGGGATGTGACTGCACCTGGCAGCTCCAGGTTGCTCGCCCATGTTCAGCCAGGCTGCGGGAATATTCTGTCTTGGTGGAGAGATCTGCTCCTGGTGCTGTACCGGCCTCAGGCGTTCACCAAAGCATGCTGTCTGGTGGTGTCATATGCCTCATCACCTCAGATGCTGAGACATGTCCTAAAAGCCATCGCAAGTCCCCTGCTTCCTCCTGGATGCCTTCCTCAGTGGCCAGGCCACCGCAGCTCCCACCAGGCCACTGCCCTTCCTCAAAAATCATCATCTGAAAGCTGTGCTTTTAAGAACTGTATTTATAAACACACCTGTAAACTTGTGAAACGTGTAAGATAACTCTTGAGTTTTTTCTTAAATAGCTGGAATTGGTAATGAATTGAGAAGAGTGGGCTGAAGGCCAAGTATAGGCGGAGAATATATTTCTGCAAGGATTTAACTCAAAACTTTTAACTTAAAAACTCAAGGAAGCGTAAACAAACAAATGAAAAGATTTCTGTAGAAAATCAGAGCTGACTGGGTTGGATCGCTGCCAGGCTAACATAACCCTTCGCTCCCCAATGGCATAGGTAAGGTAAAAAGTTGTCATTAGCTGGAGAGTGCTGTGGTGCCATACGTGTAAGTGTTGTGACGTTCTGCTTCATAAAACCAGGTGCCACTGCTCTATATATTCAACCTTGTGTTAGTGTAATAGCAAATGGGTAGCAGAAGGTCGAAGCTAGAGAAGTCCTAGAGTAATCCATCCTGCACATCAGGCTGAACAATCTCAGAGGTCTTATCTCGGTGTGGCCAGAACCGCTGCTCTTATTTATAAAGGGGCATACGTGCCTCTGCAGCTCCACTACTGAAGAAATGTCTGGTCAGCTCTAATGAAAACTGTTCGTCTCACAAGTTACACAGATTGACTGAATACTACTCCTAACAGCGCTTTGTGTCAGAATATGAAAATACTGTTTGTTTCTGCTGAAACAAATTGTATTCCAGATGTTTTATATACATTCCAAACATTACACTTTTGTGTACTGATAATAGCTGTTTGACAACATATTTTGCAGATAAATACATAGTAAACCTTGCTTCTCTTTCCCTGTAGTGTATCACAGATGGATTAAATGGGGCTGTAACTCCCCTGGGTTTTTAAAAATGCACTGCCTTAGTTTGGATGCTCTGACTGCATCATTGCCTCGCTACTAAAACTGTCTGGCTCAGTCTGGCATACTGGATTCAAAACCCTGCTAGATTAAACTGATAGCTTTGCTTAAAATCTCTTTATGGATTGTTAATCACCAAAACAGAGACTATTACATATTGCAAATATTTACTGGACTGCAAGTGCTGTCTTGCCTGGGTAATCTGGTAGATTTGAAAGGCAATGGTGAGTAGCTATTCTGAATTAAGCACGAGGTAAGTTGTAGTAATTGTAACAAGGGTTTTGACTTACCTAATTGAAAGGCTTGTCTTTCAACATGGCAGAAGTCTCCCTCTCTGGAGTTGCAGGAAAGATTTCAGGATTTACTCTTAAAATGATGATGTTTAAATGACAGGAAAGATGATTGAAGTGAAAGCTTTGTCTAGAAATACCCTGTCTGTGTTGAATTTCCTTTTTTATGTATGATGTTTGTTAGAACACAGAATACAGTTGGAATTCATGAAGAGCTGTCTGCTTGTACATTCACCTTCCTTCCTTACTTTTTCCAACAAAGTGATACATATACGGATCTGTGAAATCCGTTTTATAGACTCTGTCCAGTGCAACACCCCCCCCCCCTTTTTTTTTAACAGAGTTCTTTTTTTCAGCCCTTAATTGTAGTTTGGTGTTTTGTTCCTTACGTAAATTGATGTAATAATATTTATGTAACCTCTCTTTTAATTCAGTTGAGTAGCTTGTTTCCTGACAAAGGTTTTGTTTGGAAAGCTTGTGTCTTACCGTCTTGCCACCCAATGACAAATATACAAAGGAAGTTAATGTGCTGATCTTGTTGGAAAGCATATTTAGCAGGAAATGGTGGCTCTATTTAAAGCAGGAAAGGAAAGTGTTAATTGTAACAGGATGTTGGTCAACATAATTACCAGACAGAATTAACTTATTAATTATTATAAGTTAATTATTAATTAACTTAGTATAAACTAAATTATATCAAGGAGGCATCTAAATAGAAGAAATGCAAATTGTGACATAGAGTAAGGTATGTGCTTTGCTAATATAACTTAGAGATTTATGAATGTATTGTGTTACTTTGGTAGTGTCTCAGTGCTCATGTTCACTGAAATGTCTTGAAACTTTTCCCTTCTTTTAGAAAGTTTGGCATGCACAAAACCCACTTATGTTTGTATTTTTTAAATTATTTAGTTTAGCTAAAGGTTTTTCCTGTGTTCAAAATTCTGTAATACAGCCACAGAAGGCCCAGTGGATAGCGATCTAATAGGTAGAGATGAGGAAGACAGCAGCTGAGGGATGCTAGCAAGCCGAGGGTAGTTCTAGTTTCAACCATATGGTTAAGTGCTCTTGACTTAAAGGTATTCTTTAACTCCATGTGAAAGGAGAGCTTTTACAACTTATCTCCTCTGTGCTCTTTCAAAGTATGAAAACTTCTGTCTGACTTCATGAATTTTGAAACATTTTAATTTCCTCAGTTTTCCTCACATGTTTATTAGACTTCCATTATGGCTATGGTAGCAATTTGGAATCAAGCACAAAGTAAAGATATTTTATGAAGTTACCATTAGTATAAAAATTGTGGTAAAGCAGTAACTCCTTTGAAGTCCAACATCTCCAATACACTGCATGTTCAGTTGTCATCTGATGGAGAGTTGCAGGATTACTGATGCACCAACATATTTCCAGGCATCCTCCCACTTCCCTTAGCTGGGGGTCCTGTGCAACACACTGCAGTCTTGCCTGGTGCTGAGCCCCTTCAGCTCATTCATCATCCTACAAGCCAAGGTAGCCCAGCATCCTCAGAACTCGGCTGTCACTCTTCTGCGCCGTTTAATGGACTGGTTAAAACTTACTGTTGCAAACTTATTTTTGTGGCTTTTCTGTTTTGGATAGCACAAGCATAGGCCTTGCACTTTTCCTGTGCTGATTTCCTGATTCAGAGTCTGTGCCAGCTCCTACTAACATCATCACTGGGGCTATTCCAGTAATTGCTTTGATTGGAGAGCATAGGAGTCATCCTCAATTAAGCTCATTTTCAGCAGATGAACCATTTATTTGCTGGTGTTCTAATTGTTTTTTGTTTACATGACCTGTAGTTATGGTGTCATTACAGTATGGGCATGAAACGCTGAGATTACAAAATTATGTTGATCTTTGCGAAATAAGTAAAAGCCAGTGTAACGGTGGCAGACGTACTCCTAGAAATTTGAGCTTCAAGTTTTCTGTGACTACCCCTCTCTCCTACTTTGCACTTGTAGCCGGAGAGCTCTGTTTTTAATGAACTGTCAGTCTGACCAGCTACGTGTATTGAAGGTCTGGAAGAAATTTCCTTTTCAAACCTTTGTTTTTCTTTTTTTTTTTTTTTTTTTAACCTTTGGTAATGGACTATGAGTTACATGTAGTTGGGTTAATAGCTAAGGGACTTGTAAATGTAATCTTCATTAATATCTAGTGTTGGTTTGTCTATTACCACTGTGGCCAGAGTGGATAAAAGTGAGAAACTGTGTAAGTCTTGTGCCTGTGGAACAAGTGAGATCTTGAGGATTTATAAGAATAGAGCTCATTATTTGGTTGTCTTCATGGGTGAAGATTCAGGGCTAATTCTAGATTACAACTAACCCTGGAAGACCCTGTTTGAAGTGGGAGGCATTCAACAAGGAGGCTGAATTTACCTCAAAATGTGCTTTTTAATGTAGTGAAACTATATTCTGCCACTTTTAAATTAAAGGCATGTCTGAAATGTGATTTTTGTGAAACTCAAAGGGGTTTTATCCAATTACTTCAAAATATTATTTTATACTTTAATTTCATGAATAGTGATTTAAATGTTTCTTTAAAGTTTTAACATCATGAAATTTTATGGTGAGAGGATCAGTGAGTGTTTCTTAGGTACAAGTTGTAATTCCAGTACTGTACTTCACATATTTTAGTTTGCTCCAGTATGAATTTATGTGTATATTAATCTTTGAGCTATTTCTTCCAAAACAGATTTACTTTCTGAATGCACCTGCCCTTAAAATACCAGCTATGCCATTTCTCATTCAAAATCTGGTAATATTCTATGTATTTGGAAGCTTTAGCATAGTGCTTGGCTTTCTTTTTTTTTTTTTAAAAAAAAAGAGCAACACAGTGATTGCTTGCCAATGCTGCAGAAAAAAATTAATTTGTGAATCTTGTTTTAAACATTATCCCAGCCATATTTGCTCAAATCTGTTGTTGCTTATTGTTAAAGTAACATAAGTCTAATGCATGTTTAGGAGGAAGACAATAAGGGCCTCTTCTGCATCTTCTCTGAGAAGAAAATTTGCTCTGAAGTGTTGAGCCTATTATTGTTACTGTCTATTGAGCTAGACAGTAATCAGCATTATTGCTAGTTCCATTACGCTAGTTCTTTTTAAGTTAACATACATTTTCATAAATTCTAGGACGTGTCTTGTTCACTATCAATAGTATCACTAGAAGAAATAATAATAGATCATAGTTGCAAGTATGAATTGTGTGATCCAAACCAATCCTCAGTATTGTTACATTCATTTTGACAAAAAAAAATGAAGTGTATTTTTACAGAAGTTTATCATTAAGCATATATCACCATTTGGAACAAAACACCCCTACCAGTACGCTGTGGGAAATGTGACATTAAACTTTGGTTGGTTACTTTCATGTAACATTTTATCCCTAGGTTGGGGATTATATTAGCCCCATTAATATTAAAGTCTTTATCATACATCAGTCAGCCACTTGTAATGTTGCCTCCTTTAGGTAACTACAAACCCAAATACCTTTCCGTTTTATCTTTCCCTCTTTTTTACTGTTAGTTAATTGTTTCAAATATGGAAAAAACACAGTTTTAGATGGGTAGGAAAGCTGTACATTGGACCAAACCTGGAGAGTGGGAATGCGAACAATGGAGGCATGTTTTCATTAGATTAGAAATATTATTCTTTGGAACTCAAGGTGCAAATTGTGCTGTGCCATAATGTTCTTTTCAAACACACAAGATAAAATTTGCATATCTAAATTGGATCAGCTTGAATGGGTTTCCCTGCTGTCTCATCCCCTCAGCTGCAATCTTTCTGGAATGGCCTGCAGGTGGATCCAAATAGTAATTTTTAAGCCTATTTTTAAGACCATCTTTAAAATAAATATTTTTCTTTTAGTCTTAAACTGATTTCTTGCAGAGAACATCAGCAAAAATTCCTCTATGCCTCATCAGAATATAATCTACATGATAATTGGAGGTTTAAATTTAATTCTGTTTACACTGACTTTAAGGATAACAATTTCAACTGGCTCAATAAAATCGCAGTTGTTGCATAGTGTTAAAATAGTATTAGTTTTTATTAGGTTTTTTTTCTTTTGTTTAAATGAAACATCTTAGAAGTATGTGTAATTTCTTTATGATACATGTGACAAGTTTTGCCATCCAGAGGGAGTTGGGGAAAGACCCTGCAAACAATCTTGTTCTACATTTCTGGAGTTTTATTCCTTTTTTTTTTTTTTTAAAGGAAAGCTCGCTGATACTTACTGAGGGGAGTATTTCTACAGTGTCTCTCCATAGATATACTTCGATGTATGTAAAAAAAAAAAAAAAAAAAAAAAGTGTAGCACGGTCTTGGATATAACGGCTTCCGTATGTGACTCGAGGAAACAAGGAATGGCTGACCTCAAGCTTGTGCCACTTCATCCATCGTTTGCTAGCTATGCATGTATTTCCACAGGGCCAAATTTCCCCGTCAGAACGAGGAGCATGCGGTGGAGGAAGCTCTCGGGCTCGGTGCGACCCACAGCAGCGGCAGGACCGCGTGTGGCGCGGGGGGCTGGGCCGGCCCCTGTCCATGGTGCTGGGGCGAGAGCGGCTGGCAGCGCCGCGGGGCCGCTGCGGGCGCTGGGCTGGCCGGGCGCACCGCCTGTGGCGGGGCTGGGTTCGGGTGCGGGGAGGGGGTTGGTTGTCTTCTGGGCCTTGGTTGGGGTTTTTTTCTTTTTTTTTCTTTCCTGTGTTGTTTTTTTTTTTTAATTATTAATAATGTAGTTTTAGGGTTTCTCTTTTTTTTCTCTTTTTTTTCTCTTTTTTTTCTCTTTTTTTTCTCTTTTTTTTCTCTTTTTTTTCTCTTTTTTTTCTCTTTTT
>JAVJGJ010000047.1:80248764-80284856 GCA_035590215.1 Microhierax caerulescens | reverse complement strand
GCCGTCCCCCCCCCCCCCCCCCCGGTAGAACACATTTGTCTCTCTACCTGAATCCAGGTTGTTATTTTACCTGAACTCAGTGCCATTCAAACGTTTCTATTGTGGTTTCTAAGTCATGTTTCATTTTTTTTATTTTATTTATTTTTTTTTTAGTGCTGCCCACTCCACTTAATCCATGTAGATTAAATTTCCCTGTCCCAGGGAAGTCCTGCTCCATTCATCTAGCTGGATGGGAACAGCTGAGCTCAGGGTTGATGCAGAGACAACTGCTCTGCAAGCTTCCACGCTATTTCAGTAATAGCGCAGTCACTGAGAAAACTCCTTCGGCTCTTGAAATCCTCCACACCATTCTTCCTGCAGTGAGCAGTATATCAAAGTAAGTTGTCCTATATTCTACAGAGAGTATATAGACGCAGTTGTCAGTTGTTTAGACCAAGGTTAGTTTTAAGTCTCATGGGAAAAACTTGCGGAAATAGCAGAGCTGCCACTAGCAGTTAATTGGAAAGCTTTTTCTCTCATTTTCAGATACGCGAATATAATAGTGATCGGAGAAAACCGGCAGTAATGTCTTTTGTCACCATAGGGAAGAACAATAGTGCCAATTTAATGAATTTTTTTCCTGTCCTGAAAGTGTCACATCACCTTAAGCTTGGTTTGATCCCCCTAGTGAAGCTCTAATTTTAATGCTAATGCTGATAATTTAGGGAAGATTTTTTCAGCAGCACACAGAATATGTTAAGTGCATTGTGATCTGTTTGCAGAAAATCCAATTATATGTGGTTGTGATGTCCCTTATCTCAGTGCCTAGATTTGGTTATTTGCTTTTTGCCATAGAAATATTGGTGCAGGAGTAGAGGAGTGGATGGTGCTGCAACAACAGAGTAAGAAAAGTCAGCGCTTAGGAGAATGGGAGGTTTTGTTAATACAAATCAACATGGAATTAGTTGTCCGTGATATGATGTTGCCATTAATATGAGCATAGAATTAATTATTTTTGTTGCCTGCCTTATTTAGATTTAGGTTTTACATTGTGGTTTGCTACAGAGTTGACTTCAATGACAGTGACCTATTATTTTCAACAGGAAGATTGGTCAGTAGGAACAGATTTCCCTTCCACCCCCCAGTTAAAGCAGCTACCGCATAATGAAAGTATGACAGATGGAACACACTTGTGAATCTTTCATATAAAATTAATAGGGTGAAGGATTTATTTTCAGATATTATTTTTCTGTGCTGTAACTTTTATTACAACCTAAGATTCTGCAAGATATGATTATTAATGATATAATATAGTTCTGTCTTAGGGCTTGGTTAGTTAGCAAATCACAGCTGAACCTTGATCATTAATTTAATATAGTTTAAATTGCACTTTATCTTACCTCATATCAGGATGGTGTGAGGTCCATTAATCTGTTTCCTGAAGTTATACTCTTCTTATTTATTCATCTGTTGAAGTCAGCACAAAACACACAGCTGTACTTTTGGCCAGGTAGGCTAGAACTCTTAAGTTAACAAATCACTAAAAACTGTTTTCAACTATATTGTGTTTGTCACAACTACTGAGCCTATTCGTTTCTGGAAACCATTAAATGTATTGGCTAAGTTAAAAAAACCCACACATGAAACAACAACTCACTAAAAGCAGCCTTGTTTAATTTTCTTATTAATTTGTATTACTTAACTAATTTGAGGATTGATAACAGAAGGAGTGATTTATGGCTTGAAAAAGACGACCAACATTTCCTCCTTGAAAATGGGAATTGGCTTGTCAGACATTTAGATGAAGAATGATCAATCAATAGGATTTTAATAAGGAGAAGGTTTAAAATTGACTGAAGGTGGCTTTTGTTTAAGCTGATTTGGTATGTGCAAATTACTAAGCTCTCCCAGGAGAGGATTTTCAAAGGCAATAATGGGCACTGATTTTCTTTATTTATTCCATTCTCTTTCTGTTTCCCTTGCCAGGGATTTCAGTACTTACCCCTTCGTTGTGTCTTTGAAACCTACCTGCCTGCTTTTCAGGTCCTAAGTAGAATAATAAATTATTCTACTTATTTGCATTTACAGCTATCAGTTTTAACTGCTGTTTTTCTGCAGTGAGCACCTTGTCTGGATTCCTTTTGGTTTCCTGTCAGAAAATCTAGTATAACGGGATAGAAAACTGCTTCTACGGGCACCTGGGCACCTGGGTTGGTTTGCTCCATTAGTGAAGTCTGTATTTGACTTCCTGAAAGTCAGGTAACTAAAGTTAGGTTAAAAAAGCTCCGTTCTTGGTGCAGCCTTAATTGCATAGGTAGATCCATGCCAAATGTGTTAGAAGAGTAAACAGTCAATAGCACGCCCACGCAATTTCCATTTGTCACTACTTCCTCACAGTATGTTTTTCCCTCCACTTGGGTTTCTTTTCCTGATTTCAGTCTTAGCTTTTCCTATCACTTAATCTTTCCCAGGCTTTCTAGTCTAGTGACTTAGAGACCAGATTTATGTTCCAGTCTCACTTTTGTACCCAATCACAGTTTCCCCCCCCCAGCACTCCATCAGCAAGTGCATACTGGCACCACGATTCCAGAAAAGGTTCTAATTGTGTGCAGACTTCTTTTGGGGGATTATGATTAAAGCACACTGATTGCTCCAAACAGAGGAAAAGTTGAAGTTTCTTCCCCAAAACAGACATTACCAAAAGCTTTTAAGTGAAAAGTTCACCACTTTACTCATACACATGTTTTTTTCCCCTTTTTTATTAGCACAGGAAAGTAATGATTGTCTCTCTTCTTCATTGAAATGACTGGGACCACAATGGACATAGATTTTGTGTGGTTTTCTCTTTCTTGTTTTTGTTTTTATCTGTGAAGTTATTATGAACCTGCAAATTTTGCACTTTTAAGAAAACAAGAAGTGTAATCGAGAGAGTCAGGGTAGACACAGACCTCGCTACAAACCCTAACTAGTATTTTGCTTGTGAATTTTGTGTGTGATTAGAACTATCCTGTGCGTATAGTCTCTGCAAGAGAATTTTCAAATACAAGGACTTAACTCCATCAGCTTCTGAATATGTGAACAACTCAACATCTCTGAGCCAGCTGGTGTATGAACGCTGTTGGCTTTCCAACGAAAAACGCATACTGCTTTTTCCTGCTATACAGCAAGTTCAGAGGCTACTAAACAGATCTCTGAATAGATAAGGAAATGTTAAGAGCTTGAATTCTCACTAGAGATGACAGTTCCTGATAGGGAACTATCATGGACACTTTTGCAGCCAGTGCTGATCTTTGGAAAGGTTCTGCTTCATGCAGTCAGCTTTGAAGTAGAATTTAAAGTAGATTTAGCTGATTTGATCTGACCTCCTGCAGTTCTTGGGCCACTATGTTTCACAAAGGTATTGATCTATTTAGCCCAGTGGCCTTTCCTTGGTTAAAATGTATCTCCAAATCCAAACTAACATTTTTCTTGAAGACAGGCAAAGATGGTAAATACACTCACTGGGTAGTTTTGTCTTGGTTAAGGCTAGGTAGCCTCCGTGATAAATTCATTGACTTCTTACTTGAATTCCTTCAGGTTTACCTTCCAGCAGGCAGTTTGATGGACTCCCTGGTCACACCTTACTGTGTCCTTCCTACAAAGAATAGTTTCTGTGAATGTTCCGTGCTGAGAGTATTGATTCTTGTCTGCCAAAGGGATCTAAAAAAATGCAGTAGCTGGGTGTTAAAGCAAACTGAGAGAACTACTGAAATCAGGCAGTAGAGGTAAAAAAAAACACCCAAAACCAAACCTTTTTTTTTCAACTGAAGAGAGCCACCCCTTACCACTGAAAGAATGGCTAGGAAAACTTCTAGGTTTAGCCTAGATTATAAAAGCAAACCACACACACACACACACACAAATCAAACAAACAGATGATACATCTCTCCAAGAATTACTAACCATAATAAAAACAAAGCTTTAGTAAAGTCAGAACTAGATGAGATCTAGGTGTTTGCTGCTTGTGCATTCATACAAATAAAATCTTCATTCATTTTTAGAGAAAATAACTTTTTCTTGCTGCAAAGATTTTTGAAGTAATTGAGAAACCGTGAAGAGTTTAAGTGTATGTTATCAACATGTTCAGTGATTTTGTATGTGTAATGCTTTCTTACCTCTGCACAGCTCACATACATAACTCTTGAAGTTCCTGATTTGTCCTCCAAACCTATTTTCCCAAAAAAATGACATAAATTTAACAAACAGGAGTTGTGACGTTTCTAGAGTTTGCTCAGTTGCTCTGGTAAAAGCGAAAATAACTGTACTAATTGTATGAAAGAGGCAGAAATTTGCTGGGTTGGTTTTTTTTTTTTTTTTTTTTTTTAATTACAGGTTTGAAAATAGAATATGGCTTAATATCATTCCTTGAAAGGATAAAATCAAGGTCTCTTACCTGCTATGAGAGAGAAATCCATGAATAGCCTAGTATGGCACGGTCGAGTGGGACACCTAGAGGCCATACGTTCAGCATCCCTAAAGAATAATTTTTTTTCAGCTGCACGTTTTGCATGGCACATTTGATGTTGGACTTAAGGAATGCAACTACCAGATTTCGAGAGATGAAGTATATTGCAACATATTATTCTATTTTTTCCACCACAGTGTTCACATTTAGGATACTTCTTGTGACTTCCCTGACTAGGCTCCCTAGTATTGATATGGAGAAAAATAATAGACTGTTACTGAGTGTGGTGAAGGGTGCTCACTGCTCTGCAGCAAAGGCTAAAAGAGTTGTACAGCTTATTCCGACCTGAATTTCTCAAAATCTAGTAAAATTCATGCAGGTCTCACCTCAAGAAAATCCTTATGATATACCTGCATCTGTAGTAAAATACCTGCAGGAAAGTCAGGCTTTCACAAAACGTAGAGCTAGAAGTTTTGGCCCATGAGTTTATGTTGGTGAATGAAGAAAAAAAAAAAGCTTTTTTGAGTTATGTGGATTGTTCAGATCATGGATCTTGCAAAACAAATGTACATTTAAATGAACATACAGCACCCTCGTAACTTTTCAGCCACGAGTGCAGCCATAGCACCGCATCCCATACAGGCGATACATCCAAGGGCATCCCAAAATGGTGACTGCACCAGATCAGTATGTTACAAATCCAGAGTGGTTTTCAGAAATGTGTGGTACTGTATTATCCAGTGGGTATTTGCCTAATAAAATTATAACTCTTGAGCTCTTTTCAGGGAGATAGTCAACTCATTTGTCTTTGGCAGCATTTGTCATTTTCCTACCTGAGTGAAGGGAAAAAGTCTTGGAGATGAATTAAAATGAGCAGAGTTCAGATGAGGATGATACATTTTTCATGGGTGATTTTTGTGGTATTCTAGTACTTATGCAGCATAGATGGTTTAGTGGGGTACAGCTGTAGAGTTTGTAAAACTTCTTCTATAGATCTAAAAGAGTGGCCTGAAACTTCTCTAAAGATATCTGGCCTAGCCAGAGTCGTGAAATCGAAGGTGGACAGAAGTGATGCTGGATGCACTTCTTCATTGAGTATTGTTGATTCTAGAAACAGATGTGCTGTGCGTATGTTGTACTCTCTGCACACTCTTTGACTTCACTATATGTAGAAATGCAACATTTTCAGGATGGAAGATAATATCATCCTGAAGGATAATATGATCCTGAAGAAAATTCGTGGCATTTCCTAAACAGAGAAGGGTGCTAGCTTGGGACGGCCTGTTAGCAGAGGACTATCGGCAGGATGATTCTGTTTGGCAGGCAGCTTTTCATGACCAGCAGCTAAGAAATTTGTACCTTGTTCACATTTCTCTTTCCACCAAATAAAAGGTATTGTGTGCTTGTTTTGCCATCTTCTGTTTAATGCTGGGAAGCGTGAACGAAGTAATTCCAGTATTTCATGGCTAATTCTACCTCATTTTTATAAAAGTTACTCATATCTTTCCCTAGGAAACAAAAAGGTGCTAACTTGTCCATCACTTGTGCGAGCGGTTTGCAGACTCCACAGAGCTGCATGCCTCAAATAATTGTGTCTGAATAAAAGTCTACTGAGACTCGCACGTTAGTGCTCCAAGCTACAGCACTGACACTATTAGTGTCAGTATATTAGTGACACAGATACTCATGCTGATGGTAGTTTATTTCTGCGCTTTGTCTAGGGGGTTCTTCTCAGAAGTACTTCACCGTTTCTTTGGGAATGTCTAAGCCACGAATGACTGATAAATCTTGATCGCTAGGTATGCCTTAGAAGATGGGTTGCCAGCCTGGGCTGGAAGGAGCGGTCGCACTAGTAACTGGGAGGGAGGTCCCACATTCACTGTAGCAAATGGAGGGAGCGTTGGGTGCGCTGGGGTGGGAGAGGCTGCCAGCAGCTCTCTGAGTACGGCACAATGATAGTGGCTGAAGAAGCCTGCAGTCGGGATGCATTGCCTCTTGCATCCGAAGTCGAACTCCTGCAGTTAGGTTGGTGTGGGGGGTGTCTGTCTGCAGGCATCAGCCTACTCTTTGGCCTGTTGTTTCACTGGTCTGTCCTTGCCCTGGTTAATAGAAGATGTGTGTGTGTACTGCAGAAGTGATCTGGTAGTTGCCAGAAACAGCTCTTCAGGAATCCTTATTCTTTTTTCCAGACACATAAATATATTTGCATAATAAATATTCCCTCCATTCGCTCTCTGTGATGTATTCCTGAACAGTTTTAGAAGCATCATTCTTACCAAAAGAAAAAAAAGGTGAAATTATTCTTTTCTTGTTCATTGATTTTTGACAGAAAAAAAATAATGGTACAACTGTAAAAAGTTGTGTGAAATTATTTTATTTTAATCTCTATTTTAGTGGTTTTAAAAGTATGTGGTCCTATCGTTGCATAAATACAAGAAGATATTTGAGTGTTTGTGTATGTGTGCTCATCCTCTCCCATGATACTGCTTTGTTCTGCTGTCAAAAACCACTTTGATTCATTGTGCCAACTACATGGATGATCTGTTCCCTGATGGTGTTTCTGGATGATCTAAGTCACGTACAAAATATTTTCTGAGGCTTTCTTTATACGTTCATAAAAATTCTAGGTGGAATCCATTGTATTTAATAACACTGAAAAAGATGCCTTTTCCCTCAGTCTCCCTATAAATTTGACTTTCCCCCTGGTGCATAGCTTCGGCTGAAAAGCTAATATCTTTACTCTTAATTTTTCAAAGGAATGTATAACTTGCATAGTTAAAATAAAATATGTGGAAGTCATTAAAGGTATTGCCACAGATTTCCTAATGATTGTAAGACTTTTTTAAGCTCTTGAATTCTTAATCTTATTTTTCCTAAATTACGAAGCTGGCATTATTTTTGTTAGGTCAAACATTCTCAAGTCCTACTCCATAGAATGTAAAATAATGTGCATGTGACTAACAACCCCAAGTTTACTTGTGAAATTACTATAATTCTATAAACTCAGCGACCATTTTTATTTAAAATATCATTCTGTCCAGTTCAACGAAGCAAAGGCTTGAAGGGGTTTCCATGCATGCAGAAGTGAATAAAATGTATTTCCAGAAGTGCTTAGTTCTGCATCAGGATGCTATAAATTTGTTAAGATCATGGCTTTCTATGTATCCCTTATCAACCTATAATCTCCTGATTGTTGTCTGTTTTTCAACAGCTGAGGAACAGTAATCCACACTTGCTTATCTCTCTTAATCACAGCCTCACCGTGCTAGAGCTCCGTGAGCCTTTAATTCCCTCTTAGAGGCGTAACAGAGTGGAAAGTAAACAAAGACGAATTTGCAACATTCAACATTGCTAATTTGCTCTGATGTCAGAATATTTAAACAGGCAAGGATTTAGGAATTATTTGATCAAGGCTGATTTTAATCTAATGCATGTGAAAAGGCTGAGTCTGGAAAGGTTGTGCAAAATGACAGGCGTCCCAAGAGAGGTTGACTGAAGGTTTCTTCTTTAAACAACAATAGCTCCATCATTTTCAGACTCTGGGTCCTGTATTCTTACTGTGTAATATTTGTAGCTGTTTGCATTTTTAATGAAACTTTTTGAATGTGATAACAGTTTTCTTGAAAATTCCTCTTTTGCTTCCCAGTTTATAGGTGTCCGAAACCTGATCTTTAGGCTTGTTACTGGATCTGTTCACTGGGAAGTGGGTGGGAGAGATAAAGATCCCCGTTTAAAAAGCTTTGTCTCCACGTTTTTTATCATCATGACAGCCTAATGTATCCTGAATACTTTTATATGTAAAATTCAGTGTATGTTTTAAAAATGATTGATAACTTGATCCTCAAATTATTTTAAATTACACAGTTGACATCTATGCATGTATATATGTGTACATACTTGCTGGATAGGAAAGAACGTTATCTGGCATTATATATTACATGCACGCTTCATCTAGCTAGCGTGGAGGTGGTGTGCTTACACACACACGCACGCTATCATATGCATATATTCATCTGTCCTCACAGCAGATAGCTATGTGTTATTACTGAAACA
Organism: Microhierax caerulescens; assembly: GCA_035590215.1. NCBI lineage: Eukaryota > Metazoa > Chordata > Aves > Falconiformes > Falconidae > Microhierax > Microhierax caerulescens. The sequence continues at coordinate 80,276,380 of JAVJGJ010000047.1, read as the reverse complement.
GGTCTGGTAAATATACAAGGCAAGCTAGTATGTGTGTGTGGGGGTTCTTTTACCTTTATTTCTTGCCTTTTCTTCCATTTCCCTTCAGAAAATCCTAGTTGTCTATTTAATGCATGTGTAATCACTTCTTTGGGTTGTTTGCAAACGGTTAACGCAGCGTGCATCTTATTATCGGGACAAATATCTGATGCTCTTTTAAGTAATTTATATTGCTCTGTTTGTATGACTTTGTTTTTCTGAAGCATGTGTGACGAAGATGATGATTTCTTCTTAGTATATATCATTTGGGATATTCCAGGGAGAGACGTATCTGGGCAGCCAGCCTTTTGCAGTCCCTCTCGGCGCTGAGATTACAGCATGGGCTATTTGTGCTGCTCCTCATCTCGGTTTCTCTCTGTCTCTCGCTCTCTCCAGCTGGTGTAAATGACTGCTGCTGCCTCCCAGAGCAAGATAACCTGCTCAGTCAGCTGGAGCCCCCTGCGGACAGCTGTCTCGCTTTTAGCTGATGGAAAACTGCTACTAACCGCTGAATGGAAGAGCGTGGAGCAGCAACCATACTAGCAGCAGTAGCCGCCGCCGCAGCAGCAAGAGCAAGCGAGGACTCTATTGTTCCCCGGCGTTAAACAGTTTTTCCTTCTCAACTGCCATGCACAATAGCAGCAGAGAGGTTTCTAGTCCCCTCCTCCCTGTAAAGAAATTCTGAAGAGGGAAATACTGTTTGAAGAAGGTTTTGCGGTTTTGCTGCGGGCTTTGGAGGTGGCAGCAGGCTGCTGGAGGCATGGGCTTGAGCGAGGGGAGAGCCGCCTTCTGCCCTGGGCCGGGGGGTTCAGCCCCGCCAGCCCGGTGCGTGGGAGTTCTGGTGCTTCTGCTGCTGGGAATCTGGGACGCTGGCGCACAAAGTGAATTTCAAACTTCATCGGTGTATTTGTGGAAGACCGGTAAGTAAAGACGCTATGTTACCACAACAGCAGCCTGTTTATTTTTTTGTTGTAAGTAATAACCTTTTTGTGTGTTTTGTGTACGTGGGGAAAGTTAAATCTAAACTACTAATGTTTACTTGCAGGATTATTGGGGTGGGGGGAAATTAGGTCATCTTCCAGGATTCCACCAGCCAAGCAAATACAGCAATTAAAAAAATCCATGTTTGTGACTGTGGCACTGTTACTGGGATCTCTTATGTGTTTTCTGTGTCTTCTGAGATTTTTCATTTTGTTTAGTAGCTCTGTGTTGGATATAAGTAGCAAAGGTCAGGACATTAGTGCCTGTCCACAATGGGAAGGAACATTTGTTACAATTGGAGTCAGCAATGTTAGCAGTGCTCTAAAAATATTGACTTTTTACAAAGAAAGATGTAATTCATGTCTAATCTTTGTGCTCTGTGCTGACATGTAATATATTCAGTGTGGTAATTGATGGGGAGTTGGGTTTGTTAAATTTAGGTTTGTTGCACAGTATATAGGACGTGTGAAAGCTAATGATGGATTAGGTGAAATAATCCAAGTGATGCCAGATCTCATAACCGAATAGCCAAAGGCAAATAGGCTGTGTGGTTTCACCACCACGCTAGACAGATAATTTCCTCTACTTTGATACTAATGAGTTACATGTCTGTTTTAAAGATTGCATAGTCATAACAGTGTTTCAACCTTTACTTTGCATTAAACATCAGTGGGGAATTTTCCTGTGTCTATTAATATATTACATTAATTCAGAACTTTAGCAGTGATGAATATGTGCATTTTAGTTGTCTAATACAGTTTTAGTTTGCATTTAAGTACAGTCAAAGTCTCCTTTAGGAGATTTAAAAATTTCAAGCCAGTAAATATTTCATGTTGGCTTTGGCAGTTGGCTTTCTTCCCTGTATGTTGCCAGAATAAAACACTCCAAAAAGTAGTAGTTTTGTATAAAACCTGCTTTTCCATTAAAGAATAACATAGTAGTAAGAGAGAGTACAAATTAATCATTTGTCTGAAAAACAACTTGGAGAAGACAGTCTCTTTCCTGGACGGAGGGCCCCAGCCTTCTGCCACAGAAGCAGATCAATTTACAATTACAGTGATATCCTGAATTTTTTAAGAGGCTCCATCTATCCAGCAGCTCAGGGAGGAGATTAAAAGGAAATTCATTTAAACAAGAAGACAAGCTTTCCAATAACACTAGAAAGAGAAATCTGAAGAAAGGAAAATCCTTTGCAACTTTCACTTCCAACTGAAAGATGGGTTGCACAATTACAGTGACCTTTATTTTTTTTTCTTTTGAACTGTTGACAAATTCAAAACATTGTTTTCAGTTCCATTACTGGTTTGTAAATGTTCAACGCATACTTAAAAAAAGAGATAAAATGCATGTACAGGTTTATGCAAAAGCACAGTAATAATTTAGCATTTCATACAACATTTTATGTTTACTCTAATTTGCTGGGAATCAGTAGAAAAAACTTTCCGGTATTTTATTATGTCTCCATTTAACAGTTTAATAGGCTGTGTTTTAAAATGTTAAAATAGTAACATAGGTCGAGAGTAATAACAACTCAATTAATACTTAGGAACATGCACTGTCAATTTGATATGGACTGAACTCCACTTACTTAGCATATCGTGCCACGTGCTCTGAAGTCATGCCAGTTAGACCAGCAAGAAGGAAACTGGGTTGGCTTTTGTTTTCTCCCCGTTCTCCCTTTCTGGAAAAGACAGCTCTTAAGAAACTCCTGTTTAGAACAGGTATGACCTAATTATGTTGCCTGATGAAAAGCTAGCTCTTCCCTTCAGCTTTTTTTCCTGTGACCTGTCTCCTCTGTTTTGCCTGCAATAAGGAATAGGATAAGCACGTTCACTGTACAGTTTTTAATGTAACGACATCAGTGATTTGATGATGACATGACGAAAAACAAGTCAGAGTGGCTCTTTTCAAACAACGAATGGCAAGATGCAGTGAATAAGGCAGTGTATCTGTGCTTGGCTTCTACTGAAATCTTCACACCCTTTTTCTTAGTAGTTTATTGAGTGGTGTTGCTGTTTCTCCCCTGCTCTTTGTGGGAGGTTCTAGAAAGTGAACTAGGAGAATCACTGGTCAGTGGCCTGAAGGGATATCTAGTACAGGGCGTATAAAGTTCAGCTAAAGTGTCAGAGGGAATAATACGACTGAACAACTGAGCTCACCCAACTCAGATGGTATTTTGCTTTTCCTTCTGTGAAGGAAATGGGTCAAGGGAATGCGTGGCTAGGACTGTCTAGAAAACCACCTAGTTCATATGCCTTTTGGGACCTGTTATATCCATTTTTTGAGAAACACGCTATTTTTGTATTGAATTTAGTCTGGCATCAGCTTTTGTAAGTGCTATTCATGAATTGCTTGTGTCTGGTTTTTATTTCTAAAGAGTTTTGAAATAATGTCCTGGTGTATGCTACACCACATCTCCTACACTGGTTTACTGCAACGTGTTTTCTTAAGGATGCCCTTGACAATAATCTGCAGGGGTTATGAGGTCTGAGTTGAGGCATTCTTTCTCCTATAAGATATAACAATAGAGGTATCTGGTACAGTTTCCTTGTTTTGTTTGTTTGTTTTGTTAGGGGTTGGTATTTTATTTTATGGAGCTTAGAATTTTGTTGTTTTGGGAGGTGGGGCAGGAGCATTCTTTAAATTCAAATTCCAACTGTTTACTTCCAACCTATGGAAATGTCTCAGGGGTCATGACTTTTCCTGTATATTACCATCCTCCTATCCACTACCATAAAAATCCGAGGTGTTTGTAATATGTTCATCATTTTGGGGTTTAATTATCTTTGATTCAGCATGGCTAATGTTGTGAATAACCTGCTTGGGGCAGGGAGCTTGAACTAAGTGTTCTCCAGAGGTCCCTTCTAATCTCCACTGTCTTGTGATATGGATGCCATCACTAAGTCATTCCTACTTCTCCAACTGAAACTCCTTTGAAGTCTTGGCTTTTGTAACTTTTTTGATTTCTTGTGAGAATGAGTATTTGCTGTTGCATATTTATGCTGCAATTACGGTGTGTTTGAGGGACCTTCAGCATTCTGAATGGCATTTAGGTGAACATAGTTGATCACAGTTACTATTCTTTAAATTGGGTTTCTCAGCAAATGTTCTCATTCCATACCGTGCACATACACCTGTGTATGCATTTTTTTTCAGCTATGAATACACAGCTGGTTCATTTTGTTTGGTCACTGGGAAAGCCATCTGGTTTCTTCAACATAAACTAAAGCAAAGTCTCCATCTGTGCAGGATACCTGGCTCTTTACATCAGGGTGATGAAACAGCTAGATTCCCAGAGTCGAGTCATGGTGTCTGCCTGCTTGATGATTTGAGATAGAGAATGGCAGTTTTTAGCAACTCAGAGAGCAGAAGTTGTGGTATTAGGGAGTGGTGATTCCACTGATGTGAGGTGTGGACCCACACTGCCAAGCACTGGACTTTTGAAGTTGAAAGAATTTTGAATGACCTCTCTTGTTCATCAGTAATTGCCTTTCTCTGAGTCTACCAATTCCATTTGTCATGAAGAATTGTTTGGTTCAGGTTCTGCAATGCTACATTAAACTTCTATGAGTTCCTGAAATGTTTTAAATTTCATTCATATTCTGCCTTAAGTGTTACAAAGCCTTACTGAATTTTTCTATATATGCACAACCCCCGCCCCCCAAAAAAAACTGTGCCACAATGTAGCAAAAACTGCTTGTGTTAACTTTTGTTAAATGATATTGTCCAGCTTCTTTTATTTTTAAAGTGAAATTTTCATATTTAAGAACAGTTTACAGTCTTGTTTATAGTGCCCACCATAGGCTAAGATTTTGATGTCTCTAAGTTTTGTAGTGAACAATGTGAAGACTGCTGGTTCTCAATGAAGACTGCCGTGCACTATTCCAAAAGATTATGTATATTTGCTTGGTCTGGCATTTCATGATGCAGGCCATTATATATATACACCATTTCTATACACAACTGACTAAGCATAGGCATTTCTTGCCACATCGGAACTCGCCTTTACCTCTTTCTACCCTGTGCTTAATTTGTTTTTGTTAAATCAACCAACACAGTGATCTGTGATGTGCTGTCAGTGTTGGGTGTAATGCCTGCCTACAGTTACTGATATAATTACTGAAGAGCTGCACAAAATCAGCAAGGCTTGATCACACTCTAAAATTGCTTTTTCTGACGGTTTGAAGTAATGCACATCACACTCTTGAAGTGGAAGACGCAGCACTGGATTGATACCTGTAGAACAGAGAAAGTCATAAGAAAATACCTGTGAGGTAGTGCCTTTACCATCATTATCTGTTTTAAAGACTATTGATCATATCTCATAGTATAGATCAGCATAGCTCTGCTGAATTATTTGAGCTATCTACAATTGTGTGATACCAAGGCTTGGTTTCTCTAACAATTTCTGTTGAATGTTTTCTCCTTCTTTTCAACAATTTTTGAAAATTTCAAAGAATTTTAAATAGACTTTCTGTAGGCAGTGCCTTTTTAAAATTGATGGGGAAAAGCCTTTGTTTCTTGAAGAGTACAATTGTCTTTATTTTTGTGCTTATATTGTGTCTCAGTATCTGAGAATTGGTCCTTAAATAACAACTTGCTCAACATTTGAGGTGGTGGAGAGTCAGGGGAAAGGTGATAATACGGGCATAGGAAACATACAGATCACATGTACTCCTGGGGTAGTGGAGATCCTGAGTGGAATCTGTGCCAAGTGGTTTCCAGTGGGACCAGAGGGCTGTTGTCAGGCTCTGCAGCCCTGGAGCTCTCCTTAATCTCTTTCTTAGCTTGTTCAGGGAGCATCACCTCTGATTTTACCTTGTTCCGTTGCCTTGGGAAGAGGACTGTGCCAAGGCCTCCTGCTTCACCTGAAGAGCCTATGAAAAACTGTTTTTGCTGCTTAAAGGTGTTATTGTGGGACCTTGTAACCAAATCATGCTGCTTTACTGCTGAATGTGAACTTGATTTCCCCCAGCCCCACTGACTTTTAACCTCTTGGTTTCCAGCTTACCCATGGAGTAGAACAAACAACCTCTGTACCGTTGTGTCCTTGTCAGGTTTTAAACCTTTTATCCATTCCAAGGCTCAAATCTATTTTAAAAAGTTTGGCGCCACAAGTAGAACTGGAGAGAGGAGCATTTCCAACACTTTATCTGAAATTCCTCTTCTAACACCTTTGGTGGTTAATATCCTTAACTTCATTTATGAAGGTGGTGCATAAAATGCCCTTACTTCATTTTCCCTAAGTATGTCTCTAGGACTGTCTTTATTTTCACAGGACTGAGTGTGCCTGTCGCATATTAAGGCCTGAGGAGGGCAGAAGTCCTTGCTAGGACCAGCAGTCCAGGAGGCGTTTCGAAATACGCCTAAATACACACTGACAGGAATGATGGCAAGGGAAGAGGGAGAAAGAAAGAGAAGTTACCTAACCAGCCTGCTGATTAAAGCACTTACTTTTCAGAGGTTGTGCCAGCTTGTTTGTTGAAGCTGTTCTGTCATGTAGTGGAAAAATTGCTGTTTGTTTCATATTTTTATTTTTTCAAAACCAGAGGAAAGAATTTTTGCAGTAATCGCCACTTGAGACTGGAGACAGATAAGCCTGTGTCAGTAAATAGAAAACTCCCTATTTTAAAGGGATTATGAAGAAATGATCTGAAGAAGCAGATTAGATGTGAAGACCTAGGGAAAATGCTAAATGAGAAAAGATGTTTTAACTTGAAGCTTGATTATCGGGGGGGGGGGGAATTCACATGTGATGATGAAAGAGGGCAAGTCCCTTCTTCAAGGGACAATAGCGTTCTAGTTATGGTGTGGTGATCCTGAGCTGATACCTACACATCCTTAAGGAGGGAGAGAGGTCAAGATTTTAAAACTGTAAATGTAAAAGGCATTTTTCAGGATTCATCTTTTTGAATCTCAGGTCTTCCATTACAGAATCAGAAAGATAAAAGGAGTATTAGTAAAAGCTGCATTTAATCAGCTTTTAAAAGAATAAAAATTATTTCAGCAGAATGTGCTAAAGCTGCTTTGCTCTTACCTCATTGATGTAAAATATAAACGATCCTCCAGGACTGAACATGGTTAAGTGTTGGTTACATATGCCCTGAATAAATTAATATTAATTAGTTATAATTTATCACTTCTATTGCATTCTATAATGTGCATCTAAGCAACCACAGTGTTTACTGTCTGTCTCCCAGTTAAATCTGACTTATGTAGTCAAATGGGGCTTGTCTATCTATGACTTGAATAAGGAAATACTAATTTTCATTAGATATGCTCATCACTCTTGCTCTTTGCCCTCATTTATAAAATATCCTTTCAGATTTTTTATTCAACAGAAATTGTGCAAGGCAAGTATTAAGTCTTTGGCTAATGCAAAAGTTTTTTAGTGCAGCCTAGCAACAAAACATTTGGCAGAGATGCAGAAAATGGTTACTTTAAGAAAATTATTTATAGATGTTTTTTAGTAATCTGTGCTTATTTAACAAAATCAGAGTAAATATTTAAATGTTTTGAGAAAAAAATTTGGCTGCTGAAATCCCTTTTCTTTTGCCATTACCTTGCGATATCTGAAATACAAAAACATAAAAAAGTGTGGCTGATGTTATAAGCCTTTAGTTAAGATAAACAAGTAATATACTCTGGGCTGATTGTTGGCTTGTAGGATAACATTTTGAAACTGGCAGAAAAGTGGAAAATGGTAGTTGATCACGTCATACTGGTAGCTGAGTATGCCTGCATTGTTTTTCAGCAAGTGCCCTGGAGTGTTTATGCTAACTGGATCAGCTGAATCCCTCATTTTATATGGATGCTGGATTAAGAGAATACCTCAAAAGCTATGGGTGGTTTTGTTTTGTAGGCTGGCTGCTCCAGCGTTGGATTAATTCAGTTATATTAATAAATCTTTTAGACCAGGGTTTAACTTTACAGTTCCCAACTCCACTTAATGTTGATGTCTTCTTTTGTCGTGTTTATCCACTCAGTTGTTCAGATGTCAGACGTGTGTCTTTTAACATGGTAGCTCTAGATTTAATAGAAGGCCCAATTCCCATAATATAAAGGCTAGTATTCTCAAAGACAAGTAGTAATCTATATTTTGAGGTAAAATTTTACATGGTATAAAAAAAAAATAATGTATTAAACTATACATTGTAGCTGGGAAAGTAATTTCTGGGCTTTAGTGCAACGCGTATGTTTATTCTGTTTGTTGATGGTTCTTTCCTTCCTTGACAAATTTCTTAATTATATATGTGTTTTTTTTTCTTTTCTGGTATTTCTCTGTGATCTGTTTTCTGTCTGCAAACAGGTCTTCTCCATGTAACTGTGCTGGGAGACCCTTTTCTGGATGTATGTCCAGTCAAAATCTCTTGTTTCTCTTAGACTAGTGAAACTGAAAAAAAGTGGTGGGTTCTTTAGGTGGGTAAATATGTTTAAATTCAAACTGAAAGAAGTTGAAGATGTGGTGTTTCAGGTGGAGCCACAGAGGAGGCAATGGGCTGGCTGGCAGAGCCTACGGGTGGAGACAGCAGTAATATTGACTTGGGTTCTGTTTATGGATTACTACTTTCATTTTATGTCTATTTCTGTCTAGCAAGGCAGAAAAAAGTATATGGAGTTGCTAAAATAGTGGAAGAATTAGATAAGAGAAAGAAATCCAGAAACCCTAAAAAAAAAAAAATCACGTTATTTGGTAAAAGCTTTCCCAAATGATCACAATTAAAATAACTGTATGGAATTGAATATTAAGTCTCAGTGAAGCAAGAATTGATGTGAGGAGTTATGCTACCACTAGCACAAATTAATCTCCGCTAGAAATCCCATTATTTACCACTTTTGTATGAATGCTGCACAGTGTTAAACATATCAGTGTCTGGGATTTTGCACAAAACCAACAGACATTTATTGTAGCAATCAGCACGTTCTCTGCATTAATTAGCACTGTGCATTTTGGTGCGGCTGACATTTCTGGAAGTTGTCAGTAGACCACGGTAGCTGTTTTTTTGAATTCACTTTCTGTGTTTTGTGAGCATTGCCAAGATTGTTTTGGTGTTTTTATGTCTGTGGAATAGAGAATGAAAATCTGGTGTATTTGCATGGATTTAGGGAAGGAGTGGCATCAGATGCAGCCCTTACTGACTGGCCCAAGTGAAGGTTTCTTTTACGACCCCTGATGAATGGTGTTGGTGGAAACACAGCAAGCTTTCAAATGTCCAGATACCAGTAAGAGTTTTCCATAGGTATTTTGAGAGAGAGAGAGTGTGTAGACTGTTTATATTGCATAAAGTGAGTTTGAGGATATTAATTGGAAATGGTTTCTGATGTAATGAGACATACTTAAACATTTTAAAGATTGATGACATCTGCTAATCCAATGAAAAATTTCTTAATGAGATATGTTATTACTTTCTACCTCCTGTATTATGCAAAATGAAATGTTTATATTAGTGAACAATAATATAACTCTCCTTATGTGTGCTGGGGAATAGCTATTTTACCACTAAGCCATTAGAGAAATAAAGAACAGAACAGAGAGAGATTGTTTTATAATGACTTGTCTTTGTACAGTGCCTAGCGCTATTGAATTCTCTTCAATTGGTGGTGTTCCTGTGTGCCACAGCTTTATACAAAATGGCATAATTAAGACTTGTTAAAAATGCTGTTTGCAAAGATAAATTATTAACATTCCACAAGAACATTCAAATAATTTCAAGTGCCAGAATAGTTCAAATAGTTGATATCAAGATCCCATACTGGAGGATAATAGAGGAGAAAAATATTTTAATAAGAAAATGGTGTTACGAAAAACCTTTGAAGCAGGATTGTCTGTGTGTAATAGTTCCAAAATGCATTGTTGGGAGAAAATGTCTTCAGTAGTAAGAGAAATGTTTTTAAGTGTTAGCATTTTCACATTCACGTATTTGGCAGTCATCCCTTCTTCTATATGCATGTAGCAAAACTCCTGTTTTGAATTTGATATGAATGAGCTTGATTGTCCTAAAAGATCACTTACATTACGTAAAATTTTGCTTGTTTTGCAGTTTTCTACTGACTGGTTAAATCAAGTGTCCCATTTTATTCTGCTTTACTTGATCTGCTTGTGATTTTTTCAGTCAAAATAATGCCTGGATTAGGATAAGTAAGACTGCTGCATCTTGCAACAGGGAACATCAAACCTTATTAAATAAACCCAAACAAAACAACAGCAACAACAAAAAAAACCCCAGTTGTAAGCTAGTAGAGGAACTGGATCTTGAATCCAGGCTCAGGCTCTGCAAGTGGTTTGCAGCAGTGACATTGGGAATCTGTTTCCTCTTCTGTAAAGGGACATTTATGTGAGTATAGTTTTCTGCAGGTCTCTGCAAAAACAAAACAAAAGAAACTTTGAGACTTGGGAACTGTATGAAAACTATATCAAAAGTCATAGGAAACTAATGCTTTATTGTACTTGTAGTCCTTGCCATATGCGAGCAACACTGGATGTAATGGAAGAGATTAAGACATCTGGGCAATAGGAAGGAAGAAGTTTATGTGAGTGGAGAATACAAACATGGAAAGCATGGGGCAAGCAACCAGCAGCTATTTTCTGTTGAATACAAATATTTAAAATAGATTGTGAGATTGAAAAACTTAGGGGACTGAGAAAATTTTTAAAACTTGAAGTTTTTAATGAAACTGTCTGGAAGCTGTTTTCATACAACATTTCCAACACATCTGTGTGTGCATGTTTGCATGTGATACATAATTTATACGATGGTCTGAATGACACTGTATGGATCCAATGGCACTCTACATTAGAATACATATAACAGTAGGTTACGTAGGTCTTCAGTGTCTTGACTGAAAAGGTAGCACAGCTTGAATTTGTGGTCACATCTAATAACAGAAGTGTATTTTTTTTTTTATATACCACTAATTTATTTTAAGAAATTCCAGCTTTGCTGCTGCTTAGCTTGCCATTTTTAAGAGGCCTGCTTTGAAGGCTGTCATTGAAATCACCTTTTTCTGTAACCCTAAATGAAATTGAGACTCAGCATTGCTTTTTAGACAGCAGCATTGGAAAGACCAACTTGTCCCTGTAGAACATGCTTGTTGCCATGCAGAAGATAATGAAAGAAAGAGGAGGGAGTGATAAAGTGACTGAACGTACCAGGAAGATTTTTGTAGTCTTTAACCTGATGTGGATGAATGACTTGTGCCTCTCCATATTTCACCTTGATATATGAATGTTAACACCTTGGGAACAGTTTGGGTACCTGAACCATAAAGCTAGGAAATTCAAGTTATTTTCTATCTTGTACTTCCATGTCTTCGTAGGGAGCTGCAGGAGAAGACTATGGGCTGTGCTGCATGAGTGAGTTCTCTGAAACTCTGCAAAGTGCATGCCATGACAGATTTGTATAGGTGATTTACATATTTGCTAGTGTTAAATATTTCATTTTTTCTCTCTGTGTTTAATATACTTTAAAAGCTTTATGGAATAAATCAAGATGATGAGTATATGTACTGATTATAATTGAATCTTAGTCTTTTTGCCATAGTACAGATTAAAGCTGTTTTAACAGATGTATGGCCAATTATATGTGATGGAAGTAACTCTAAATTTAAATTATTTTGTTATATTGTTATAAGACAACTTGGGTTTTGAGATAGGATAAGAAAAAGAGGAAAACTATGCTAACTCTGCGAGAAGTTCATGTTACTGCTCTGAGGATGTTATGCAGTAAATGGCTTCCCTTCAAAATACTGAATTTGCTAGGTTACATGCTTCATAGGGTCTCCTGAACTACATATGCTCCATGGTTTCTACTGCTTTGTTTCTCCGTTAACACAAAAGTAATAGCCTTTAAGGCTCACAGTCCAAAACTAAAATCTAAAGTTGGGTAGTAAAGATGTTACCTTTTGGTTGTAGGTTTTCCAAAACAGGTGTTTATCTGAAGCCTCATGTATAAAGGGACATTGCTGGCTAGAAGTGAAGTAACGATTCAGTGAACTAAAAGTTACTGCCATGTAAAGAGAAAAGTCTCTGAAATGACAAAATCTGTTGCTTAAAAATGTCTTCATCACTCTTATTTAAGAAATAGGATATAGGTGTGTTCATATCCATGAGAAATCTTTGATATTATTGTTAGACTAGAAACAGATGAAACAGTCAATCTGTGCCTCTGAGAGTAAATTTTGTATTGTTACTGTCCATATATGTTGCTAGTTTGGGTGTAAGCCATTGTAAGAAAGATGATAGTAGATAATCTGCTTCTAAAGTATCTTATATATCTTTTAGAAAAGTTGTAGGTACATCTTCTGAACTAATAACCTTGCTATTTTAGTGAATTAAAGGCAATCTTCAATATACATCTGTACCTTTCTAAATACATTGTATTCTCAGCAAATAAAACACTTATCCAGAAAGTTCATTATTACTGTACTATGAATGGAATCCAGTCTGTATGTAATACCCTGAGAGTGGGGAGTAGCGCTTTTAGAGGCAGGCATTTCTTTAACAAAATATGGATTTAAGGAGAACTTGAAATGAAGAAAAGATGCAACTTAGTTAAAATATTTGAAGGAAGAGCAAACACTGACTTTTCAGTCTTGTGATGCCTATATTAGTTGCTAGAGCAATTCAGTGTGGCAATTTCTTTTCAATTTAAGACAGACATTAATCACCTTTTATATAAATGTGACCACAGTGAGTTATTTTGGAAAGACAAAATATATTAAGAAGCCATAAAACAGAGTTGCCCTGCTTTCTGTATAATAAATCAGATGATATATTGCATTTTTGTTAACTTTTTTTCACTGAAAATATATAAAAAGAAACAAGTTATCATTAGCTAAGGCTTACTTAACTTCCAGAATATTATTGAAGTAGTTTAACTTAGATAGGGAAACCATTAATGAATGGCACATCTTGGGGGAATGAAACAAAACAAAAAAATTAAAATGAAAGGGTGGAGTGTAGAATGTTAAAGACAGCATGGCTATTAAAAGAAATAAATTTACTTCTGTGTTATATCACTTCACCTCAGTCTGCAGCTAACAGAGTTAATCTAATTTGCTGCAATTGGTTATAAAGAAGGAGTCCATTTGAAGTAGTAGCGTTGTGTTTTGGTTTTGAATTTTTAAAGATGAAGAAGGCTCCCTGAAGATAGACACTCATTAGGAAAGGCAAGGGCTTTTTGGAGAATATGTTCTGTTCAGGGTGTTTTTTTTGTTCCCCACTTTGTATGTCTCAGAGCACACTGCAGCTTCTAATGAAAAAATAATGCAGTTCATTAATCTGGAAAAACTTCTGAAAGTAGCTACACTCTCACAGTATTCTGGGAATTAGTTTGAACATAATTGGTCGGATGTCAATATTAAAAAGCACTCTAATGAAACAGGAAATGCTGAAACTATGATAGTTTGCTGCTTCTGATGAAAAATTTAATGAGGCTGAATAATTACCCCTTCTCTCTTTCTTCTTTCCAATATGCCATGTCTTTCCTAAGCTCTGCTTTACATTTATTGTAAATGTTGTAAGCAGTAGAATTTCTATCACTGTAATTGAAAGACTACACTATTGTCTTCATGTCGCACTATTTTATAGCTAGTTTGCCTTTTCTGTAATCCTTTTTCCCTTCGTGACTAGATTATTCAAGAAGAGTATTTATCAGTTGTCATGCCCCTCAGCTATCACTTGGCTGAACTGTGCTTAGTGAACTCTAATCTTTCTTGATAAATCAACCTATTAGCGTTGCGCCAAGCAGCGCAGTATCTGCCATTTACATAACGGTTACTCTAGTTGGTTTAGTGTGACTTTTATCTTCTACTTCAGGTTGAGAATTACTTCCTTCTGAGATGTGATCATTGCCCAGATACACATACTTTCCAGCTACTAAGTTGACTGTTAATAGTGTATTTAATAAAGTTATGAAGTTCGTGGGGAACCTGTTTTAAGGAAGAAAACCCACTAACCCAAACCAACACATACACAAACACAACAGCCACAAACCCATGTTATTCAAGTGGAGGGGGTTTTCTTCTGATAACTATGCTGCCACATAGTGATACACTATCAGTTTGCTATGATGTGCGGTGTTTTCTTGCATGTTCTGAATTCCGAGTGCAGTATAGATAGTCAGATGAGAAATGGATCATTCAGACTACTTCTTTAAAATACAGTAAGTTTTTTAAAATAGAGGTTTTAATGAATTTTGAAAACTATGGTCTGTAATTTTTTTCCTTTTTTGTAGAAAGGATAGTTTTTAGGTCCCCATCCCAGTTTCTCATACGATTTGTATCAGCTTTTCCATAGCCTACCTTTTTTCTGTCTCAGTAGGCTAATGGATGCTGTATGGGACGTTTGTTCACATTGCCTGGGTCTGCATTAGCTGCCTGTTCAATAATGGCTTAGCGTCCTAGAGAAGGATGCTTTTACTGCTGTACCCCCCTACCTGCAACAAGAAATAGTGGTTCACCTTTTTGTGGGTTTGTATTGATGCACTTCTAAAGTGAAAATATAAAAGACACACAAAGACTGTCTTATTTATCTCGTGCTGTCAACATCTAAGAGTTTTTATCAAAGGTGAATTGAAATTAGAAGACAAAGCCTGAACCATTTTGGTGCTTTTGCTAATGGTATTCTAGATCTGTAAAGTTACAAATCCTGACTATCTGTCACACCGTGATGACAATGAAAAACTTGTTTGAATGTTCATCTGTACTCTGTAGAGACATTTGGTGCTTCAGAAGACATTTACTGCTGTTTCTTTAGAGCCTGCAGCCTCAGAGATGACCTGGAATCCCAGATTAGGAAACTGATAAAGCTGTCAGTGGTTTGCTGTGTTCCACTTCCCAGGCTACAAACCACCTTGTCACATGCAGTGCTCATGATATCATCAAATATGTGACATTAAGAGGTCGCACCTTTTTCCTCACTTCATAAGGTGAGAAACTTTTAGTGTAAGCTTAATATGGAAAATATGACACACCTACACAATCTCTTAACGGGATTTTTTTGCTTTTCCCCTAATTAATTTAATAATTCTGTGGGTTTTCCCTTTTTGTCATGATTGAGAGAGAGGCAAAACTGAATCTTTCTAGCAGGATGTTTAAGGCAACTGTATTCTCTCACTATACAGATTGTAATAACGGTATATTTCTGTGGGATTTTTCCATTGAGAAAACAAAATTTCTGTGTCCAACTTTATATGCATTTAGCTCCTATGACTTTAATGTCATGACTCAAGGTAACGCTTTAATAAGTGCTCAACATCAGTTCTGGAAAATAAGAATCCCAAGGTAGAAAAGCCTGCAGTATTTTGCCACAACGTAATTTTAGGTGTATACAGAGAAGTTATTTAACTAGTATTTTTTAAATGGACAATGAAGACTTGAGATTAAAAATTTATAAATGTAGCTTCATGTTTAGTGGATAGAAAGGGGGAAATAATATCCCTGAGAAGTTCCTAGGTGGTTTTTTTTTTGTTTTTTTTTTTTCAATGTTAATTTATATTTTATGCTAAAAATCGACCTTTCTTCTTTAATATGTATCTTGTAGTATCACTCTCAAAAGCATTGTTTTGTGCAGCTCAGTACACTGAGATTTTTGTTGTTGGATCAGTTTAATATAGGTCACAGTGATGGGGCTTTTCCCATCATGGAAGCATCCTCAAAATTTTCTTCCTTCCTGTGTCACTGAAATTACACCTAACTGCAAAAGTGACCTGTAGAGGAGCTTTCCAGAGGCTCATGATCTTTCATTTTCTTTTCAATTTCCTTTAAAGGAGTCTTAGTTGCCTTCATTGATGCAATATACGTAATACCCAGTGTTGATTGTCTTGTGTTTAACTAGCCATGTTAAAACCTACTTTCAGAACAAAAAGTATAAAACATGTCTTGAACTTATTTCCTTTTCAGAAGATTCTTAGCTGTTACGTAGATTAGCCTTTGTGCTTTAGTTAGGGAATAATACCTAATCCCTTGAATTAAAAGGAATGAAACCCAGAAGATGAAATAGTTAGGTGGCACTTAATTTCCTCTTGTTTTAGAAGAATTTTTAAAAATGGTTACTTGTTTATCCTTCAGAAATATGGTTACCTGTTAGAATTGATTCTGAGTGTAATGCCAACAAAGTTTTAACAAGCCGAATCTGGTAAACATGGATATATGAATTTTTGATTACCACAGGTTATTTTGTCATCCTTTAATTTTTCAGTTGTAACAAAGGATGTATTCTTTGGGTGATGGGGAAGATTTAATGTAGATTTTTGTTAGTTCCTATTGTTACTATACATTGGTAGTTGATGGTTCAAGATCTTATTTAGGAGTTGTGGTTTATGTGCGCAACCAATTTCTGTCTCATTTTTGTGATTAGCAAGACCATCGCCTTCTATGGAATTGAAGTAATAAAAAGTTCAACTTAACTCATGTGGGCTTTGCCACCTCTGAGGTCCTTTGGCTATGTGGAGAAAATAATTCTGAATTTCTGTGCGGTACAGGCAAAAAGGCTCCTTGTGATTGCAAAGAAATCTCAGAGTTAAACTTTTAAAGTGTCATTTTGAAATCTAGCAGATGAGTACCCTTGGCCTGGCTGTTGGCAACACCTTAGTATTTAAACAAGCTTTTCATTGCTATTCCATTTTCAAAGCCAAGAATGTCATGTGTGTTTAAAAATTACTGGTCTCAAGAAAAGTTTCAAAATGAGAATGTATTGTTTTAAAACCTACTTAATGCAAAAGCTTTCAAACTGAAATTTACTTCATGATAGCTGCTTGTGAAGGAGGCAATTCAGTATGATTCCAAGCTTCTGCTTTTATCTGTCTTGATAATAGTGCATCAATCTTCAGTGCTGGTAGAGATGCAGAAATTGTTCCTGGCAGCATAAAAGCAATGCCCATTCTAATGTTAAAGGTTACGCATGCACGTGCAGTTTGATGAATTAGTAATCAAAGGATTGGTTTTGATAATTTTGGTTAGTCTTTGGGTTTGTTTTAAGATTTTATTTTTCCAATTTAGTATTCTTATGCAGCTTTTCAGTACAAAAAGGGAAGCTAAACAATCTTTCTACTGTGGGGATAGAAGACCGAGTGAAATCTGACATGAATGTATGACCACTCTTTCAGCTTTAAGACTGCGGTTTCAGTGTCATCCATCTATTTACAGTAGCTAACATCATTTTTGTAATTTGTTTACAAAGGAGAAATTTGGTAAGGCATTTTGGAATGCAGTATTTCTTCTTAGGCCAGTGGAATTAAGAGTTTCTCAGTTTGAAAATTATTAGAGTCTATTTTATTATTACTGATGTGCTTGCAAGAACACATTTCACCAGCATGGCCTGGTGCTTCTGTGTTTTAGAATAGTCTTAAATACTTTGTGGTGATTAAGTATAAGTAGACTCTTGGAAATAACTACATAATTATAGTGATGCTACAGAATTACTTAATGTGATTTTTGTCACTGAAAGGTCTTTGCTTTCTGTTTGTCAGTGTCAGAATTTCTGACATCTTGACAGATTATTGTAACTTAGCAGATGGCCTTAGACACAGTATTTAATCAGTAAAGTCAAACTGAAGGTTTGGAGTTTATCTGTTTCATTCTTAGCTATGGACTAATAATGGGACAGATGGGTTTGCCCTGGCCAGTGAAGTTGCTTTACAGAGTGCTTTTGGGAGCAGTAAACGTTGCTGTGACATACAGCTAGCACCGCTGTCACTTTGGATTGTTGTGCTTCGGTTTTGATTTCATTTGAAGTCCTCATTTATGAAAAAGTCATTTTTAATCCACTTGTTACAAGAGTGCTTTACAGTTTTCAAGGGATTCTCAACTAATTTCTAGTCAACCTTATGTAAGACAAGATCAGCATCTGAGAACAAATAAGGAAACAAGTCTTTATTTTGCTTTAAATGTATTGAACGTGGAGATTCTTCCATGTGGCTTTCCAACTTAGTTACATGTTCCGTAGCATTTTTACTGCTTGTAGATAACTATTTTCATGAGACAAACACTCTAAAACATACATTCCTGAACATTCTTGAAAAATTCTGATCAATTGCATGTTAAAACGTATGCATTTAAATATACTAAATTCTTAACTTCAAAAGATTTGTTGGGTTTTGCCTTTTTTTCTTTTTTTTTTTTCTTTTTCTTTTTTTGAGAAGTATATATGTTAAAGCTGTTGATACCACCGTTGGTTATAAGTGAAACCCACAGTACTATGAATACTGTTTTATCAGCATGTTGTTTTCATACAATATATTCTCTTTGTATCAGAGTAAGAGCACTCTGCCATTAATTCAGTGGATTCAGTGACAGGTTGTTATAACTGCACCTCAGAATATAGATACAGAATCATGATCTCTATAAATACATATCTCTGTCAATCAGAGGTGGCTTCTTCTCTTAAAGTGTAGAACAGCTTTCCTTCCTGCCAGTTAAAAGTTTGCATTTTGTGCTTTGTTACAAACAGAATTTCTAGGCAACAGAAAAACTAACATTTTGCTGATCCTACCTGTATTTTTTGTTTCCTTTTTAATACAGTGATGCTTTCAAGTATAAGCCTTAATTTCATCAGCATAGATTTTGAGTGTAAATTGGAAGGGAAAAGAGACAGTTATATTATCAGTTTTCATATTTCCTAAAGTAATCCATCTTTCTTCAAAGCTTCTGCTGCTTTTTCCCAGAGGAGAATGGTGGCTGGCTCCCCCCGCTTGGAAGCGTAACTTTAAATGATACCCTCTGGTCTCGTTCCTGGTGTTTAGAAATAACATTTTTTTATATAATGGAAAAACCCCTAACTAATTAAATGATTATAAATCACCTTAAATATAAAATATGGAGTTTACATGAGCCTTTCTTTCTGTTATTTTGGGTGACCTTTCTTAAGCAAGGATTCATTAATGATAAACAGTTCTGCTCTGCTTAAATGTGATTATCAAAATAAAAAAAAATAGTTAGACCTTAATATCATAGGTGAGAGGTGATGCTAGGAATAAAGCTAAATAATTTAGAGCAAAGTAGACTAATTAGTGGTGATGGAATGGACTAATTATTAGTAATGGCTGGATTTCAACTACCTTTTTCTTCTCCCTAAGTATGGTATTTTGAATATTCTGTGCTTTGAGCTGCATTAGAAAAATACGCCATATGGTATTGCTTGTCTTTCCTGATTGGATGTAACACCAGCTGTTGCTTTGCAGATTCCCGAGTAGAGAGTATAGATTTCATCTGTAAGTGCTCAGGCATTCACTTTCGTATTTGTTTTCAGTGTGGATTGTCTGAAAATTAGATTATGATTTCTTGGAAAATATGAAAGTATAGATATTATTTAAAAGTAAGTGCAATTTCAGTTAGCAGTTTGAAACTTTATATGCAAAATGAAAGCAAAGCACTATGTGTCTTTTTGTAATGCATAGACCTTGCTTTTATTTTGCACAATTAGCATGTGTGGAAATAATTCTATTTTTTTCTTTAAAATTCTAACTCTCTATGGAGTCAGTTTACACGTATTGCGTTTCCTTGTGATACAAATGACTACATTGCATAAATATTTCATGCTTGAACTCTTCATATTTATGGGGATTTTTAGGGCTACTGAACTATATTAATTTCATTAAAATAATGAAATAATGTTTTTTCAACAATATAAACACTTGTTTATGATAAAAAATAAAAGTTTTTTCTTAACACTTAGGAGTTTTGTAGTAACTGGATCAAAATAATAATGAAATTGTTTTCTGCATCAGATGTTGGGTAGTATTTGTATCTCTCTTACGTAAAATTTCCAGTAAATGTTTCTTCTATTGCATTTCCTCATTGTTAAAGCAGAGTCAGTAGAACTGACCAGTGACTTTGGAGGGCTGGGAAGAACAGCATATTCCCAAAGTGACTGCAAGAGCATCCGGAATCATGTGATGCAAAGATTCAAGCCCAGGGTTGAAGGAAAAGAGTTTGTTCTTTTAGGCTGTAGCATATAAAATGCTGTTTATAGTACTGTGGAAGAGATTATACTGTATAGCATTATCTTATTAGTGTCCTTCTGTTCCCCTCCATTTTCAGCAAACTGGTGGGTGAGAACCTTTGTTCCCTTGAGGTGTTTATGCAGTGGCCTTTGCTATCACCACCTTGCAGGGACACACGAGTTTCCCAATTGCTTTGCACCCACCATTGGGTGGGTGGATGGTTCCTAACATTCATAGTCATTCTAGTTGGATGGGTTATTGATGAAATGCTGTTCAGATCTGATTACAATTTAATACAGTACATGATAACTGAACTGAGTGACCTTTGCTGCAATTGATGTTGGCCTTTCTCCCTGTTAAGTGACCGCTCAATTTATCTAACTTATAGGAAATACTGTGATTTCTGAATAAACTGTCTTGGACAAAGACATCCACCATTCATCTTGAAAAGGTTGAATGGGCACTAGCAATCAGAAAAGGTCAGAGAGCCTGATTTAAGATTGTTTAAGTCTAGTACTCTTTTTCAGAGGTAAAGTACATGATGTAACAAAGAATCTAACTCTGGTATTAGTGAGCCTGGTGGAGGCAAAGCAATGGTGTAGAAGAACAGTTAGGGTGTCATTCAGACTGTGAGTACTAGACAGAGCAAAATAAAAGTTTTAGGCTTGTCTTCAATTTTTACAGAAGACGTGTAGTTGTTTATTTTTATCATAAGGTTTTGTGGGACCTTTAGTATCATTAATATTTCATAGAACCAGAGACAAATGCTTATCTTTAGGGAAAATTGGTAGATATTGATCAGTTAAAATGTGATATTTAGATTAATTCATAGTGGCTGTTTTCCTAAGAGTTATTGCTGTTGCAGAACTTGTCACATTCAAGTGGCGTTAACTACTGCTTCTATGCTGAAGCACAAAACGATCAAAGAGAAGTTAAGAGCGATCGATCTGCATGCTTTGCTTCAACATGTATTGATTTAATCCATGAAGATTATTTTCTGTTTGATTATCCTGAATCTTTAAGTGTTTTAGCAGGAGATGATTAATACAGTGATTTTGTTCTCTTCTGCTTTCACTGTTGACCTTGATTGCACTGGTGCATTACTTGTGATGTGTGTACAGAGTGCACAGAAATTTACCATTTACTTAGAATATTGTCTAGACTGTTGGCATGTTTTTTACCACGTATGGTCCTCTACCCCTTTTCTTTCTTTTTGTTTCAGTGTGACACAACTGGATTTTTTTTTTGTTTGTTTTAATTTAGCTCTTTTCTAAGTCCTAACCATGGCTGTTACGACTTTTGGTGGGTTACCACAGTGACACTAAAATTGTTTCAGAGTTGTATGAGACCAACTATGTCCTAACATGAGAGTATTCACAACTCTTCATAAGCATTTATTAATTTATTTTTTTACTTGGTTAGATAAAGTTTAGTGTGTGTTTCTCCTAGCACTGATGCACTATTGCAGAGAAGGGCTGTACTTCCATAGCTGTGAGATTCGAGTGTCCTTTGGATTGCCCTGGATTGACCTGTATGAAATACCCTGGAGGTAAAAATACAGCCACTTCAATTTCTTGTCCTTATCTTGGTCAGTGATGAGACATAAACACAGGACACTAGTCTGTATTTTAGCACATTTACTTTTACCTTCACTGATTACACAGCACTATAGCCATCATTTCAGGGTTCATACACGTGTGTGTGTGTGTGTTTATTTACCCAGTGCACAGTGTGACTTGATTGAAGTTTCATTATGAGCTTGTTAACAGCTAGGTTAAAGAGAGTGTGTATGTAGACTGCCTCGTTGTTAATTAGTTCCCATCAGCAAAATTATTAGCACAGTAGGTCAGAATTACTCCTGCCAAATGGAAGCTTCAATAATCAGTATTGTATCTGGGTCAGAGACCAATCTGGCTATAAATACTGTGATTGCTTGGGCCTGGAGGGTACAGGGCTAGAGTCGGTGGCACCACGAAGCTGGTGATGTAGAATTGCTCCTCTATAACCAATAAAATTATGTGCTGAACATCAGCAGTAGCTTTTTTTTAAAAAAAATTTTGCTGACACTGTGAAATATGGCCTATTGTCAATGATAATGTTCAAACTTGAGGCAGCAGCTTGCATAATAAATCGTCACCATAGGAGATGTGTGAAATAGGATGATTTTTCCTTTCAAAATGTGGTGCTGATAAGGATCCCATCACAGGAGATGGTAGTTAACAGTTAAAATACTAGAAACAGCTATCAAGTTAACTAATCTGAGTTTGCTCATAGGTTTTTGTTCATGATTAGTTCAAACAGAAACAATCTATTATGTCACACGTGCATATACCTCTATGTTCTGAACCTGTACAGGGTGTGTTGAGTGATGAAGTGCGTTTTGCAAAGACTGTTGGCAAGACTGAGAAACAATCCTAGTGATCTGTCTTTTAAATGTCTGGTTATGCAGTTCAGCTGAGAGTAAAAGGACAGAAGGAAAATGAGACTGGGGACAGTCGATATCTTAGGAAGTGGATCAAGAGCTTTCCTGCTTTGTAAAAAACGGATGTATTATTGCTCCGCTGGGGAAGAACTACTCCTGCCAGCAGGTCCCTCAGAGCTGTGTGAGAAGAGTATCTTAGCTCAGCTCCAAAGCAGAACTACTGTCATACATAATATATTGTTTCCATTACACATTACATGTGTACTCGCAGGAGAACAGTTGGGCATCTTCTGTGATAACATGAAGCATAAGAGATAGTTCCCATTCCTGTAAGGAAAGAAATTGTGAGCCAAGTTGCACCCTAGAATATATTGTTGATAGTAGTTTTGTGGAAAGCGAAAGCATATGGTAGGTACAAATAGGTAATTCAAGATAGTTCCCTGTTGGAAATACACTAATTCAAATTTTTTTTTTAAAAACTTTGATTCTACCTATTTGTTTAAAAACAAAGCAGTTTTTTTTTCCAATGTTTAAAATAATAATACATAATTAATTATGAAAATATGCTTCCTATGAACCTGTCTGCCTATCTTCTGTTTATTACGCTGGACCAGAAATTTTAAAGGTGGTGTCATTTCCAATTTTTTTCTCTTGCTGCTCCCATCTGAGACATGCTAATGCCTGTATATTAAAATGACATCACTGTTTTGGTTTGAAAGCAGAACCTTTATTACATTTAATATTACGCACTTTAGAAGAATAATATTTCTGTCCATTTTGTTTTATCCCTCTAGTACTTTGTATAGAACTACATACAATTTGGATTTCTTTTAGTTCGCTTTTTATCATTCTCTTAAAGATCAGGTGAATGAGACAAATCAGTTGGTACTATTTTCCAGGTGAGTGTCAATAAAAGTTTCTTTTTGATCTATTAATAACAGAGCAATGTGGTAACTTCAAACTATTTTTGACATATTAGTAGTTTGTGAAAAGATACAGTAGAACATGTTTTCAGAAATCATAAGCCCTGTCTGAATTAACCATGGATCCACAAACATCTGAGGTTGTTTATAATGAGTTAAACATCATAGATGACAAACCAACAGGTGACGGTATTTAAACAGAAAACTATGCTGTTCCCTGTTCCATTTCCTATATGTATTTTCTTTGTTATAAATAAAAGTTCTTCAGAAAGAACTATTTGTCCATCCTTCTGCATCAGCCAGCGGTCTCTGATGTATTTTGATTTTCCACTTTGCATTCATATACAGTATTTTTTATAAGGCTTAAAAAAATCACATTAAAAATAAATGGAAAAGTAATGATTGCTTTGGTGCTCTTTGATTTGCTTTTGTAAATTGAAGCCAGATATTCCAATGACAGTGCTATATTCTCAGGTTTTGCTTCAAAATCATGTTTATGGGTTTAAAAAAAAGGAGAAAGAAACAAAGGTATCTTCAGATGTTCATGCAATATTGTTTTACTGTTATCTAAATCTTTTAAATTTTATGTTTTCCTTTGTTTTTTTAGTTCCAGTGTATAATCCTAACACTCTAGGGATTTTTTTCTTCCCTGTTTTTTTTTTGTTTGTTTGTTTGTTTTTTGACAAAGTGTACTATTTTGCCACGGTCTCACAGTAGTATTAACGACGTTTAAGGTAACATTAACAGCATCTAATTTAGAATGGGTTTACTATTTCATGCTATATTTCCTCAATTGCTGTATATACGTTTTCATTAACTGATCTGGAATATATGAATGTGTTGTTTGGGGGACTTCATTTTCTAATCCTAACATCATATGCTTATAAGATCACACTCTTTTAGAGCTCCCGTGATCTGCTCTCTGATACAGGCTTGCACTGCCCTGCTTCTTGACCTTGCTTTTGTTACCTCCAGCTTCTCTTTGTCCCCCTTATCACAGTGCTAAAGGTGTACCCTGCGGTCTTCACCCTCAAGGCCCTGTGGTGCTGGTGCTTTCCACTCTGTAAAGCTTCATTATTCTGTTAGGGAGCAGCTTAGTGTTGAATGGCAAATGTGTATCACTCCTTTGTTGTGGTGTTTTGTTTTGTTTTCCCCTCCCCTGTTAATGCTAAAAATCAAGCCAAGGTCTCTTGAAGGGCAGAGTTTTGTGCCCTGTGTCAAAGGGCTTGTGGAATTATTTTAGTAAGTGTACCTTCTAGTTGTTATCCTCACATTCATCTTATTGCTCGTTGTATGATTGAAATAACATAGTAAATGAGAAATGACTGGATATTAGTGATATGGGATAGAGCCATCTAACTCCTAACATGCTGGTTTGCATCCAGCCTTTGTAAAAACCCAAATCTCAGGATCCTGCTGGAATTCTTTTATTTTCTTACTGGTGGTTGGGCCAGGAGTTTGGTAATGGATTACTCCAAGAATGAGCAGTACTGGAGGAAAAAAACCATACACTCTAAAATTAGTGAGTGCATGTTATAGCAATAACACACAGATCTTCTTATCTCTAAATATCTCTTGTAAGTGTTGCCATAATGTTGTTTTAAACTTGTCTAGTCCTTGCAGTGCTCCTCAACAGTATTCAGTAAGTCTGAAATTTTTTTGTTAAGTCAGAATTAAATTTTGGAGGTCAAAGAACTTGTATATTAAGTGAAATTTTAATCAGAAGTAAAAAGCATAACTCGTAGTGGGCCATGTGTTTGCATGTCAGATCACAAAGCAGTATTTGGGTCCATTTCAATTTTCGTGAGTGTGCTAAGAGAGAAGCCCCTAAACAGAACAATCAAATGGCTTTGCCATGCCCTGTGTTTTCACTCTTATTTCCTTGACATTTCTCTTTCCTTCCCCAAAGCCTATGATTCCTGTAGCATGTGTTTCTAGGGAACTGACTCTGTTGTCATTCTTTTCACTAATTTTGGACTTAATTACATTACATAATCAAATGCACATTTTAAATCTGAAAGAAAAGTGGAAGCTTCAGACTAAAATGTTCCTAAAAAAAAGTAAATAAGAGTATCCAGGGAGGAAACCCACAAATTACTATCCCCACTGAAAGAAATCAGATAAATGGCTCTTAGTACTGGCCGTATTTCTGAGTTGTCTGTCAGTTCCATCCTATAGCTGGAATAAAGGATTTCTCCTAAATCCACAGGTTTTACCTAATTCTTTTTCATATGTCTTCTCAGTGTATTGCCTGGTTCAAAACTTTATCCGGTGTTTTGGGTCCCTCCCTGACCCCCAAGCTGTGATGCTGCACATCAGAGAGGAGTCCTTGCCCTGCACCCATGCTGATGAGCGCTGCTGGCTGCTGAGTGAGCTTGCTGCTGTGCACTCTGGTTCAGCTGTGCCATTCTGGCTAAAATTGCTCCAAAGAAATTCTGCTGATGGCTGCAAGACCTGTGCTGGCAGCATCAGCCAGAGCATCCCTCTCCCTCCCTCCCTGGGCTGTTATATAGTTGTCTGTGTAACAGTGCAGATCTGCAGGCTGTATTAAGGAGCTGCAGGTACCAGGCATTAGCCAAGTTTTTAAATAGTTATAGTCGGCACTTAGCAATCTGTGAACAGAGTGGGAGAGCCCTGTGCTTTGGCATGACCAGTAAATTGCTGCTTCTCTGGGAGCAAAACTTCCTCCATGCTGTAGTTGTGGCCCCCAGCTCTCGTGTCTGCTTACAGCAATCATGGGATTTATTGAGAACACAGCAAATACCTGCTGCAGGACTTCTGGCAGTAATGGCATGATGCTTTCCCCTGCCCAGCCTTCCCAAAATCTAACCTCTGCTTTGGGTACCACTACTGGTGAAGGTATCCATGACTGTAGTGGCAAGATATTTGCTTTGTTAGACACTTGGGATGTTTGTACAAGTTATGTCTTCCTTTCTGATTTCAAGGTAGCATTCAATGATACTCAGTGACTGTAAACAGTGGATTTTGGCATCCTACATTTCTAGAAATACACAGCGATATACAGAATGTGAGAAAAATGCTGTCAAAAACTGTTCATGCTAATGAAGCGTGTAAAGCTGAGAAAGATGAGAAGACATTTGACTTTAAATTCTGAGCAACCTATAAAATACAACTTAATACTTAATGTATTATGTAATGCTATGCTTTCAGCTTTGAAATTTTTTTTTATGTAGGTATCCATCTAATTGCAGATGTCTTTTTTTTCCATCACAGGATGACCCAAAACAGATATCCAAAAGTTTGAATGTAATGTGAAGCCAGTAATATTTAATACATGCAGAACCAGGAGAGAGGGGAACTGTGGATGTGCAAGAGAAAGGGTCAGAAGTGGGACAAAATAAAGCATTTGTTTGCCGAAAGATAAATCTTGGATACAATGAAAAACAGGAATTTGGAGATACAATGAAAGGGCAGAGAGATGAGGAAGGTAAAAGAAAAAAAACAAACACAATGAAAAATTAATATGCAGTCTGTTGACCCCTCAGGCTGCTAAAGAGTTTCTTTGCTCTGATACGTACAGAAAAGAGGAATGAATTCTCCATCCCAATGTGTTTGGGGTTTTGATGTGGATACCATGGTGAAGCAATTTCTTTTAAGCTCTTTTCATGGTGACACTGACTTGGATTTGGTGGCTTTTGGATAGAAATAAAATCCAGAAGATGTGCCTTATTCTACTGCAGTATAGAGAAATTCTTTTTCTTCATGTTTTCATTTAATATAGAGCTAACACTTTTGGCAATAAATGTCATCTATGATATTACATGATGCAACTGCATACATAATGTAGAAAGAGATCCTGAAATTACTACCCTGATTACAGCTTGTGGCACATAATTGGGGGCCAATAACTAGTGATATACTCCAGGGGTCTATACTGGGGTGGTCCTATTTACCGTCTTCATTAATGGTCTGGGTGATGGGACAGTGTGCGCTTTCAGCAAGTTTGTTGATGATGCCAAACTGGGAGGGGTGGCTGATAGGCCACAGAGTCATGTTGCCATCCAGAGGGATCTTGACAGGCTGGAGAACTGGGCTAATAGGAACCTCCTGAAGTTCAAGAAGTGCAAAGTTCTGCACCTTCTGGGGAGGAACAGCCCCAGGCACTAATACATGCTGAGGTTACCCAGCTGGTAGTGCGACAGAAAAGCAGCTGGGGGGTCCTGGTGGTCACCAAGCTGAACCTGAGCCAGCAGCGTGCCCTTGTAGCAAACAAAGCCAATGGTACCCTGAGGTGTGTTAGGAGTGCTGCTGGCAGCTCGAGGGGGGGGATCCTTCCCTTCTCCTTGGCACTGGTGAGGTCCCATCTGGAG
>JAVJGJ010000047.1:80221459-80237219 GCA_035590215.1 Microhierax caerulescens | reverse complement strand
AAGGATCAGCTTCTGGGAAAAAACTGCAGGAGTTCGGTATTTAAGAAGACCTTTTTTTAGGTTTAGATTGGGAATTTCCTATCAAATCTGCCTTCCTGTATCTCGTAAATGTCTAACCAGTGTACCAGGTCGTTGTAATGTGAAGGAATCACCTGCTGGTGTAAGAGGATCACGTGTGCTTTGCTACTTAGTCTGCAAATACTCAGATATTCTGTTTTGGTTTTTTTTTTATTTCAAATGCTGCAAAAGCAATACTGAAAAGGGCCCCAGCACTTTGCCCACCAACAGCCAAACACCTGTCTTACTTGAGCTGAAGTGCAGCAGTACTTTGCTTGAGGGAAGGCTTCATACAGGGATTATAATTTGGTTTGCGTAGATTTATGGTATCTGGGCATGGACCGCATGCTTCCCTTGATATTAATCAGTGATTCTGTAGAGTAAGTTCTTCATGACTGTTGGAAAGAGTAAACTTTATTCCAGCCAACTCTGCTTGTGCACTCCCATATAGACTTTCTGTCATGCTAATTGCTAGAAGAGTGTCATTTTTATATTGGTGATCTTTGAGTTAACAGCACAAGTGGAAAATACGCTTTCAGGAGTGAAGCGATTGTTTGAGCATCTGTCGTGCTGCATGAATAAGTGTTCCGACCATGTGATATTGCATGATGTGGTTACATCATGACAAAGAAAGGGCCCAGCCTTTTCAGGGCTCAAATTTGCTAGGCTGATGTCATTCAAAGTGAATTGTGATTGGTTTTGAAAGGCAAATTGGATCCAGTGTTTATAGAAAGATCTGAACTTGCTAAAATAGTGAGTGTATCAGTGCTTACAAAAGGGAATGTTCTGAATGAAAGGTGATGAACCCAGTTAAACTCCGCATGTTTAGATAACATCAGGATCAATTTCGGTAATCCCTTGTGGTAACAAGAATTCATTTCTCATGAACTTGAAATTTTATTTATAACCAGCACTGGGACAATTCTATGAAGTCTTGTTTCTGAATATCATCATAGTTGATGCCAATTTAAGATGATTTGGAGCAAAAGGGTGGAAAGGAGAATCATTAACACACATCCACAGAAATCAATCTCTGGTATCTGATTGCCAGCTGACCTCAGGCCAAAATAGATTGAAGATCAAAAGTAGTCAAAAGGGAAATCTGTGTCATTATGAAATGCTTCAATGTCTTCTATTATGTGAGTAATGAACCTTTAATTTTGGATTAGCATGTTTACAGTTGCATTTTGATGTTTGAGTCAAAGTTGTTAAGCAGAGATGGTTTAGACTGAGAAGCAACTGTGAAATGTACATTGTGAGTGTAAATATTATTTCAGTTCCAGGTACAGAGAAACAGAAATACATTTTCAAAACTGGATTGCTAATCTTAATTAAAAGCCAGCAGTAAAATATGAATAGTTCTAGCATTAAAAAAAAAATTATATATTTCAGTCATCTGGTGGAAGTTATTTCCTGTAATATTTGGGCTGGTAATGTAAAATCTCATTTTGTCCAGTTCACCTACCTATCAAGAGATTTCAGTTACATGAAGAAGGTTAATATGTTCTATAATTTATGAACAAATTATCAGTGAAGAAGAAAATGAATTATTTTGAATCAGATATTTATGGGAACTATATCTTAAGCTTTATAGTTAACCATGGACTTTGGAATATTGAAAATTATGAAATCAATATTTTGAGTGCTAATTTATTCCCACAATAACTGTTTCTGGTAGTGACAATTATTTACCAATTTTGCTTCAGTGATCTTTCATTTTGCTTGGTGTCTTAGCATTTTAAAATATGATAAACTGCTAGAAACAGTGAGGTGAAAAGCGAGTTCTTAACTAGTCTCATGACTTAATAGTGCCCCATTGGTTTAATTTTATTGTATTGTTCTCTAGTTATATCGACCAGTTTTAATAACTGAATATGTTGATGAGAGGTTTTTTCAACTTTCTTCTGCAAGTAGAAAGCATGTCTTTTGAACATTTCAGTTAATAGTTTAGAAGATGGATGATTCTAAAAGGTAAGGCTTCTTGTGTCTTGGTATCCTTACTAGAACTCCTGCCTTGTTTTCTGTGTGCTTCTGTTCCTCTCCTTCCCCTTCCAAATTTTTGGTTTTTTTTTTAAGACAAAACCACCCCCAAACTTTAAATTAATTCCAACTCATGAGTAATTATTTGTTCCTCATATATAACAACTTCCCACCCTCTGTTTCAAAACCCAAAATACCAGCCTACCACTAACTCTTTTTTTTTTTTTTTTTCTCCTGGTCCAACTGAAAATACACACAAACAACAATCCGAATTTTAAATTCAGGAAATAGGCACATCAGATGCTGATGGCGTATATCGCCTTAACTTCATAAAAGTCAGTTCTAATGTGCCAAGTTTAAATAGCAAAGTATCTGGCCCATTAACTTGCCCCAGAGAGAACTATCATGGGAGGGTTGGAATTAGATACTGTAATGTGGATGTGCACCATTGAAAAGCTTTTTTTTTAACATATTAAGTGAGCACCTAATAGGAACTCCAGCTGTAAGTAATGTTGTCCTCTTGTGATGTATATCTTCTCAGAAGGGATATGTGCTTTCTGGCTATGTGGGCATAATGTAGAAGGGTGCTAATAGTAACATTTCCTTTTGAAAAGTCATTAGCACAGAACAGAAAATTCTTACCTGCCTTATTTTAATTTTTACATACAGTTAATTCTATCTACACTTAGCACTGCTTGATAATTTTAGAATTCCCTTTAAAAAAACAATTTCACCTTTTTTTTATTCTCCACTCTTGACAATTTTGTCTTAAAAAACCTTGAACTACTATTCATATGCCTAGACTTACAGAAAATTGCAAGTTATATACCTGAAACACAAACAAAACCACTTGACTTTCAGATTTTGGACATATTTTAACGTGAACTGTCTTTGCTGCTCTTTAAAAAAAATGCATTGCACTAAAATAAAATGAAAGGGAAAAATGTGAATTGCGCTGTGTTGTAGTACAGAAAAAAATAAAAGATGAAGACAAGCTCTTTGCAATGTTGCATTCTCACAGAGCAAGTAATCATATTTTGACTGGTATAATTAAATCCATCATGTGTTACATTTCTTCAGAGCTGAACTGTAAAGTGAGTGTCTTCTGACAGAGATGCCCAGAGGTCTCTCCATAGGGTTCAAATAAATTGATGAAACAAGAAGCCAAAGACTTTGCAAGAGAGAAAGCAAATTAAGCAATTTTACTCCAAATTTGAAAGTCATCATGCTGTAATACCAGCATCTTGTTTTCACATATAGCGTCTTATAGGTCCTGGTGATTTGTGATGCCAGTGTCATAAAGGACATAATAAAACTTTGAGTTTTTTTGCAGTTCATACAACGTGCAAGTCTATGCCTATTTGGGATTCCTGTAGCATCACTTTAGACTACTAGTAGTGGATCCTGGCTTTGCAGATTATGATTTTTGTGTAACAGCATGATATATTCCATACTGATATGTATGTATATTAAGCTAAAATATAATTAGTTTGGCAGTATTATCATCTCTAGGGCTTTTTAATAATTGTTCAACTTCACATTCAGCAGTGGTCATACCAAACATACTGTACTATAAAATTAAAATAAGATAGCATTAGCAAAATACTTTGGCAACTTTTTCATGCAGGAGGAAAGATAGCTTTGTTTTGTTTAAGTTTTCTAAATGTAGTTGCACAAACATCTGGGTGCATTGATATTCATAATAAATTGGGAATTTTTGCATTTTTTGGGAACTGTTGGTGAAGACTGCATTTGTGCAGAACTGGGTTTTGACTGATCCTGTATTTACTGGAGTGGATTACTTTATCTGCAGTGGCCTAGAGGTGGATGCTGTATTTAATGATATCCAAAGTTCAGGCTACTAATTACCCATATCCTTCATGGACACACCCTGCTTTTCTGTGTGTAGTTCCCTGTGCATGGCTGTTTGGAAAATGAAGTCTGTATCTGGATATTGTGTGCATAGCATGCTAATATGGGATGAGATTTGGGTCAAGCTGAAGGGGAAACTGTGTCGGGAAGAGTAAAGGAGTTTGTGGTTTACAGCTGGATGCTGAACTGGGACTTTGGAAAACAGGGTTGGGAAAGTTCTGAGAAGGAAGAAGCTGGCTCAAGCTGGATCTGCAGGAGAGATGTGAATGTGGAGGCTGTGATGTGCAGGGCCAGGCTCTAGGCATGTGCTGCCCAGTATGGACACAGGTGATCATGATTCCGGGCAGGGCAGGAACATGTGCATAATTTTAATAAATGAATTAACATATTTCTTCGGGTTTATTTTTTTACTTTTACAAGTATATGTTGACTTTGGGACCCAAGTGCACTGAGTTCATTATATGTTGTCTGTATTTAATACTTATTAGCTGATCTTTACTGAAAAGCAAAACAAACAAAAAAAAAAAAAAAAGGAAAACAGAACAAGCCCTTCCCCGTGGTTATGTTACTGTAGTTACTGCATTTATTTCTCCATACTTTTAAAAGGCTCTTTCTGTGAATAGCAATTTGTTTACAAGAATTTAAAACCATTCAAACAGCATGGCTGCATCTCCTTTACCCCTGAAGAAAAAAGGACTTGTGAATTGTCTTATTAGTCCCTCATTGAATGATTGCAGCAGTTGCTTGACCTTGAGAGAAATGGGACACTGCCGTGTTCTCCAGAGGCTGGTGTTATTAGTGTTGGCTGACCTCGGGGAACTGGGTGACCTCCATTTCACCTTCCAATCTCCCAACACCAAAACAAAGCTGTATTTTGCAACATAATGTGAATAAAAGACAAAGGATGGTTGTTTTTATATATAGGGGAAGAGTGAAAGAGGCTGCTGTAACTTTGATTAAAAAACATAATATAATATAAATCCATCTTGTAACAAATTAAATTATTAGACTTCTATACATACTGTGACACTAAATTTCAAATTTAAGGCTTTCACTTCAAGGGTAAAGGGCATAAACCTCACTGTATATGCTACAGTTATTGCTGGGTTTTAGGAGGAGGATGGTCCGTATTGTCTTGTATCAATTTCAGAATCATCTTTCCCTTTCTATTCGTGATAGTATGTTCTGTGCAACCACCACAAGCTCGCTGTTAAGTATCCACTTTCTTTTTTTAATTGGTAGAGAACTTTTTTGTTTTTTAAAGGGGATACAGTTGATTTAAAATGTTTGGCCACTATTACAAAATCCAGTATGATTCCGTCAGTATGTCAAGAAAAAATATGCCCATTAGATTGTTTTTTTTAGTAGGCTGAAAACAGCAACAATGGATGAATTCTTTTCCTAGTTGTTATTGTTGATGTTTGGGGTGGAAGCTTGAAGTCTTTCAAGTTTAAAAAAAAAAAAAAAAAAAGAGCAAACTCAAGCATTTTCTTTTTTAGTTTCTAAATTTTAATTTGCAAAAGTTTCTTGGGTACTTACCTATGTGTATGCTTGTACGTATGCATGCACTGCAGTCCTACGTAATCACAGCATGGTATGATCTAATGGTGTCAAGAAAAATGAGAGTAATTTGGACGCCCTTTGTCAGCAGCAAAGTTTGCTGTTTTTCAGACTGCCTTTTGTTCTGTGTGTTTTTGGGTTTTTGTTCCCTTTCACTGTAGATTCTTACTAGTTTGTTTTTGGAAAATTAAGATTTCAGTCAGTGACTTAGTCATGCTTGGTTTGTAGCTATGCCAATTCTGCATCTATCCCTAGTAAGGTAAGATATAATAGCAAATAATGGTGTTATTGAACATAGCAGTCTTGGCCTCCTTTAGCTATATGTATCAATCTGGAAGGACTCCAGAAGTTGTTCAAGGATGCACGGATCAGATTCTTGAGAAATGCTGTGGGAAGACAAATACTTACCGTGTCTTCTAGTGTGTAACTTGGAAGTGTTGTGAAAAAACACATCTGAGAGAGTGCCTCACCACTGTATTTTCTCTAAGACTAAGAGGAATAAAATTCAGCCTTTCCCCCTCATTATTCTGGCTGAAGACCAAGATAGTTGGAAACTGAACTCCAGTGGTGGGCTAAAGCTGTGTGTGAGATGCTTTGGAACAGGCGCCCCTGTTTCAGACGAACACTGGATTAACACATGCCACATCTGCTGCTGTTTGATGTCAGGCTGATTAGCACTTGCTATTTATCAGTGTATTAAAAAAACTTGATTTAGTCCTATTGATGGAAAAGCTGAGTTACATGGTTTGGATGCAAGTGTCGCTTTAGGTAAGTTGGCCTCCTTTCCCAATCACAGAGGAGGAAAGGCCATGACAGGTAAGCAGATCAGTTTGGAAGGGAAGCTGGTGGACAGTCCACTTCTGAAAGTAGCTACCTTTGTGTCCTCTGCTGTACCTTACAGTAAGGCCTGAAGCCTGTACACCACCTTTCTGATGTGCACTGGGAATGGTTCTAAACCCGAATTTCAATAGAGTTGTATGTGTGAAATTTATTGAAAGAGATTTCTTGCTGTGAAATAAATTATATGTCGCAGCATAATATATCACAAATATATTTCTGCTTGGAGACTAACATTTTTGATATCTACAGTCTAAAAGCTCTGATATTTCACACATGCCAAGATACTCTGATAATTCTAATTGTATATTTATATATGCTACATGTCTGGTTCTGTTTTCCCTTGAATCACACAAGCAACTTAAAGTGCCTTTTCTTTCAGGGGTCAATGTGTGTATTGTGTAGAGTTCAGTGAGAAGACAATCTTGTCAGAATATTGAAGCCAGAGGTGTTTTCAGATTGGAATGGATTCAGCTAATCAAATAATAATGCTGACTTTTCTGACACTGAAAAATTATGATGTATTGTAGTATAAATTGGACCTTGGCTCAGTAATGAATAACACCCATAACTGACCTTGGATTATCTAATTTTTGTAGAGTGTGTGAGGAGGAAGAACTCTATATTTGAGAGAAACTCTTCATCAGAGGTTTGGAAGGTTTACTATCGGGTGGGGAGTAGGAGCGAAGCAATTATATGATACTTGTGATCCATAAATGTATATATTACACGTTTCCCCATTAATAACCACTGTTTTCTGTTATTTCTAATAACATAACCATTAGGTTTTATCATTTTAACCTCTGTAATGCAACTTTCACTCAGAACAAATTCAAGTTGCATCATGCTTAAGTCATGAACAATCTATTTCATAGCTGAAGCTATGATAGCGAAGTAATAATCAAGAAGTAACTATAGAGGTGTGTGTTTCATATATACATCTCTGGTGTCAGAACTACATGTATGTGGAGATATAGAAAGTCCTTTATTATCAAACAGATGGTGACTGTAGGTGGAAATATTGTCTGATCAGGCAGTCTGCATCTGCTAAATATATATGGAATATAAATGAACATGTTTCTCCAATAAACTGTAATGGCTCTGGCTGTTATTTATTCTTAATTAGGTTTTAATTTATGCTTTCTGTCTTACCAATCCAAAAGTCATTGTTTTCATTAGAAAACTTTATAGAAACAACTCATATCCATTGAAGACCTAGGAAGCACTGTGGTGGTTTTCAGGCAATAACTTTGTTAACTGTCAAGTGGCTTATTTTAGACTAAGTAGAATTCTTAACTCCATATTTTATCAAATTGCAGAGAGTAATAATGCAACTGTTTAACCTTTCCCTCAAGAACCAGGTGCACACATAGAATGAGATCCCAAATTGTAGGCCATGCTTATGCAGCTCCTAGCTAGGAATGTCAAGCCTGGAGTTCTCCAGAATAAGATGCTGACAGAGAGTACTCAGCTAGAAATGAAACACTGATACATTGGTTTATGAGTTCATCCACCTGATTACCATGAACTTTCAGTCTAAGCGTTTTATTAAGACTAGGAATAAGAACTGTGAGCAAGACTGAAAAATAATTTTGGCTGTACTGAAAGTAAATGAGAATTTCTCTGTGGCAGAGAGCTGGAAGTTGGGTGTTTAACATCTTCAAGGATGGAGGTACCCCCAGAATAGGAAGGGAAATTAGGTTGCTTGGTGATCTTGGCATCTAAGAGCCCTTAGGATGATTGTGTTAACGATTTCATGATCCCTTGTTAGCGCACTTTCTCCCACGTGCAAATCTTCACACTAGGTAGCATCTTTGTTTAGCATATACTTACTATGTTACAGCTGCACTGGAAATGCCAGTAAGTGATGTGAAATTCAGAAGCCAGGTTCACTGCCTAGACTTTTAGAAAAATCACAGATTTTAAAACATATATAGAAAATGTTGAAAGAGAAGCACCGATGTTGAATTAATGCTGTATAAGGTTTTGTTTTCCAAATGCCCATTTCTTTTTTGAGAAACCTCAGCACAAGGCAAATCTTTTCAAAGAGAGATCAAAGACAGTGAGTTTTGCTGAAGTGGAAGTGCTGATGTGCTGGAAGCTGCAGAAGGATCCTTGGGCTGTTTGGGCCTCTGGTACTGATATATATATTTTTTAAGTGAACCAAAAATAATTATCTCATAGATGAAGGATGCGCTTAGTTCTGCAAGCTATTCAGACACTGGGTGTACAGATACAAGAGTTTGAAAAGGAGATCCAGCTGCATTAAAAAAAATAAATTAAAATTACAGAAGCCATTTGGGACTCTTCATAAATGAGTCATTCTTTTCTGAAGGTCATAGTTGATGTAATTGTTGTTTTGCAACAGAATTGTGTGGTCTAGGAAGCTGAAGTAAAACTGAAGAAATAACTCATTGACCAAACCTATGCATCGGAGACCCCTTACAGTGCATATGTGCACGCGCATGGAAAGATCTTATGTGTTGGCCTAAAGTAGTAAAATCACATGTGCCATTGTGTTAAATCTGAAACTTCATTCTATAGAAGTGCAAGGTACAATGAACAAGGTGGTCCCAGCCTTCCTCACTACAGCCAGCTCCTTGTTATTGACAGTCCCACAAGCCAGCTCTAGACCTTGCACATATCTGTGGCAGTTGCGTGATGTAACTGCTAGTTCTCAGCTGCAACAGCTCGCTCTCCAAGAAGATGATTCTTGGATGATCTTGAGCATTTTACCTGAACCGTGTGTATGGGGTTTGGTTCTTTCTTTGTTCATTTTGTGGTGGGTTTTTTTTTTGTTTTTTTAAAATTTAATTTCTGGTCCTATTTATGTCCTACAACCAAGTTGCTTTTCTAGGGGCTTGGAGTTGGCTGTCCTTGCATTGAATTTACTGATTGTTCTTTCTGCTAAAGATTAGAAGTAAATGATTTATAATATTAGTTTTGGGCTGCAATTGTTTAATGCAGAAAGCCTGGCATGAATCAATAAAAGTGATGCCATATATCTGTCAGATACTAGTAAGTAGTTTGTCCATTCAGGTGTCATTTCTGACACAGAGCTCTGTTCCAAAGCCTATTTATCCTAACTTCTCTGCAGGGAAATACAAATGAATAGTCTAGCAAACTGGATGGAGGTGTCAGAGTTCTAACATTCCCAGAAGGAGTTGTGAGAAGATCAAACACATCAAGGGGGTAGTGCTTTGCCTTTTGACATGTGTGGCTCCAGTAGCTAACAAAGAGGAGGGTGTGGGGATCCTGAGCTCGGTGAGAAGACTGCTTTAGAGAAATAATGGATCAGAGACAAAGACAAGTGTTAAGCATTGACATGTTTCTTTAGATTTCCTTATATCCTGTGTTAAGTATTAATTATAGCTGCATGTGGGTGTGTGTATGTGCTTC
The DNA here is from genome assembly GCA_035590215.1 of Microhierax caerulescens. Classification (NCBI taxonomy): domain Eukaryota; kingdom Metazoa; phylum Chordata; class Aves; order Falconiformes; family Falconidae; genus Microhierax; species Microhierax caerulescens. Next base: position 80,227,514 of record JAVJGJ010000047.1, on the reverse strand, counting down.
AACTGTTACCTAAACAGGAGATCTGAATCATAAGACAAGAATACCCCGATCAGAAATGTGGCTGAAGCATCCTGAAGTACAGGGTGAAGGGCTCAGTGCTGGTTACACATCCTGGATAAACTGATTTGTACGGTTCTTTTTCTGTTATGGCATAATGTCCATTTTTCCCATGTGGTAAATGAATATTCAAAACACAGTCTGACTTAGCTGTCACAAATGTAATCACAGTGCAAAGAAAATATGTAGCTTACATGGTAGACTTCACCAGCCCTGTAAGTACAGAATTTGTATCTTTAGAGACTAGGTCACAGCCAGTTCCTTAATGAAAGCTGCAGATATGAATGGGTGGAAAGCATTTAAGGGTTTGTAGCATTAACACTGTACAAAAAGCTGACCAAACCCATAAAGCAGACTCAAAAACTATGGTCCGTATCAATTAGAATCTGAAAAAGTCTATTTGATAGAGTCTAGGAAAAAATATAGAAATTAATACCATTCTGTGCAGTGACTCCTGTTGTCCTGTGATGTCAAAGTTGATGGGCATGACAGGAGCAAGGTCCTAAGACTCTAGCAGTGAAAACGTTAGGATACATATATTACAGGATTGGGGAAGGCGGAAGTCTGTAACAATGTCAGCCCTAGATAAAAAGGATGAATATGTTTTGGTTGTCTATGGAGTAGGCATACTGCCTGTGAAAACAAACAAACAAAAACCCAAACCAACAACAACAAAAAAAGGCAAAGGCAAAATCAAAGCCAACTCCATGCCAGATACCCCCAAAAACCCCAGCATAAACCCCAAATTTTTTTCTGTAATCAACAATCTCTTGGGAGATAAAGCAATTGTAAAAATACAGAAGGAGAGAGAAGAATGTTCTCTTGCTGCATGGTTTCAGGTTGATTAATCAAGAACTGCACCTTCCTGATTTTCTTAGCAACAGCAGGAAGAAGCTCTGATAGCATTGTGCAAATCAAAGGGCATGGTTAGGAATGGGTGTATACTGCAAGTGGTGGAAACAAAGTCTCTGTGGCAGATGGACTCGTGTTTGCAAAGGTTTCACAGGATCAAGAGGTTTAGGGAGTGAATCGCTGCCTGTTTCATTTGAAAAATCTTTATTGCTTCTCTCGGACAAGACGACACTGTGGAAATTTTCAGGGCAACCTCACAATATCCTTCCCCTTGGTTTGCCCCGCAAGTTTTGCTCAATCTAGGACAGCAGGATTTGGTCTGAAGTCATTAGGAACAGATAACAGTTATTTGTTCCTAACCCAGTCCTGAAATACATTATTTCTAGCACTGCAGCCTTTGAAGGTATGCTAACAATGCATATTTGCATCCTTACTGTGTATGTTCACTCATGTGATCCATTTTCGTTTTGATTGTTCAGGTCGGTACAGCAAAATGATTTCTGGAATTTGGATTACTTTTCTCATATGTGCGCTTAATTTGAATAAAGTCATTTGTAAGCAAAGCCAAGAGAGCTACCATCAGTCATCCCTAATATATCAGTAGACTTAAAAAGCCTGCAGCTGGAATCAGACTTTATCTGGTTGTTGATATATCTACTGTATTTGGGTCACAGTATGGCCATGATGAAGTCAAATAGTAAGATGATAGTGGTAAGAGGAAGACTAATCACTTGCCTAAATACAATTGAAAAGATGGCTTATGTACAAGCCATTGGTTTTCTGCCCTTTGATAAATGCATGTAACTTTTTTTTTTTTTATCCCAGGCTTAATCTGCTAATGGTCTTCACAGAAGGTGATTACTTTTTAGCTTGCTACAGATTTGATTGGACTTGTGTTTCAACTGCAGTGAGCATAGCCTTTGGGATAGTCAGGCTGTCAAATCAAAATGTTAAGAGTAGTCTTCTGGAGTGTCTTTTTTTGGTAATGAAAGTCTGTCTAGATTAGATACATTCAAGACAGCCTCTTTTGCAGGTTCAGTACTGTCCTAGAGTTCTGAAGCATCTTTTCACATAAAAAAGCATGAGTGCTGATGCTGAACTTAAATTTGTTGTCGTTGTTAGAGAAAATGCATATATGCTTTCTGAACATAAGGTTGACACATGAACTGCTCTAGTGATCGCAGCTCTAATGTTTATGTGAAAGCTGCACATTGTTATCCAGTATATGACCAATTCTCTTGTTTACTCTTCTTTCTCCCCAAATTCAGCATTTTTAACTATGTAACAAACATGTTTTCTCACCTTTTTAGTAGCACTTTAAACCATTGTAGATTTGCATTTTGATTGCCAGGCAAGTTACAGAATATTTTTGTCAAAGATTTAAACTGGGATCATAGAATCCAGCCACAGATGCAAGCAACAATGCTTAATGAGTACAGAAATGCCAAAAAAGAATGTCATGTGTAAAGGAGAATTTTTGCAGGTGGCTCTTCCTTTATTTAGCCTTCTGGGTATTAGGTACTGATACTGTTTTCTGGTTTTCAACTAAACATGTAGGTCACTGTAAGATCTTAAAAACTTAAGATGATATGACTGGTGATTTTAAATTTCTTTGCCAGGACAAACCCACAGATCACAGCTGGAGGAACATAGTGTTAGGAATCTGACTTGAAGGTTCCATGTAGCCACTGAGAATGTGACATGAAAATGGCGGCTAAAATGCTTCTATTTTGTGTGGCAATGTAGTGCCATTAATCGAGCCCTTTCTGCACAAAAGAAACCAAGAGGAACCACTCAATTTGTAAGGCTTGTGCTTAAAACATACTTGTGAGCATCAAGGAGATGCTCAGTCTGCTTTGCAGGAAGGGCTTAAATGAGGTTGCTTTATTTACTTAGAAAGTGAAACTTGGAAAGGAATGTGTTTCACTTTATGCTCCAACACTTTTTTTTTTTTAAAAAAAGAAAATCAGAACAGTTTGTGCAAAAAGGAATAGCTAATAATATATTAATAGATAGGTTGAATTTGACTGTGTATGTATATAAAGATATATATATATATATATATATATATATATATATATAAAAACGTGGCATCAAACAGAATTGGAGAGGGACACTTGGGAACAGGTTTCCAGGTATTCATACCAGTTGGAGCAGTTAGGGTAAAAGGCCTAATTATGACAAAAATTCAGAAATTTCAAAAATGTTTCAGAGAAATGAAAGATTTGTATAAGAGCATACATGAGGTGTTTATGTTAAGCAGCAGACGTTTGTATTTGCTGGTATTCCAATGTCCCTATTTTAGAAGGATTTTGCCAAAACGAAGAAAAAAAAAAAAAAAGACTAAAGGCAGAAAGACAGAAAACTGTATCTATTACAGTGCTGTCCAGACTGCTCTGTAAAAATAAAACTTCTATTTGTACTATCTCCCTGGCTTCTATGTATGGACCTGTAGTAGATACAATTGTAATTGCAAATTATACAGGAGAGACATGTTCTGTCCTTTGGGCCAACCTCACTGAGTTGCTTCTTTTTTTGGTGCACTTCATGCGGCTCGAGTAGCATCTGAGTTGTGAAGCCATTGTACCCTTGTGTGTAGAAATATCTGTATTGATTGCAAAAAGGGAAGAAGCAAAAGATACAGTTAAAATGATGGCACAAATAAGCTTGTTTTCAGCTCTCTCAACCCCTTATCTTGTCACAGAATGAAAAAATAATTATTTTGGGAGTCAAGCAAATCTGCCCCTACCTTAGCTGAAGCAACAAATTGTCATTTAAAGGTTGTAGAAATACATAAGTTTCCATATTTTGTGGATTTTGAGGAGACTGGCAGGCAAGAGAGGCTTTCGGCTTTGATCAGCACATTGAAACAGAAACTGTTTCCCCCACTACATCTTTTGTCAGTGCCCTGCCGCTTGCTGCCATACCCTCTCAAACATGACCAGAATCCCAATATGTCTATCAGTAGCACTTTTTCCAGTTAACTGTATTTGCCTCTGCTTACATCTGCCATGCAGGCTGGGCCATAGCACCAGGCAGAAGTCGCTTGTCAAATACAGCAGCACTTAGTGTGTTCTGGTGTGTGCCTCTCTCCTTCCCCTCATGCGAAGGCTGTGGGTGCTCATTTACAGCACTGCTTCTTGAAGGCAGTTTGACCCCCTAGAGAGGCCCTGCACATCAGAGAATTGCTGCCCAGCTTATCAACTGAGTCAACCCTTTCTGAAAGGAAGATGTCATTAGGAATTACAGAGTATTAAAGATGCTGATTCAGTGCACTGGATTTGTTGCAAGACAGTTCTCTGGCACATTCCCTCTTCTCCATTCCTCTCTGTAATCTCATCTGCTCAACAACTTCAGCTGTCATCCATCACAGCTGTGCTTAGTGATGACTCTTACTTTTGACCCTTCTCACTGCAGCTCTGTCCCGTTGCCTTTTGCATCTCCTCGCTGATTCCTCAGAATGATTTAAGCTCATCTGTTCCCTGGCAAGCTAAGCCATGCCTTGCTATTTCAACTACAGATCCCTGATCCTTTCCTTGATCACAGTCGTTGTATCAGTATTGCCTGCCTTACCCACTTTCCCAGTATTGCCCCCTTGCTGAGCTGTGTTTAAACTCCTGGAATTGCATGGCGACAGGGTTTACATTTGACATAGAGATTGTATATGGCATAAACACAGACCTGTGAAGCTGAGAATGACTTGGTGGTCTTATCTGCCCATGGGCATCCTGAAGGGTGTTTTCCTTCACTTGTTTTTAAGGAATTCCAGAGTTGGGAACTCTGTGACACTGTGAGATGTATTCCAGTACTTTGTTGCCCTTTTCACATGAAATTTTTTCCCTACAATCTAACGTATATGATGCTGCTGTTTAACCACGCTCCCTCTGCTACTGCTTGTATCACAGATGTGGAGTAGTAGCTCATCCTTCTTGCCTTCAGAGCAGCCTGTAAATGTTCTTTTGCCCTCCTGTGTGTTCTGAACAGTCTGTCTCAAAACTGCAGCAGTATAAGCAATGTGTCACTACAGTAAGTCCCCCAAATTGTTGATTAATTTCAAGAAATAGGTGGAAATCTATAGAAAAGGATTGGGTTTAATCCACAGCATTTTTGTCATTAAAAAATGTTACCATGACTGCTTCTATCCTGGTGTTTATGTATGTATGTTATAATACATTTTGCTTCAGCTGATGAGATTTAGAAGTCTTGGATTTATATTGTATCTGCAAGGTTGCATAGTAGCCATGAAATATCAGTTAAAATCCCACGCCTGTGTTTCTCTACATTTTTATGGTTTCTGCACTACAGATTGTACAAAGTCCTTGTGTAAATAGGCTTAAGTAATGCTGTAAACAAATCAGCAGATTCACTTACCCTTTAAATTCTTCTTGTGAAAATTAAATATCAAGATCTATGGTTCATAGAAACCACTAATTAAGTAATACACTAACTTCAAAAATCTGTTCTGTTGCTCCAACAGTCTCTGACTGTTGGCAATTACAATCTAATTAGTTCTTGTTTTACTGTCAAAACAAGTTCATGAAGTGTTTAACATCTTTGTCAGTGATATGGATGGTGGGATCAAGCACATCCTCGGCAAGTTTACCAGTGACACCAAGCTGTGTGATGTGATTGACACACTGGATGGAAGGGATGCCATCCAGAGGGACCTGGACAGGCTTGAGAGGTGGGCTTTTGCGAACTTCGTGACATTCAGCAAGGCCAAGTGCAAGGTCCTGCATGTGAGTTGGGGCAATCCCAAACACAAATACAGGCAGGGCAGAGATTGGGTTGAGAGCAGCCCTGAGGAGAGGACTTGAGGGTGTTGATAGACAAGAAGCTCAGCATGGCCCAGCCATGTGTGGTCACAGCCCAGAACGCCAATGGAATCCTGGGAGGTGATTCTGCCCCTCTGCTCTGCTCTGGTGAGGCCCCACCTGGAGTGCTGCGTTCAGCTCTGGGGCCCCAAACATAAGACAGACACCTGTTGGACCTAGTCCAGGGGAGGGCCAGGAAGATGCTCAGAGGGTTGGAGCACCTCTCCTGTGAGGACAGGCTGAGGGAGTTGGGGTTGTTCAGCCTGGAGAAGAGAAGGCTCCAGGGAGACCTTCTAGCGGCCTTCCAGTACCTAAAGGGGGGCTACAAGGAA
>JAVJGJ010000047.1:80208805-80221337 GCA_035590215.1 Microhierax caerulescens | reverse complement strand
GGCGCTGGAACAGGTTGCCCAGAGGAGCTGTGGATGCCCCATCCCTGGCAGTGTTCAAGGCCAGGCTGGATGGGGCTGTGAGCAACCTGGTGTAGTGGAAGGTGTCCCTGCCCACGGCAGGGGGGGTTGGAACTAGGTGATCTTTTAGGTCCCTTCCAGCCTAAACCATTCTGTGATTCTATGAAGTGTTCCTTCTTAATGTGGCTAATATTTTTTGAGAATAGAAATTTCATTGGCGTTTTTGATCTATCTTTCGGAAATAAAATATATCATAACTGTAAATAATTTCCCACATAACCTTAAGTGAAGCACAAAGGAACAATTTTGCAGTTCTTTGGTATTTCAAAATAATAACGAAAAAATACAATCTTAAAGATAAAAGTACTGGTTTACTCCAGAGCAAAAACCCTTCCTCAGATGTAATAATCTGCCAATTTATACATTCTATTTATTCATTCTATTTAAAGATCAATTTAGTGACTGTTTTCTTCTTGCTGCTTTAAACTTTTATGTTTCCAAGCTCACTTACTCAGGGAAAAAAAAACCAACCAAACATTCAATTAATTAAATAGCCTTCTTACAGAAAACCCAACCAAACAAACAAAAAAAAAAACCCAAATGGCTGATCTAGGACTTACAAATACCTTTATTCATGCTTTTAAATAGAAGCTATATGCAAAAATCAGTATAAATTTGATGAGATCAGGGAAGATAAAATGCTGTTACAGGCTTGCAGGGAAGTCTGGCGAATAATCATTTTTCTGAGAAGGGGAATGTGCATCAATGTAATCCCTTAAAATAATCTCCAAAATAACTCTAATCCTGAAAATAACTTTTTTGAATTTGTAGAAGGATTAAAAAAAAAAAAAAAAAGAGATAAGTATTAGGTAAAATGCTTATAATACAAATTCAGAGTAGGTAAAATAGCTTAAAGACATAGAAATTATAGAATTGTGATTCTTAAAAAAATTTTAGGAAAAATAAATTTGTGAAGTATAAGTAACATAATTATACATGATGTTAAACCATTAAGGCATTTTGCAGAAATATTAGCTCATACACACTGTAAAGTGGGATTTTAAATGCAGACTTTTTCCTGCAGAAATTAAGTAGAACAGTGCCTTTTCATAGAATACAGTGAACTCCTGGAATTCAGAATGATAATTCTGAAAACAGTATCAGGAACACCATTATGGTTTAGGAAGTAGCAGCTCTGAATTGTTACCAACTGAACCAAGATATAAGGGACAGTAGTGCCTGATATCCACTGACCTGAGAAGGTGTTCAACTGCCTCATTCTCCTCTTGTTCCCGAGGCTGTGGCTGATGTGTGTATATCTATATATTTATATTGCTCTCCCTGTCTAAATACCATAAAGTACCTGAAGTTTTAAAAATCTGCCCTCAAAGAATGAAAAAGTTATTTGAACAATAAAATCTAAAATACTTCTATGGCTGTATCCTTTGCTAATGCCAATACTCTGATCGATATTTGAGCGTTTCCCTGAATGCCACCCATAGAGTGGCATTGTGCAAGTAATGGACAAGGTACTCCTTAGTGGCAGTCACATTTTCAGTCAGAGTGGGTACTAATCAATTATTTATAAATCAAAAGATGCTATAAAAGTTTTTGTCAGTGTTAAATTTTTTTGTGGGTTGGGGATTTTTTATTTTTTTTCTTCATTCCAGCTACATATTTTTACTCATTATAATTCAGAGCACAAGTTTCTTTCTGTATCAGATGTCAACATTTTGGAATTTTGGAAGCCTCTGGAAGAGGGAACGGTGAGTCTGCACTTAGTGTGGCTGCTAACATTGATTTTGTAGGGTGCATTTTTTTTCATTGTGCTCCATTAAGAAGCAACAAAAATATTTGGGTTTTATAGTAAGATAGCAGAACTGACTTTAAAAGAAATAATTAGATGCTAATTCAGATGTTGGTTATTTGCTTTGTTTTGGGTTTTTTAATGCATATACCTTTTATACTATTAGGTAGATTGCCTAAGTATTAAAAAATCAGCATTTTGCTCCAACTATTTTCGCTTGTTTGATGGAATGGGAACGTGTGTGCATATGTTAGGCTCTGTAGGTCAATAAACAAAGAATTCTTCAGTATTTGGTAAAAGTGATTTCTACCAGATGCTTTTTGGGAAGATTGTATGTGATTATTCACATATTTGTGATATCTGAGATAACAGTATGAATTAAGAATGTCTCATTGCATCAGCTGGGTAGAACTGATGCTGTTTAACTTATGCCCAGGCTTCGTATGCAGGATTGGCTGGCACTTCCTGTGCTGAGGGATTAGAGACTGTTTTTTTAGTACTATTAGGAGTTTTGGGATGTGTGTGTGTAATTTAGTTCTTTCTGACTAAGCTGTAACAGTGAATAATCTCCAGCTTTATCTTCTTTCACTGGTTGTTCTACAGTAGTTAGTAGATGGACATCACAGTTGTGTCCCTTCTGATATTCTTCAACCAGTTTTCTTTGTGTCTTTCACAATGACAGCGTGTGCAGCCTCTGTTAGTACGTGAGTACCTTTCAAAGAGACACGTACTTTCATGTTATACGCTGTACTTAAACATGCAGGGATAAACCTATATAAAAATCATGATCTGTTTCAGGGGTTTTTTTGCCCTCTTAAAGCTAATAAAGAATATCCTACTACAAACAGATGATAACCTAAGTTGTTTTCTACAAAAAGGTAAGAACATTTTAAAATGAAAGTAGCAACAGGCAATTGTAAAATAACAGTAGTATCCAAACTGAAAAGTTTGGATGGTAACTTTTTGAAGGGAGGTGGGTGAAGAACATTAGTGTATCACATTTGCTCAATAGCATATGACAGGAACTTTGTGCTGACACTCAGTCAAAGTAGATCTGAGTCATTTTGCACTTGTCCTGTATGCACTGTATTACAACAGGAACTGACTAATGTGATAACCTCACATGAAGGTGCCGTGCCAGCCTTGCAGTAAAAGGTGGAGTACACTGTGCTCCCAAAGGGTGCAGTCAGTTAGCACATTCTCTAACGGGGTCTTGTCATGGGATGAGAGGTGTATTTTCCTTGAACTGAAAAATCTTCAGGCTCCTTAAAGGTTTGCTTCTTGAGAGCTGTTTTATGTTTCCTGAGTGGGGAACAATTAGGCATTATACTTGTCGTGTTACGGAGTCTTAAGATACTGATTCTAGGTAGAGCTGCGTGTGCTTTACTTTCATATTTATTGATTAGAATGGTATAGAATACAAAAATTACTCCAGTATTTAGATGTGAGGGAGTTTTGCCTTTCTCCTATGTAATTTTTTTCTTTTACCCCCTCCCTTTATTTAATACAGCATATAAATCCACTTTGTGTTTTGTGTATGTAATACCAAAATTAAACAAATTTTATGGCATGTCTGTATTCTCCCAACCTGCCCATCATGCAATTTTTTTTTTATAAGTGTGCATACACACACGTAAATGTATTTAAAAAAAACAAAAAACCAAAAACAGAAATGTCACCTATTTCTACATCACAGAAAGACCTTTAGTCTAGTTCTACATAATAATGAAGGAAACTCCCCTTCTGCAAGCATTTACCTTGCTTATGATTTACTGAAATTTCCATAACTAAAGGAGAAGAAAAGCTACAGTAGCGCTGGCTTATATGCTCTTTTCTCTTTGTACAAATAACACATTTTAGGAAGTTTGCCTTTTTTAAGCTTTCTTTGGACTCTCTATAAGCAACCCTTTCCTTTCTAAAGCAACACCTTCTTGATAAGACATGTCCTTTCATGTTTTTCCACTTCAGAGTTCTGGAAGAATCAATTTTTTACAGTTCCCTGTGTTAAGTGTGGTGGCTTTAGGTACACACTGGGCAACGTGGGGTTTGCTGCATCTTATGAAAGTGTACATGATAATTTGGGGATAGAAGGAAGAATTTTATCAGCATGGATTTTTATACGTGCTGATTAATAAAGAGCAGTCATATCAAATAAAAACAGAGGTTGATCTAATGCAATATCCTTTCTGTGACCCTGTCTGTTTTTGGATGCCTGAGGAAGAGTATGAAATGATGACAATCATGTAGTGACACCACCTCTAAATATTATCCTTGCCTCCAGCAAAAAGTGTTTTTCTAAGCCAGTGGTAATCTCTTTCTGTGTAATAACTATTGTTAATTTTTTCCTCCATAACCATGTCCTGTTGCTTTTTGAGCATAATCACCTACAACAGAAAGTTGCCAAACTGTTTTTACATGTTATATGAGGAAGGTCCTGTTCTGTTTTGGTTTTAATTGCAATTTAGTTCTACTTTTGTTTGAAGCCCATCCTTCATTTATTAGAAAAGGTGGTAAATAGTCACTGTTTATTAACAAGTTCATGAAAGACAAGGCTAGTCTAGATCTTAGCATCGTGGATCCCCATCTTCTTATTTGTATGTATACATGTAAATGCTAAGTATGACCCTCAGCACAGGTATCCAGCACCTCAGATTTATACAGTTTTTCACAGGAAAAGGATGCAATTATGAGACACGTAAAATACATGTTTTTAAAGTCCCTTGCTTTAGGCAGTATTAGCTGTTTTGGATTAGCAGGTGTTTAGAGAAAGATAAAGTTGTTGAAATCAAGAGCTTAGTAGATTTCACTATTTATTTTTAATTTTCAAACCACAGATCTATATTTATACAGTTGAGACCTGCCACAGTTAGACTGTGGTCATGCAGGATAGAACAGAACCGCTCAGTTGCAAGGCACCTGCAATGATCATCTAGTCCAACTGCCTGACCACTTTGGGGCTGACTAGAAGTTAACGCATATATGGTGGTAGCCCAGCTAGTACTCCAGATTTTCACTGGGAGTAGACCTCAGAAACATCATAGCACCCTGACAGTGACAATCTACGCATGTAGATCACCTCTTCTCCCCAAGTTTCTTCTATTGTTTTTCCAAAGCTTTAGTGTATTTATTTAGCCTGCAGTTTTCAGGACAATGATACAATTTTACAGTTGTGGAGCAAATTGATTTACTAGCTTTGCTCCTACTGTGCTGTTGCAGTGGTGTTGTAGAATTTCCATAGGTCACATTCCTGACATTGACCTGATCATTGGAGCAGATCTAAAATAGTAAGGACAGAGGAGCATGCAGTCCTCCTAGTGTTTCTTATGGAGAACATCAGAAGAACATGCAGGGAAGCCTCTACCAGGAGTTACTGCTTAGCCTTGAGTTGTAACCATCCAGCCCCTTGCTACTGCCTTTGGGGCCTCAGCTTGTCTGGATCACAACCTTGGACTTAATCTGGGACATTTTGCACGAGTGTTTCAAAAGCTGCTATCACCACTAATGTGATACGGCTAGTCTGGGTGATGAGCTTCCCATGTGCTAACTTCCCTAGTGGGTGGGGGTTGGAGATCTGCCGCCTTTGAGCCAAAACTTTAATGTGTGATGTCAAAGTGGACCCTGAAGGATCTGAAGAGTGAAGGGGAGGACTGGGAAGCATACATGCAGTACAGCTGCCTGCTTTGCTTTGTACTTGAGGCTGAAGGGAGCTTTCTCATTCAGTCCAAGAACTGTCATGAAAGTTTTTCTGCTGAAAAGAGGTTTGTCAGGGATGTTAGAAGGTGAAGGAAAAAAAATTGTAATGGTTCCATGTGCATGAGAACAGCCTACGTCTTCTCTGAGATGGTGTTTTGAAACGTGTTTTCTGGATAGTGGTAGGAGGGAGGGCGTGCAGCTTTTAGATGCAGCTCAGTGCCCTTGGTAGCCTATTGTAACTCAAGGGCCCAGAGCTTGTACAGATGGGAGACTTCCAGTCACCGGAGAGTAGCTCACACTGACTTGCATTTGTTGCCTCTAGCATAAAGTACACCTCTAAAGAGAAGTCCATTTATTGGCATCACCTCTCTGCAAAAGCTTCAGTTCCTCTCTTGCCGTGCGTTTTATGAACGTTAGCCCATGATAGTAGGCCTCAGTAGGAAAATTAATGTGGACACAGAAGCAGCTGGTCTTTTGATAGGGTTAGGTGGTATAGGAATGTACATAGAGGAAGCAAAAGCTTGGTGGATCAACATTTTTCATCTTGGACAGTCTCGAGAGATGCTGTTTTGGCCAGTGTGAATGCACTTGGGGTATTTAAGAGGTGCACTTATTGGCTTGGGATTGACCTACCCATTTTGACCACATCTTCCATAAACTGCTGAAAAATAAAATCCATTTCTTTAGTTGGTGCCTAGCACTCTGGAAGTATGTAATTTCAGGTCAAGAAAACATTCCCTGTGTGAGTTTTAATCATCCATCATCTTGGACCTTTCAAAATATATAGACAAAAGCAAACTAGACTGTAAAATTGTTATTGGTGCTACAAATTGTACTGAGGCAGGGGTGAGAGGCCTTAGCCCGATTCCTTTATGCATGTGTCTAGCAGAGAGGAATGGGAGTGAAAGGACTTGCTGGCAGCAATGTATGCGTGCTCCCATGAGGCTTTGATGGTCGCAACCAATGGCTTGCAACAGTGGTCTGGTGCTTCTTCTGAAACATATTAATGGAATTCTCTTTGATTGAGTAAATGAACTTTTTAACCAATTAGAAATATTGTTACAAAAATCAAACATTTTTTTGAAATGTTTATTCTTAATATGTATGTATGTATCATGGAATCTTTTATTGCATTATCTCCACTTTGAAAGTATTTCTGACACATGCGGTGTCAAACAAAAGAATTATGTATTTCTCATGAACCAAAAATGCACTGCGCAGGACTGTGAGGGCCTTTGGTTTTGTCACTGATTCTTTGAATTCTGTGTGTTAAAGCAAATTTTCAGGGACCCAGTTCTGCATTGTTGAAATGGAAGTAATGAATTTTTACTTCACAGTATTGTTGCAGAATATGGATTTGTTAGTGTAAAGGTGTGCTTTTTTCCACTGCTTCTAATTGCTGTTTGTGGGAGAATGGAGAGGATAGTCTCATGTTCTGCAGGACCGATAAGTCACCTCTGGGCAAGTGCTTTGCTCCCCACCAATGCTGGTCCCAAGCTGCAACCTCAGAATTTTCAAACACTGTACTCCCAACCACTGTCACTCACGTTTTCTTAATAATAATACTTCCCTGTAATGTTTGCCATGTTTCCAGTTAATAACCTAGGACGTCCATATATACTAATAACCTCATCAAAGGTTAAAGTAATACCAGGAATGTATGAAAGTACCACAGAATAGCAGAAATAACCTTCCTCCACTATTACTGTTACATGTATGATAGAAATCAACCTTTTAACTTCTAAAAAGGGGTATATATATATATATTTTTGTCATTTATATTGAACTATTAACATAAGGTCCCAGTCACGACTGAGTTGCTCTTAGATTTCTTTTAAATCATACACTACATTTATTGGGAAAGCTTTTTGCCATCTGATAAAAGCATATACCTGAATAATGGAACAAAAAAATCCTTATTTTTTATTTTGGAATTTCTAGGGTTTAATAAGATGATAATGGATCACTCCTTTTATGCTACCCAAGTTTTCTTGGAAACTAAAATCAGGATATCATTCTGGTGGTTGTTGTAGAACAACTGAAATATGAACATTCTGTTAGAGAAACTGTTTTTGCTATTCAATTGTTTTCAAACCTTTATGTATGGAAGGTTTCAGAGAAACAAAGAATAAATAGGAGACACCATTTTATTACAAACCATCTCAGATAATTTGTATTATCTAAAGAAAATGTCAGGTTCTTTTACAGAAATTCTCTTGCATTTCCATTCAAACTTTTTATTATTTCTGCTCTGTAAGTTGTGTAATACAGTTGACATATTTAGTTGCTGATAGTGAAAAGCCTGTTGGCTGTAAAGAGTGTTTCAAGTGAAACATGCAATTAATATTGAATTTGCTCAGATAAGTGTTCCATTTCTTACAGAGAAATTGTGAAAGCTTCTGATATCATTCCTAGTAATAGAGGAAGGTCTGTTAGCATCTGGATTAGTGACTGAAACCAAGGTCTTAAAGGCCACCAAGGGAGTAGTAGAATACTGTCTGAGCCTCTATTGTTGGATTTTAGCTATTAGTGTTTGAATTATTGGAAAAGGAAAGTACTAAGATAGCTGGCTTTTTTCAAGTCTCTCACTGTAATGTGTGCATTTTGTCTGCTTATTTAAGAACTGAAACATACTTTCAATAAAAACTATTGTTTAAATAAATTTAATTCAAATTTATTAATCAGTATATATTACTACTTCATAAAATAGTGCTCTCTGCAGCTTTAAATTAATAGTGATTTGTAGACAGCACATGTTGTATTTTACGTTCCCTTAGAAGGCAAGAAAATAAATATTCCCAATAGTATCTTTTAATCAGTTTTTGTGTCATATTTTATTCTGTTAACATATATCATAACAGATTGATTGGGTAATAGTAATAGAGTGCTCCAAATGAAATCATGCTGGCAAAATGCTTCCTGGCCCATTAATTTTTTCACTTTTACTTTAACATCTAACTTAAATTTAATTCTGGATTTTCATCCAGTGTTTAATTTTAATGTATGGTTGGGTGCTGTGGTCTGAACGGTAATGGGGTCTGGCAACATGTTATAAAACGGAGCTTTATTGAGGCAGTAGGAACGATAGGCAGCATCATGCCCATACGGCAGTTCATCTAATCGCCGACAGCAAACACAGGGTCATAAGCGATGCCATGGCCCTGGCGAACTGCCAGGGATGCTCGGTGTCCGGGTCATCTGGCAGCAACAGCTAATTGTGCAAATGCCTGCTGCATGCTGGTAAAAGTTGGGTCACCCATTGGCTTCAGCAATGGCAATGTGATGGGAGAAACTGCTCCCTTGCGTCACTAACGTGGGCAGCATGCTGCCTACGCTGCCAGCGTCAGGCAGGGGACACGGTATCGGCAGTCTGTCTACACTGCTGATTCTGGTCAGAGGGTGGGGTGTCTGGAGGCAGGGCATCGGGTGCAAGGGGGCAGTTACTTGTGTGAATGTCTTTAGGTGCTCTGCAACAAAACGTTGCACTGATGTTGTATAGATTGTGCAATTACTGTCTGTGTTGAAAATGATTTAAGGTTCTTGCTCAACTGAGGCAAGCTAATTTAAGCTTGTTCCGAGACAGCTGAAGACTCCCACCTGCATTAGCAGCTGCAGAAGCAGCTAAAGTAGGGACTTTCTGTATGTGAAATCCACTATTTTGAGCTCTTGTACTTTTCTGGTTTACTATTTCAGACCTTTCTTCCTGCCTCCTCATGGTCACTGTACCTCAGCTCCACTCACACCTCTTACTGACTCTTCCCTTCTACAGATTTCCCTTTTTCTCTCTGTTTGACGTAAATGTTCCCAGGAAAGAAAACAGTTGATGGAAAAATCAATGCAACTAACATGCTTGCAGTCATCACATTGCTTACTCTGCATGTGCATTATTCGTATCTCCCCTGAGCTTGATTTAGCTTGTGAACTCCACGTGGTAGCACCTGGACATTCTAGTTCTCTGAAGCTGCACAACACCTAACACAGTAAGGTCAGATGTGGTTGGTCCAATAAAATGAACATAAGTAATAGAGCTCATCTTCCAGAAAAGCATCTAGTTTCAATCTCAGAACTTCTAGGGAGTGTTGGTTGTTTGAACGGTTGAAAGAAAAGGAAGAAAGAAGTCTCATTCCTTGGTTGTATTTGCCCACTGTATAATACCCAGCTCTGATATGATTTACATGGTCCCGTGCTATTCAAGGGAAATTCTGATCAAATGGCATGAAGTCAGGTTTCTTAGTGCTATAACCTCCTACTCTGGAGTGGCTTTATTGCCTTAAAAAGTCAGACTGGAAGTAAAAATGCAGAGGTTACTAATTAAGCAGAGTGTAGTGATTTGCATATAATAAAGAGATGGTTGGGGAGTGTATTTTATCCCCCTTTGCTACCAGCTGACTTTTGTTTCTTTCAGCAGTGCCATACGGGGTTGAGCTTTCCTTTGCCTGTATTAACCTGCTGTTGAACAAACAAGGGTGCCCTTCTTAAAGTGTGCCCATTCTTTAGATGACTATGGCTTTTTTTCACTCCAAGTAAAAGAAGCATCCCAGAGAGTATTATAATAAGAAAAAAATGAAAAAAATTGGCAATGGTGTTGAGGATTCAGTAATGAGGTCAAAGTATATAAGACAGATTTAGGCTCCTGCATTTGATTTATAATTAGTTTGTTATACTTCCATATGAGGCAAACTGCCGTTATCCAACCATGAACTTGATATTTTAAGAGGGAGTAAGAGCTTCTCCAGTTCTCCAATAAAATTGGAATTGAGTCAAATTTTACATTATGATGGAGGCTTGGGATAAATGCCTGTGTGTCCCTGCTTGGACAAAATTTGTTCTATAGTGCAACTGAAGAGGGTAAGAGAGATTTTATGGCTGCTAATGTAGCCTGGATGGATAATTACCTCTTACACATTCTCCAGAAAAATAAACAGTGACCATAAGATCACTGTAAATGTACTTTGAGACATTGAAATTCCCATAACAGTTTTTTTTCTTTCTTTCTTTCTTACTGAGCCCAGAGAACATTTTCATGTTGGTGAGTTTTAAAAATGATTAGGAAAGACTTTTCAGTCACTCTTACTCCTTTGTAAAGAGTCTCCTTGAAGCAAAGTGACCTTTTTTTTTTATTTTCAGAGCCTTTTGAAGATTTTTCAGCATAATTCAGGCTGATAAGGATCTCTGCATCACCCGTTTGGCAAGAGGGTTGAATGTTTCTTTGTCAACACTAATCTTCCTTTTCTACTCATTATCTCTGGTGAGGGTTGTTTTAATTGAAGTCATCCCTTCTGAAAGATAGCTGCAACCCAGTTCATTATTGATTTTGAAAGATCTGACCTGTTAAAATTTCCTTGCCCATGATTTAACCTTCTTACCCGAAGGTGAATTAGAATAGAGAATGACATTTCTGTTTTCCTAAGTGATGTAGCCAAAGGAGCTATGCTAAAGTGGTATAATACTAGGACAGTCTTTTAAAAGGGTAAGATTTGTTTTTCAGTTTGAAGAGTCTTCTAGGTCTGTGCAACAATAGATATTCACTCAGGTGCAGTTGCTTTCTGGAATGGCTTTTAATTGAATATTATTGTATCACAAAACGACGTTCTCAGATTTCTCTCCTTGAAGTTACAAGCAGGAATTCAGGTCTAATCAATCATTAGCAAAACTGAAGAATGTGAAGTAAACTATTTAGCTAACTAGACATTTGATTGACCTGACATCTCAGCATTGTTTCAGCAGTTTTCATGGACTGGGCTCTGTAGACACTTTTCAAATACATTTTTCCTGATTCCAGCTGCAGTGGTTTCTTGACAAGTACTCAGTCAGTGTCCTAAAATTACTACTAGTGCAACTGACTATAAATGCTCGTGCCCCTGTTCAGGTATATAGATGTCTCCCAATACTTATTTTCTCCTTTAAATCACACTTGCACGTGGGCTGTTCCTTCACCATGTAGAAAATGAGCTTAATGTTTGTGTAAGATTCTGAAGTAGTGGATGGAAGAGTTGTAAGAGTGAATATATGTATATAAGTATACATTGTTTAATGAAGCTTAAACAAGGAGATGTAACACTTGTGGTAATCCAATTTATAGGGTGCTTTATATAAAGTATTCTCAATGTATACTTTTGAATCTTTTCTGCCGTTTTGTATCTGTGACATTTATTTCTTTACTCAGTGAGTTAATAATCATAAAAATATTTTGGAGTTAGCTTCTAGTGTAGTTAATGTTTAATGAAATGTGACTGCATATTATACATTTAAAGTTTATGGGAATTATCTATTAGTTAATTTTTTTAACTCTGTAGATAATTTTCATAATAAGTTGTTCTTCCTTTCAGTTTTCTGATGCAGAATCTCTAGCATGGAATTAAATAGCCATTTCTAGAAAGGTACAGAGTTTATACTAAGTTCTATAATTCATGAACCAGAAACCTTAACAAATAGCATTTTCTTACTGTCTACTTCCTGAATATATCTACTTATGAATATATAATGTCTTTTAGTCTTTATATACCGATTTAGACTTCAGCATAGTGAAGTTTGGGAAACTGATATTCTGGAAAATACGTAACCAAATACTTCCTTTGTGACTTTTGTGTTTGATATCGATAGGTATGTATTTCACAGAATCACAGAGTGGCTGAGGTTGGAAGGGACTACTGGAGGTCACCTTGTCCAACTCTCCAGATCAAGCAGGGCCACCTAAAGCTGGTCGTCATGGACTGTGTCCAGATGGCTTTTGAGTATCTGCAAAGGTGGATTTTGTTGTGTCTGGGCAACCTGTTCCAGCGCTCAGTCACTCTCACAGTAAAAAAGCGTTTCCTGATTGTCCTGGTTTAACCCTGGCTGGCAGCTCAGCCCCACACAGCTGCCTGCTCGCTCCCCCCTGGTGGGATGGGGGAAGAATCAGAAGAGTAAAAGTGAGAAACTCATCGGTTGAGATTAAAGACAGTTTAATAAGTGAAGCAAAAGGCATGCACATATGCAAAGCAAGGAATTCCCTGCTCCCCACGGGCAGGCAGG
>JAVJGJ010000047.1:80198448-80208705 GCA_035590215.1 Microhierax caerulescens | reverse complement strand
GGAATTCCCTGCTCCCCACGGGCAGGCAGGGGTTTGGCCATCCCCAGGGAAACCGGGCTCCATCACGTGAAATTATTACTTAGGGAGACAAATGCCATCATTCCAAATATCCCCCCCTTCCATCTTCTTCCCCCAGCTTTACATGCTGAGCATGACGCCATATGGTATAGGATATACCTTTTGCTCATCTGCAGTCACCTGTCCCGGCTGTGCCCCTCCCAGCCCCTGTGCCTCTGTGTAAGCGCTGCTCAGCAGGGACTGAAACATCCTGAATTAGCAACTCTTGTTTCCCGCACAAATCCAAAACATGGCTCCTAATCAGCTGCTGTGAAGAAAATTAACCCTGCCCCAGCCAAACCCAGCACACTCATGTTCAGAGGAAACCTTGTTTTTCAGTGTGTGCCCACTGTCTGGTCTGGGCACCACTAAAGAGAGGCTGGCTCCGTCCTCTTTGCACCCTTCCTTCAGGTGTTTGTAAGCACAGGTGAGATTCCCCCTGAGCCTTCTCTTCCCTTCTCTATTTAGATTAGAGATGATATTCTGTCTGTACTGCTTTGTGTTCATATTTTGTGGAAAATGAAATATTGCCATTTTATCTCAGCAGCTGATAAAATTATCCCTAAGTTTCTGCTGACAATAAGAATTCGGTGACAGTAAAGATCAGATTTTAACTATTGTTTGTAAAGTATGATGAGTGCCTTTAAATATCCTGTACTAATGTGAATTTTACTTTAGCATCTGCATGCCTTTCACAGAGTCGTACTCTGGTAAGAGAAGTACTGTCCTGTTTATTATCTTTACTGGGTGGGCTTTTAGATTTGTGGCTGGCTTTCTGAAAGTGCAGGCACCAAAGGCTTATTTCCTTCCTCCTTTTACTTATTTGATAGCAGTTACAGGTGACATCTGGCTCTGTCTTACCACATTTTACTTTATGCTGAGCTCTCTAGAAGAATTTCTCTTTCCTGTACAGTTCTAGTGGTTGGTTTTTGGTGTTTTTTTATGATCTACACAAGAAATCAGTCAGACTTATTACATGTAGTTGGGAATTCTTTCATAGAATTTTTAATTTTTTTTTTCTGAAATTTCAGCTAAAAGAATGGGCTCAGTAAATATTCGATGAATACCACATGATGCATATTCTGTTATATATTTTCCTTTCTAAAGGCTTTAACAATATATGACAAAATCAAAGGCCTACTGTTTTCTTGAAGGCTGAATGAGGACCTGTTTAGAGGAGAATAGAAAGAAAATAGATTTTGAGAACAGCAAAATAGTAGTGACTTAAAGTCATTCTGGAGGCATATTCAGTAACATTCTTCCTTTCTGATACTTGGCACTTTAGCACAGTTTCCAAAGAAGTGAAAAATTAATAGAAAAGACAAAAATTCCTTACTTGTGTTTGCCTTTTTGGAGGAAAACATGCAGTTTACCTCGATACCACATTCCCTCCTCAGGCTTGTAGCTTTGCATGTTTGAAGTCCTCTAATGCCTTTTCCATCTCTCACCTTAGCTTAACTGGATGGTTTGCCCACATAACAACTGAGTAGATCCTTTCAAATCTACAGAAGGTCTAAAGGGATGCTAGAAAACAAATACTAGAAGTTTTACATGCTATTTAAGTATTCTTCTATCAAGATAAAAGAGTAAAGAAGGTGTCATACCCTAGTATCATCTCTGCTGTTATTTCTTAGGAATTTACCTCTGTGAAGTAACTTTAGAAATCAAAGGTAGTACTAGCAATGGAAAGGTGAGCTGGGTTTGTGCTAGAACAGATGACTAAGGCAGAGGTCAGTTGCTGAGTTCGTGTCTCTGTTTCTTTGGTGGATGAAAGGATTTTTAAGAAAACTGGAGATTTTTGATATGAGAGTATTCTTGTGATGCCTTCCTTAAAACACTCGTGTACTTTTTAATTTTTGCAGTAGTGATTCATTGCATTTTTTATAGGACATCTTGGGTTCCTGTGATAGATCAGTGTGATAATACCACATCAAGGTCATGTATTTTTTAAGCAGAAATTCCTGCTGTGGTTAATGGAGAGTTCTGTTTAAAAGCCAAAGTTATGATATAGTCTGATACACTGAAATGACTGCCTACATTAATATTTCATAGAAGTTATGACTTATTTCTAAAACAAACATTAAAAACAGCTATTTACACAGAAGAGTTTGTTAGATATATTTCCAACATCACAAAAATAGACAAACCCGCTTATTTTAATATGATTGTACAACAGATTTGCCAGATGGAAGTAAATAATAGTCACTTTTTTGAATTTATTTTTTATCTCAGTTGTGTCTGGAGTTATAATGATAGATTAAAGAGTGTTCACATGAGGACATTACTTACTTTGAATACATTGAAGTGACAGGTTTTATATGGTCCTGACAAGACTTCTTCCAAACTAATATAGATCTATCCTTGTCTGATACATGGTGGCACCTGAATATCCACATGGTTTAGTTGGCTTTTCTTCCCATAGTTCTAAGTACTATGTCTACATAATGAAAGCACAATAATTTTAGGGGAAAGTTTTCATTTAAAAACTGAAAATGGGTTTCACAGGAATTCGACAAGCTGTAGATAATAATGAATAATAAATGAACAGAGGATATGCTTGGGAGAATGTATCTCAGCAAGACATAAATTCTTAGTGCACTTCAAAAGATTTATGACTGGATTGTTATTTCAGTCCCACATGTAGACAATTTCAATAATGAAATATTTAGAGGCAAATACAAATAAATATATAAAATTGACCCTTTATGTAATGTTCTGTACTTAAAAGATGCAATTTCATTAAACTTCCTTTGCTTCAATGAATTAGAAGAAAACCAAAAGGATGGCAGATCCAGAACATTATCTAAGTGATATTCATTAAGTTCAGGTCTCCTATTTTATTTTATTTCATTAGTGGCAAAGAAAACGACTATAAAGAATTCCGAGATATGATAAACCTTCTTATTTGATCCTTGAATATCTGTATCTCTGTTGTGGCCAAGCAGGCAGAGGGAAGACACAGATGAGAAGTATGCATGCTGTGCTCTATGAATAAGATTTCTGTTAAGAGTAAGAAAAAGCAGCAGCTTACCATCTGGGCTTCTTGCTTTTTCATTAAAACACACCTTTCAACGCAACCGGGAATTGGGGCAAAACTCAAGGGAAAGATATGGAGTAAACTGTGCGCTTCCAGAAAGGAAATGACAGAACATGTATTCCTGTTGCTATTAACTTCTTGCACACCATTTTTCATCAATACATCTACATGGGGTTTAAAAATTCATATTGTTGGCCCTACCTTACCCTGAAGAAGCTGAAGTGCAAGGAGATGGAAGTAGTGCGTGTGGATCATCCTGCAGGCTAGCAGTAGGGTTGAGAGTTCAACCTAAATCTCTTCCTGACTTCTTGCAACTAAATTGTAGTGTTTCCCTATAACCAACTTCCTGCTACCTTGTCTGACATATATGTCTTGCAGGGTCTGACCCTTTAAAAAATCAGTGCACAAAGATACCACATTTAATTTCTGATGTCTGATTCTAGTAGTCTAGTCAAAAAGCTGCAGCCAGTCTCTGAGAAACTGTAACAGTAAATTTCTTCATATCTCAGTGAAGGAAGTTTTTGTTTTTGTTTTTTTTTTTTAATTGTTTGCCCTTGGCTAATGTAAGCAGAGACTGGGATTACAAACTGCTGGGCTGGCGCAAGCATGATGGTGTGCACTGATGGATGTAGCCTGTGGTTGCAGCAGCCACGCAACTAGCACTTCTGGCCATCAGCACCACAGCAGGAGGCTATGATGAACAAGGGAAAGAAATAAAAGGGCAGAAAATGATACAGAGGCAGAAAACCAAAAGCATTCACTTGGTCTTGATGCTAATTGAAACAGAAGTATTTTGTCTTTTTTAATAGAGCAGCCTGCGTGTACTGATGAAAATCATGTTTAATAAACAGATATGCAAAAGTATTCATGATAAAGTGATGTGATTTAAAGTCCCTATAACATGTTCAATATGTGAGTGCATGAGACTGGACAGAAATAAACTCTTCTAATAGCACCAAGAAATTGCTGCAGCAACACTTGCTGATGCCCAAGTGTTGTGACAAGAGCTAGTGGTGTTTTTTTCAATTGATCTAGTTGGGGCTCACTGGTGAAAAGTAAAGGGCAAGCCTCGGTTAGTTAAGTTAGTGCAACAATCTGCATTTCCATGTATAGTCACTGAGAATAGTACGAACAATGAGATTTTCAGGTTAAGTGAGATGTTCTCTTAGCAATGTTTCAGTTAAAATCCGCTTTGAGATTTGCGAGTAAATTGCATGTAAAATGCCAACAGGGAGAAAACAGTGAATCTTGGTTCAAAACCAAGGGGGAAACCTCATCTCAATCTATACAAATCAAATCCTCCTCTTTAATAGGCAGGCATCATGAATTGGTTTTCTCAATAATCTGTCCCTTAAAATCAGATTCTGATGCAGGCAGAGCTGTAAAAATCTACAGGGACACAGATAAGAATAATTTGTGGTGAAGTTATTGTTGCTCATATAATTATAGAGCTTTCATTGTAAAATGCTAATATTTTCTCATGATTACATTCTGCATAATAGTTGGAAGTAACTATTGATTTCACAGATTTGCTCATAATTGGCTCTGCTGTTCACAGGGTGGTTTTTGGTTGTTTTCCCTTCCCCACTGCATAAGATAAAATAGGTTCATGCCATGTGTTTTCTATCATTACATTTCTTGTAGCCTTGCACAGAAAGAACAGCAAATATAGGAGTTTCTAATATGATTTCTAAACCTGATATTTAGAAGGTCATTGAAGAACACATGAATGTTCTTTATCTGATGTCCACGTGTAAGTATTAGTGGCATCAGAAGGGTTGTACCTTGGTGTGTGAGATGGAAATGTTGGGAAGATGGGAGGATACCAGGGAAGGCATCGTATATGCTCACCACATTACTAGACCTTCTTCAAGCCTCTGTTCTTTGTCGCTGTAGGAGATGGGTCCGGGGGTAGGTAGGTCTTTGGTCTGACTCAGTATAGTGTTTCGTGCAGGAAATGAAGAGCAGCTTTCAACTGTTAGTAATCAGAAAAACCAAAACAGACGTGTGCGGGAGAGATGCAAGCAAAGGTTAATGAAGCCTTTCATCCAACTTACAAAGCCCGCAAGAGTGTTTGCTGTGTATGGGAATCATCATTTTGTCAAAAGAGCGTTATCTGGCTTTTCAGCCAGCAGTGTGACTAGAGAGAGAACAGAAGGAGAGGAGTGTGAGGAATACGTTAGTATGGTTTAACAGCACCTCTAATGAAACTAAGAAATGTTCATGAACCAGCTTTATATGTAAACTGACTGTGGGCTAGAAGAAACAGTATTCAATATCTTATAATATCAGAAGTATTTATTACAACATGACTAGAGGCTCAAAGCAGTGTAATTGCTTTGTAGAACATAGAAACTCTATTTCTCTTTAAAGCATGCTGCTTCAATTAAGTATTCCTTTCGTGTATTCATTCAATATTCATTTTGGCTGCTACTGCTATACTCTGTAAAGGAAAAAGGAATACTTAGAGGAACTCATGCTTAAAAAAAAAAAAAAAAAGACCTGTTTTAAAACTGAATAATGTTTTGAGAATTAGCTTAAGTTTATAATAAGCCTAAAGGAAAGGATTTCATTACAGGTTATGACAACAGCACAAAGCCAGATAGTTCTGCGCTGTGAGCTGTCAGCCTTTCATGTTTGTGTCTGCACTAGCATATACTTCAGATAATCATGTTGCACCACTACTGTGAGCTGGAGGCTCTCGATAGCTTCGGTGTAGATAGTGGTTTCCAGGGTGTTACGCCACTGTACATTTAAATTACTTCGGGAACAAATGTGGTATGAAAAGTGTGAGCCCTGATACAGTTCATTTAAAAATTTGAATCCATGCAGCTAGAGCAACAAAATAAATATCAAACAGTGACAAATATAAGGAGGTGGTTGGGGTTTTCTCTTTTTTACTTTTTTTTTTTTTTAAAAAAAAACTACACTGAATTAAGTTTTCAGACCTGTCCGTCACTGGGATGAGGAACTAACATTATATTAAATAAAGAAGAAAATATTTGAGACCTTTTTGTTTCTTTATGTATTTCTTTGTACTACATAATTACCTTTTACCTTCTCCATTTTTATAACAGATGAAAAAAAATTTCAGTATCTGTTACAATTGTCACAATGTTAAGGCAGAAAAAGCACAAAGCAGACAAAGCCTTCCTCTACCAAGTGAAATGTGGTGTTAGAACTGCCATGAATTATGGCACAGAAGGCCACTGCAACACTGCGAAAGTATGTTAAATTCAACATTCTTATGGAGTCACAACCTTGTTCTAGACACACCAGTTTTCTAATATACAAAAGGAGTACTTGCTAGAGGAAAAGAGGTAAAATTTGGTTCCAGTAATTTGTGAAGTTCTAATATGAAAATGCTTTGATAGGGAAACAGTGAATAAATGTTATGCTTTTTGCAATGCTGAGGTCAGAATTTAAACTGGTATAGTTACTCAGGTGTATTTCATGTGTGTAACATTCATGATTTTAAGAGAAATTTGAAAACGGATAATGCTAATTACCATTAATAGTACCAGGAACATGTGTGAATGTGTTTTCCCAATCGATATTAATAGGGGAAAAAATAAAAAGGGACCATGTTTCTAAAGTACCTTAATAATTATCTGCACACCTAGAAAGATACCTAAGTGGCTGATTTTTATATACTTTAAAGTTTGCCTTTATCTTTATCCCATTGTTTGAAAGCGTATGCGGAAAAGTTGGGGAAATGATGTGAAATTTGTATATTAGATTAATCTACATCACTGGTTTTTAATGTTAGGTTTTATATTTCCTTGTTCATTTTAGAAACATGAACAACTTTTTCTTCAGATTCTGAAATCATTTGAACTGTAGTGTGGCTTACACTCTACCTTGCAATATCAGGAAACAAAAAATTTGACATAGGAGTCAAATCATTTGTAGGTATATTTGATTCTCCATTACCTTCCTCTGAATCACAGGTGTGAGGTTTTATTACATTGAGAATCTTTTCCTTTTTTCTCCTCCATATCCTCAATCCGATTTCTTTGATGCAGAAACTGCCGCGCATGCTCTTTTCAACCTCTGAAAGAGGAGCTGAGAAAGACAAAAGCATTAAATAGAAGTGACAGTCAAGGTGATCCTTAGCACTCCTGGAGGGGAGAGTTAGCTGGCAAAAGAGCAGGCAGCAAGTCCTACAGCACCCAGGGAGTCCCACCATGGGTGGCAAAGGTGCAGAAATAAAGGTTTTGTTATGAGTGATCTTCTACTGTTTTGGCACTCCTGATAGTATAAATTACAGAATCTGCCTCTCCAAATGCGGCCAGCTTGTCATGTTGACAGCGTCCAAGATTATATATTTAAAAAAAAAAAACACCAAACCAAAACAACAACAAAAAAAAAAGCCATCAAGAATTTATCTAGACTTAGGACATTTTGCCGTATTACTTCTTCCCATTGTAATAGGGAATGTGTCTGTATCAATGAGACTGGGTTTACTGTTTAGACTTCCAAAATTAGCTACTGCCTGTGATAAAAATACTTTGTTGCCGCAGCAGTTTTTCCTTTGCTGCCGTAATTGTGTAAAGCAAATATAGATAATATAGGTATACTGTCCCAAGTTATAGACATGCTTATTGTATTTTAATTTAGCAATTAAATTAAATTAGGATCTGCAAGTGATTGTGGCAGCAGCTCTGAGGCTGTTACATTCTCAGTGGCCAGCTGTTCATCCTGCTTCTTAACCGGCTCCGCTGTCAAGAGCTGCAGTTTGCATTCACTGCCATCTCCTGAGTCCTTCAAAGACTTCTTGATCTGTGTCTTTTTGACCCCTCCTGAGATTTACTGCTTAGACTTGAACTGTATCTTGTAATATTGGTGTCCTTCTGACTCTCAGCCCTGTATCACCCAGTTAACCTTCTCAGCCCTCATCACAACCTTCTCAATGCAGAGAAATTGGAGGTCTCCAATACTGGGTAAGGTTAGCTTGTTTCTGAACTTAGAAAAAGTAGATTCCTGCCCATCAGTCTCTCAATAGTCTCTTTAAAGACAATCCTCTCAAAATACTGAAAACTAAGCTGCTCACTGTCTTGTGCAGTCCGAGTCTCTCTTTAGCATTACACTGTTAATGCTACTTACAGGCACCAAACCAATAATACAAAATGGGTCAAAACCAGTTCTCACTGGAAGTACGGCAAAATTCAGATTAAATCAGTGGTGCAATCCTCATTTGTTTAAAATGGGAGTAATGTCTTGCTCTGCTTTAAGACTTATTTTGAGCTTTATGTTTGGGGATAGTTGGGGGAAGGTTTTGTCTAATTTTTTTTCTTATTTGTGTGTTGAGAAAAGCTGGAGCGATTTTCACATAGCCTTATTTGCCCTGGATCAAAATTAAAAGTAAGGTTTTTTTCTGCTTCCAATAGTAATAATTTTAGTAATATATAGTAATATATAAGATATTAAATACTATGATAGCTTACTTTGTTCTTGGTTTGCTGCAAAGCTGTCAGTGCTTTAGTGGGGGTTTTGTCTTGAGTTTTTGACTCCATTGTGATCACTCCCTGAAATTTCAAAATAAACTCACAATAATGGTTAATTCACTTACTTTCCTGCTTCCTAAAAAAAGAAACGTTAATCCTCCAGAAGCTTAGAGGGAATCTTAATATTGTATTTTATAGTAATCTCTTCAGAAGACAAAGAATTACAAATGACATTTTAAACTCACTAAAACTTCGGTGACAACTCCCAACAGCAAAAAAGAAGCAAGATTCTTATTTATTCCTGTAACTGCCATTTGTAATACGCTGATTAAACACAGAGCGGTTAAATGATGGTATTTTCATGAGACAGGTACAGCTCAGTGCAGGTTGACTATGACTCGTTCATCTAAACATGTTTAAAACAAAATCTGAAGAAAAACTACTTTGCATTTGCAGCATATGCAGTGCAAAATGGTTCGAGCAGACATACATCCCATTGCCTGGGTGTAACTGGATCAGCACACAGCAGGGAGGGCTGTGTCTGCATGAAGGCTGTTTCCGTGGGGGGGAAAAGAACCTAAAGAATATTCATAAAGAGCAAATTAAAACATCGTATGAGGCCTTGATTAGGCTCGACAGCTTTCCGAAAGGCTTTCTGTTGTTGTTACTAGTGCTTAACATAGCTGAGAATTTGTGAAAGAGCAGCCACCCCCCATGCACCTCCTGCAGCTCTGAACTGATGGTGCTGGACAGGACTCTGCATTGCCTTCTGCTGAGCTCTTTCATTGCTGAGCTGCATATCTGTGCTACAGTAGTTTCTGTGAGAAAAATTCACATTTACAAATGTTGTGGTAATTGTAGAGCCCATAATAATGCTGTAATATAAAACAGATGTTGCAGGTGATCTAGATGTGGTTTTCTCAAACTTCTAAGGATCGTTCAAAGCCTCTGCCTTCATTGGTTTTCCATGATGTATCTTCAGTGATGTCTTGACGAGCAGGCAAAGAAATACTCTAATACTGTAAGCATGTGCTGGGTGCTTCCTCTTCAACCTGTGGCAATGAGAAGAAAGCCTGGCAGTGAATCAGGACTGCGTTGGGATGCACTTCTTGTTACTTGGATAGTCACAAAGCCCCTTTACTCAGTTCAGAGACATATTTTCTCCTGCTTTTCTGTGATTATTTTCAAATGAGAATCATGTCTGGCCTTGATGCTTACAATGTATTTGGGGCCACTTAAGTCAGAAGTGAATTACTGTAGGCTCTTTGTATTCTTGGTAGACAGAGATCTGTACCTGTAAAGGGAATTGCAGAGGAGCCTCTCTGTCTCTTTGTGAGGTCCTGTAGAGAATGTATGGTGGCAGCATTCCTCAGCAAGTGCTTGAGGTTAACAGCAGTGACTTGTGATCCTACAAGCAAATGTGGATGATCTCACTGAATGTTTCAAAGCAATGAGCAACTGAAAACTGATGGAAATGTTGGTTAAGTGAATACCAGTTCTTGTTTTCAAAGAAAACCAAAATTGGCATTTCTCAGAATAATTTTGGTCAAAGCAAGTTTCTTTTCATACTGCTAGAAATATTTTTTTAAAATAATATTTTAAAAGCTAAATAAAGTAACAAAGTAGAAATTCCTCTTCTCACAGCCCCGCCCTTCCATTATAACTATTGTTGTTGCTATTATTAATATTATTGTTGTTGCTGTTGTTACGGTTGTT
>JAVJGJ010000047.1:80168655-80198348 GCA_035590215.1 Microhierax caerulescens | reverse complement strand
TTCCTCTTCTCACCGCCCCGCCCCCCCCCCCCGAAGAAAACAACTGGATTAAAGTAAACTGTTGAGATTGCTGAGATGTTCATAGGTATTTTTAAATTAATTGCAAGTTAGTTTGAAACTTATTCTAAAGGTGCACTGAGTATTGGAAGTGTTAGGGTGGCTATTTTTTTTCCTTTCTCCTGCCCTGCTCCCCATGTCTTCCATAATCCCAAAGAGAAAAGTGGAGAATGGTACTGGTTACGGTTTTTTATTCCTCCTTGGCATTACATTTGTTGAAGAAGTAGTTGTGGGGCCATTTACAGAGGTGGGGAAGATAGCACAGGAAAGCAAGAAGGGTGCAGAGTGTGGGGGGTATGGCATGGAGCAGGTGGCCAGACTGCAGAGGGAGAGGGATGTCTGGGAGCCAGAGCACAGGACAGAGTTTGCTGCCGCTCAGTCATCGTACGGGGGGAAAGCACAGAGTCACAACGGAGGCTCAGAGGGCAGGGGAAGAATTGTGCGTAACTCATTTATTGTTCTGTTCCTTGCTTTTGCTTTCATCTGTCTTTCTTTAACACTTCTCCCCTCCACATGTTTAAAGTTTCTGCACAAATGAAATTTGTCAGGTGTGGAAGCCCTTTAGTCTTTTGAGGAAGCTCCCTAAGGAGAAAGCCTGAACAAACCCCTGCCCCAGAGCTGCGGCTCACTTCAGGGCCCTGTCAGAGTCATATAAAGAAGCGAGCAGTAGAGTCCAACTTTAAGCTTTTGGTGTACTTGTAACCTTGGTACTCTAAATGGATTATTTTGCATTTAAACTTAAAAATCAACTTAATGTAGATAAGGGGGAGGTCAGATACCTCACTGATAGTTCTGCGTCAACAACAACATGAACCTAGAGGTGCTGAGTAGTAGTTTGCTCAAAGGTTCATGTAAGTGTGGTTTGTTGGTACTCACTGGCAATGCTTTTATTAAATTGCATGCTATTTCACAGCAAAAGCAAAATAATGCCATTTAATGCATGAGCCTATCTATCTCATTATTATTTTGGATCTACTTCTAAAAGCAACAATTTCAATTTTGTAATCTAATGAAAGAGCTTGGTTTTGCCTCATTATCACACTCAAGTACAGGTTCGTTCCTCCTCTCCCCCCTTACCTTGCCAAAGGCAGTAGTACATTGAGGTTGAGAATTTTATCATTTGCATTAGTGTCAACATATCAATGATTTGGATTGCAGATACTTAAATGTCAGGTACAATTTTTTAGGTACAATGTGATTTCCTGGAGAAGTTGGTAGAAGCCCAAATGGGCAGACTCTTCATGTGGAGTATAGTAAAGATCTGTTCATTTCAAAGAGGGATTTCTTCACAGAACACATGTAGTATACGCAAGATGCAGTGATCTGAAAAGACAGAAATTTGTAGTTGGCAAGTGAACGATTTAGCTTTATTTCAATCATGATTATTTTAGTATTTCTGTTTTATTTGGAGATTTTCTGCAGTCTTTACTCTTTCAAAGTTGGCAAGTGTTCAAAGTGGTATTCTAGGAAAATGATATCTCAGTGTAAATACACTACTCGGGGTAAATACACCTAAATTAAATACAACGATGATTATGTCAATTGTGGAAGGCTGGTTAGAGATAAAGTAGGGTAATCTTGCTGAAATGGAAACTGAAATGTATTTGTAATTAATAAACATTTGTTTTTCTGGCTAGTTAGCTAAACCTTGGAAACGCTAATTCAAACTTAATCTGCAAAAAATATGGAGGAGTTTCCATGGGCTGAATTGGTCTCTGCCAGCTGGCATTGCTATGGATTATTAATGCTTAGGATTTTAGAACTACAAACAAACTGTTCAGCTGCAGTGTCCGCTTAAGAAACGAGGCAATGAGGAGCAGAGGGTAAATGTATAGCCTACCATCAGCCCATTCCTAAACCGCTACTGAAGTTAATGTTGGATGAACAGCTGAAAATTTTGTTGAAGTCAATGAGAGTTTTAAAGCTCATGGGAATCAGTAATAAGATGTGGCTTCATATTCCTTCCAGTCATTCAATAGGAAAGTGTTGTACACAATTTGTACCTGCCATAGTTTATTTAGCTTATTCTTGTGCAGTACCAGAATTATTCTGCTTTGGAAATGGCACCAGCATGTGCCACAACTTTACTCACACAAATAGTCTTGTTACTGGAATCATTCAGATGAATGAGGATTGTGTGGCTTGGCCCCAGTTTCTTGAGGGAACATGAGCACTCCTCAGTCAGAGAAAAGGTCTGTGTGACCAACTGTCTGCAGATAGACATCTTTTCTTTGGTAAATGGTTACAGGGTTTTTTTTTCTGAACCGCTTGTTCTTTTGCTCTTTCA
Organism: Microhierax caerulescens; assembly: GCA_035590215.1. Taxonomy (NCBI): domain Eukaryota; kingdom Metazoa; phylum Chordata; class Aves; order Falconiformes; family Falconidae; genus Microhierax; species Microhierax caerulescens. The sequence continues at coordinate 80,196,004 of JAVJGJ010000047.1, read as the reverse complement.
TAGTAAGTCAGTGCATGGTATACATGAAGGGAGGTCTTAAAGCCCCTGAAAAACACAGTTTTTTTACCCTCTGATTTGTGGGTTTTGTGAACTGAACCTGCTGAATATTGCAGGTTTTAATAATGGAAAAAGCAGCTACATCAGCTTTCAAGGATATAGGTTTTCTGTTTTGTTTTGTTGACACTAATTGAAAGAATATGTCGAGTATTTACCATAGACCTTACAGACTTTAAAAAAGCAATGAGCACAAGTTACTTATGTGTACAAGTTGCTCCTGGGATCATACCACAAGAGGAAAATTTTTCACAGTGAGAACCATCAGTCATTGGAATAATCTCCCCAGGGAAGTGGTGGATTCTCTAAAACCGGACGCTTTCAATTCAGCTGGACAGGGCGCTGGGCCATCTTGTCTAGACTGCACAACCAAAAAAGGTTGGACCAGATGATCCTTGAGGTCTCTTCCAACCTGCTGTTCTATGATTCAATAACTTCTGATCATTGGAGAGTTATCAGCTGGTATGTCTCTGGTATGTCTTCAAGAACTTACTCTGTATAATCATTTCGCAGATTGTGTGGAACAAACACTCCTTAACCACTTTTAGTTTTTATTTTAGTTATAATAAATGAAAGAATATAAGTGACCTACCTAAAATTACCTTTATTTTTCAAAATGTATTATGTTGTTATTCTCATTATTTAATACAATATGGAATGAAGAGAATGTGATATTAATTGGCATCAAGGTGTAGAGAGTAGTGCAGTGAAATGTGAAGCAAAAACCAAAACAGTCCAGTAAAGGGTGTTTATGCAGAGAGAGAAGATTAGATTCCTGCCTTGGAGGGGGGGGATTTTGACTCCTGTCTTGCTAGTCAAAACTCCATGATCACTTTGTGATTGCTCAGGTCTTAGTTCTGTGTGTGATTAATTCCTTGTAAGTAAATATTCAATTTGTTTGCCCAGGATAAAAAGTGAAATCTATCAGTTATCATAAAAATAGAGGATGAAGAATAATCCCATACTTGCATTGTGTTTTCTAAGTTTGAGTTTCGCCAGGAAAGAAATTCTTAGAGGAACAGAAAATGCAAAACTGGTTCTGTGAGCTTGCTTTTGCATCACAGCAGAAAAATGCTTAAGTGTGCAATGTTGGCATCTTCTCTTGTTTTCCAGGTCCCTGGGGGAGATGCATGGGTGATGAATGTGGTCCAGGTGGCATCCAGACGCGAGCGGTGTGGTGCGCCCACGTGGAGGGCTGGACCACGCTGCCCACAAACTGCAAGCAGCCGGAGCGGCCAGACAACCAGCAGAGCTGTTTTCGGGTCTGTGACTGGCACAAGGAGCTGTATGACTGGCAGATTGGCAGCTGGAACCAGTGCCAGCCCGTTCTCTCCCGCAGCCACGAGAAGCCCCTGGAGTGCCTCAGAGGGGAGGAAGGGATCCAGACAAGGGACATCACCTGCATCCAGAAATCCAATGGGGTGCCAGCTGAGGATGTCATCTGCGAGTACTTTGAGCCGAAGCCCCGCCAGGAGCAGGCATGCCTCATCCCGTGCCGGCAGGATTGCATCGTGGCTGAATTCGCCCCCTGGTCAGAATGTTCAAAGACCTGTGGCAATGGGCTTCAGCATCGAACTCGGCACGTTGTGGCTCCACCACAGTTTGGTGGGTCTGCTTGTCCTAACCTCACCGAATTTCAGATCTGTCAGTCTAGCCCATGTGCTGCTGAAGAGAGCCTGTATAGCCTGAACGTGGGACCCTGGAGCGCATGCTCGGTGCCCCATTCAAGACAAATAAGGCAAGCAAGGAAACGTGGGAAGAACAAAGACAAGGAAAAGGACAGGGAAAAGGCAGTTCAGGATCCCGAGACTCATGAATTAATTAAGAAGAAGAGGAATCGAAACAGACAGAATAGACAGGAGAACAAATACTGGGACATACAAATTGGTTACCAAACCAGGCAGGTCACTTGCACCCACAGAAATGGGAAAACTGCTGCTCTGAGGTAATCACTGTTTATTAGTCTGCACATCTTTCTTTTTCTCTGTTGAAGGTAAAGCATGCAGAAGTGCACATGTGTTACTTTACACAAGCCTGAATCTCAATATGGGGCACGTGCTATTTCCAATATGAACATCCCTTATCAAGCTCAAGGTGTTCCTGTGACATGAAACATACAAACTGTGCTGGTGATCATACTAAGCATCACATGAATATGCACTGTTAAACTATGGTAACTCCCTAGCCTCTGTTTGTCTAAACAAGATTTCCCCCAAAAGCTTGAAGATATTTTTCAAATGCCTGCTCTCTTTCTGTGGGCTCAGGCAGGTTTTTGCTCCCCGACAAGTCGTGCATGTTCTGAAGAGGTGGTGTTACTGCTTTTAAATTTCTGGGCACAAAGACTTAACAGGAAACTGGGCTAAGTCAGACTCACAGTAAAAGTAGAAAACAGAGAGAAATTTGATGCATGAGAAGGTGGTATCTATTCCCTCCAGTACCTTTTGTTTTGAAATAGAAGAGCATGAAATACTGTTTGTCCTTCTTGATTCCTATAGTAAAATTCCTGGAAGGACTGCGAAATCTCTGTTCCTTCCATGTACTTCCTCTTTTTCTTTCTTATCTACGTTTTTATTCTGTCTATCTTTTTCTGACTTTTTTTAAAAAATATTTATTTATTATTTTACTTTTCAAGAGTTTTGGCAGTCACAGATGTTTTGATAACTTTTTTTGTAGGCTTCTGGCTACATTTCTACAACTGTATTATCTTCCACTTGTTTGTTTTACCTGGCGTTCTTGTGGTAGTTCATTTTTTTTTTTTTCCTTCTTATCCTCCAGAATGTTTTTGTCCAACTCAAAACTCTTTCAGTCTTTCATGTGCCTGTTTCTATTTCCTTCCCTCTAGTTCAGTGCATGACTGTTCAGTTTTACTTCAACTATGAAATGACTAAGATATCTTGCTGAATGAGGCTGACGTCCATTGCTGCTATGTCCCTGTTTCTGAACTTTTTTCAGGGTATTTTACTTTGGAGTTTTTGTTGTGCCAGTTAAACGTTCTATCACAGAACTTGTAATCGCTTTGACCTTTCCTCTCTATTTTCCTCTAACAAAAGCATATATTATAGTTTTTCAAGTGTATTTAATACCTTTTGAATATGTATCCTTTCAAGAGAGGATCCAGCAGTAAAACAGTAAAATGATGAGAGGTATGATGAGAGGTCCCTGGCTTCAGAGAAGAACAGAAAAGGTTTGTTTAGTTGGAAGGAGGGACATGCAAGTGAAGGTGTGAAGTGTCTATGAGTATGTAAAAGCCTGTCACAAGGAAGAATGGAACAAGCTATTCTCTCTATTATGTTTGTATAGGAAAAGCAATGATGGGCTAATCACAGCAGTGCTGAATGAGGTTAGACTTCTCAATACTGGGAATAGTGAAGCTCTGGAAAAGATTGCCTGGGGAATGTGTGGTACCTCCATCCTCGAAGGTTTATAATAGGCTAGAAATGCATGTGTGAGTAATGGCACATCTTGAGTAATTCTTGGTTAGGGGAGGCGTTGACTGCATGCATTTTTGCAGTCTTTTCATAGCTGTGGTTTTCTCAGATTTTGACCCATGTTTGGATGAATGTCTGCACAAGGAATCTCAAAATCAGTTTGCTCAGGCAGTCTCAGGTGTTGGCTGAGGCACTGTCTCAGTGCTGGTACAGAAAGACTTTGCCTTTATCCTTTCCTTTTCCAGCCTCACATCATGCAGCCCATACTGCCTAGCCCAGAAACATCATTACCCTTTAAATACAGGGAATAATTTATTAAGCATATCAGTTGCTAGTAGATAGCAGCCAAGTGCCCTGTTTGAAAGTCTCCAAGTTTCTGTAAAGTTAAACAAAGAATTCGGAACTACCATGTCAAAAAAATATTTTTTAAAAGTAAAAAAAAAAAATGGGGGGCAGGGAAACATTCATGTGCTGAGGCTCTGATAAATCATAAAAGAAAGTAATATTATAATTGGAAGTCAATGGTATACTTTACTTATAATCTTTATGCTCATCTTTGAATTCATGCATATCAGTAATGCTATCTTAATTTCAGATACCTCAGTGTATTATACCATATATGCACACTTCAGTCTGTAGCAGGAAAATGGATGAAATCCTCTCGCTTGAGGCAGTGAAACTATAGATTATACAATGTAGGAGTGATTCTTCACAGAGGAGAAAATAATACAAATGGTGCAGTGGGCATCTTGATGTCTAATGGATTTAATTTAATGTTACAAATGCATAAAGGATTTCTAATAGTCTTCACATCAAGCTTAACATGGAATCTTTTTTCCAGTTGGATAGTGAAAACAAGAAAATTTGGTTAAATGACTCATATGAGAAATTCCAGCACTGATACCTTAGCTTTGAGAGACCTATGTATATCACCTACATTTCTGTTTCATTTAAGCTGCACTCTTCACTAAGTAGTCCAATGATTGATTCTGTGATTGCATTCCAGAATCTCAAGTAATAGAATTATTTTTCTGCCCAGGTTGTCAATGCAGCCAGCTCAAATGATTTTATAATCTTCATCACATAGTAACTATGTTACTAAATAATATAGACAACTAAGGTGACTGGAAAACATGCTGTGCTTGTGTGAAATGCTCTTCAGCTTGAATAGTCCATTTTCAGGGAGTTTTGACTTTAGCAATCAGAAACAATCAGCCCCCTGGCAGCATGACTGAAAGAAGAAGAAAAACCCTCAGGCAAGTAATACTTTTTGCAGAGGTAGCAAAATTAATATAGTATAAAAATGGTTTCAAAAAACAAGTTTCAGAAGGGTGCTCCGGAGAAAATGGGTCTGTAACGCTGTCAGCAAAACTTCAGAAAGGCAAATTCTCTTGACACATCAGCACACCAGGCAGGGTAAAGAGAAGTGAAACAAGAAAATCAAAGTGTAATTTATACATTTTATTGCCAAGTGAACAATACATAGTCTCCCGTGAAGGATGAAATATTGGATTTTGTATTGCTCATTCTGCAATAATGTATGAGTTACATGGCCTGTATTTGCCTTATGTTTCCCTTACTCTGAAATTCTGGTACACTGAAAATATCTTAATAATAGAAACTTTGGAGAAGAAAGAATTCAGTAATTAAAGGTGATTTATGTGACTGCTCTAGATAGCTAACAAAACCTGGGCAGTGTTGCTGTTAGTATAGAGGACAGTACTGATCGTCTGAAATGTTTTCTTCTTGGTTTTACTTGGTGAAAGTAGAGTTTGCCAGAGGTCTCACAGAGAGCTGTTAGGCAATGAACTGTCAATGTAGAGAAACATAAAATGTGTGTGAAAGTTCATGTTGAGTTACAAATCTGTTTGCACTATCACAAGTCATGATGATTGTGCTTCATGTTGAACCTGTCATTTTCTATTGTAATATATACTCTGTTTTTGCATTCTCCTACTCTGCCAAATTGTTACTGTTGATTCTCAAACATTTCCTCCTAATTGTCTTCCTGACCAGACTTTTTGGGGAAGTCTAAGAAAAAAATACTTTGTTTTAGCAGTGTTTAATTCATACAGCCATTGTACTGAAATGCTTTGTTGAGTACCGACTGGATTGGGGAAAGAATTTGATACTTAAAACTGGAGCAGGTTATAAGCACAGATGTTTGTAACTGTAGGAACATGGAACTAGAGTATCTTCTTGGCCTGTATGTTTCTGCACTTCAGCAAAGATTTTGAAATCTTCTGACAAAGCACATGAAGTTCCCCTGTAGCGTTGGTCCACAGGCGTGGGGGCGGCCTGCAACTGCTAAAAATCACTTAGCTCAAATAGCTGCCAAGGGGGCTGTAGTCAAAGCAGTTCTGCAGGGATGAAACTGCCTATTAAAAAAAAAAACAAAAAAACCCCAAAAAACCCCAACACAAAACAACAAACAACAAAAAACCCAGGAATTTCTGTGCTATTTCCTTTCTCTATCATTTGGATGTCAGTTGTTTATCTTGCTCAAACTGGGACCAAAAATCCCTGCATGAATGAGGGGAGAAATGGAGGAGACCAAGTAGGAAACCATCCCCTACCAGCTGCAGCCCCCAGAACTGGTTAATATTCAAATGGCAGCACCTCTGTGGCAGAAACCTGTTTGTGAAGCTGAACATTACTGATAACTTGAAGTGAGAATTCAAGAAACAACAGTAAAATTTTAGATATATTCAGGGGGTTTATTCTTTGTTGGGAAATAACCTTATGCAGTAACAGCAGTGAAACATAATGGGAAAGAAAAGCATCCAAAATTTAAGAAATGCTGACAGGTTCCTCAGTGGATTAGTTCTGGCTCCTTTATGCACTTGATCATATGATCATGTTTCATTGTTTCACCTCTGTCCTTCTCAGAAAGTAATTATTTGTTATTTCTTTTCATCCCCCTCACTAATTCTGTGCATTCATGCAATAGCTAGCAAACTATATCTGCCCCTCGTAATGAATTAAACTCTCTTGGAAGTTTCCATCATGGTCTCATTGGAGTACTTTACTAGCTTTCAAGTTTGGGACAGTTTGAGCTTTTATTTGTTCCAATATTATAGCTGAGACAGAAGAGATGAGAGTAGGGCCAAAATTATTGAATTGTCTTGCAAATTTTGGGCATTCAGTTTGAGGGTATATAGTGCCTGTTTTTTCATCAGATTTTTTTTTTTTTTTAGGTAGTATTTGCTTAAAGCACAGCCACTATATTCACTACCAGCCAGGAGTCTTAAGCTGGATAACCAGGGACTGAGGAATTAGAGAATGGTGAACTGAACATTTAGGCTGATGAGCAAGTGATTCTCCAGATAGGTTGGCAGAAAAAGAGAATCTGCGCCTCTAGGATGGCATTTTAACTTTTGTTCATCTTTCCAGGTCCTGAAACCTCCTAATCCAAGTGCTCACCTTCCAAATCATGCAACAAATGCCTCCATCCACTTTATGGACTCACTCTTCTTTTAAATTATAGGCTGTGTGAAGGGGGAAGATAAAAAAAAAAAACCAAACAGCATAAGCCTGTTACTTTCTTTATGCCATTGATCTGAAGAAGCAGACAAGCCACCTTGAGGTATATGCTGTCAGACAGCAAACAAAAGAGAGATTCAGACATATAATACAGCAGCTCAGTTTGTTGGACCCTATAATATACTCCTTACTTAGAAAAAGTCTTAAAAGATTCTCAGTACCTCTCTGAACTGTGCCATGAGGCAAGAGGCGGAATGCGTAATCTGTATGAACGTGGTGGTGGCTGAGGCCCAGTAGCTTCAGGGGGACAAACTGTGGGAAGGTGAGGGAATAGTAATGCAGAGGACAGGTTGTAGAGATGAAGGAGCATAGGCAACCTTTTGCTTGTTCATTGAGGGCCAGGCGAAAGTATGCATTGTCTACAGGTCGTTTTTATGTTACTGGAAAGGCTGTTTTTGTAGAACAAGCTCACCACACTTTAAGGGTTGAGAAGCTGTAAGTGGTTCACTAACAGCAAACCTGTAAATATCACATATTTGGAAAATAAGCTATATACAATTACCTTGATAAATTAACTTGGGGACACACAGAGCACATGCTGTTAACAAATGGATAACAGGGAAGAAGAGTCATCTTGGAAGAAAAACCTCCTAATAGGTAAAAACTGCAGGGTAATTGTCAGATGCATTGAGATAAAAATGCAAAATGTTATTAGGGAAAGAGGACACAAACATATTGCTTTCCTACTATTTTCCACTGTGCTTTTAGAATTTCCACGAATTTGAAAGTCAAAAGCATCCCATATATTTTTAATGTGATTTTGGTGGAGAAAGTAGTTTCTGTGGATATGTAAAATATTATTCACCAAGTGTTCCTTTCTATTCTAAGTACCCACTCCGTCTCTTACTGAGGCTGCTGTTTTGACAGTCGCGTGTCAGTATGGCTATACATTTGACATGCCATGCCAAAATCTAGATTTAAGATGGAAACGTACACACTGTGCTGAATAATTGAAACAACAGCAATGAACCATTTCTTTCTCCACACCATATTTTAACTCTTTTCATATAGTGAACTCTTTTCATATAGTTCTGTCATTTAGATGTATGACATTCATATATTTCTGTGCAAAACGTCAAGACTGGATGCCTTTCTAGAATGTATTTTTTATTCAAATACATGTAATTGGTCTTCCTCAGCAAAATATAATAGCCTGTAATGTAATGGGGATTGAACCACCTGTTCTGATAATCTCTTGTGGCCATAAATCCCATGCATGAACAAATGAATTCTATGAATGAATGCCATGTTGAATTCCTAGCCTTAATTTAGTAAGAGATTGAGATGCAGATCCCCAGAATGGCCAAGTTGAGTACTACAGTGCTGAATTTTCAGTGGTCTCACTAAAAATGAGATGTTCAGCATGCCTCCTAATACTGACCAGTTTTTTCTAAATGTTGGAGACTGAAATCAAACCAGTGATATTGTTAAAGCTAAGCATCAATACAGGGAAAAGAATCTAAAATAATACCTGAAAGAAAACTACTATTAGTAATATAATTTTCAGTATTTAAAAAAAATATTTTAACTTCAATATTGCCTATTCTTATTCATGAAATTTGGCATTCTGTTTATTTTTTCTTTGTCAATAACCCCATGAATCTAACTGTTAGGGTCAAAATAAATGCTGGTTTATGCCATTTAACAAAAATTCCCACTGCAAAAGGGAAATTCCCCTCCCAAAATAAGCTTTAAGAATTCATTTATTCTAGATGACTATTGCCAAATAACTTGCTCTATCAATTTTAAAATTACCTGTAGCATGGGATGTGCATGCATGTCACTGTACCATTGGACTGTGAAAGACACTACCTTTTCCTAATACTTTCTGCTTTCTTGTCTGCTCAGACACTCCTGGTATCTGCAACAAGCCCACAGCAGCTGTTGTTGCCTCCTGTTTGGGTGGAGTAAAACTTCTTGCTCTGCCTGTATTAGCTAACATATTTTTTCCATGACACAGTAGCTGTAATCACTTTTTTCTCCCATAATGTAGAAAGCCTGAGTGGTGTGGGGTTTTTTTGTTTTGTTTTTTTTTTTTTCCCAAAACATTTCTGGCTGTGCATAATTGTTGGCAGAATTAAAGTTCTGAAAGAATCATGGGAAAGTAGTCTTGTGAAAAGTACTTAGGTGGACAGTACTTGAATTGTAAATGAAGAAAAGTGGCCTCATTGTTGGTGTGATTATAACAGCCCATTATACTGTGTGGTACTAACAGTTTCTCAGAACAATGTACAACATGACCAATACTAAACAGTGCAGCTTTAGGGGGAAAATGAATCAGGACTGTATCGTGGGGGATACTTGTTACATTTTGCCACTAGTAAAAGATACAGGCACTGTATTTTCACTAACTGCTTTAAAGAAGCAAGTGTGTACCAGTCATAAACTGAAACTTCTCAAAGATAACTAGACTTCACAAATTCCACTTTACATCTTCAGAGTAACTCATGGGAGTTATCTAAACTCTGGATTTAAATCACTTTTTTATGATTCCTGCTGTCGCGTACCTGCTTATTAAACAGATTCTTTTTTCATTTAATTTTATTTATGACAAAATCAACTGTTTTTCTTTATACCAAGGAGTTTATCACAATCTCTTTCAAAATCCAGCTATACTTTTGATCCAAGAATGGTATAGAATTTGTTTGTTTGCTTTAGAGGTTAATGTATCCAACAGGCTATATAAACCCTGAGAAGAACACTGCATAGAAGATAAATAGCTTGTTGCAACTCATTGGGACTTGATTCTTGTCTCTGTATGCTCTCTCCAAAATCCCCGTTACTCATACTGACCATCTTTTAAGGCTCCATGGTGGTCAGATAAAGACCAAGGAGACCCTACATCTTGAATATTAAGATCTGGATTTAGTCCCAAGTAACACAGAAGATTAACATTCAGCATGAATATTACTGAATTTTGTCAGGCCTCCTGACTGGTAGAGCGATCATTCAAGGCTGCTTAGAAAATTGCACACACAGCTACCTGTATTTCAAAGGTTCATTTGACCTTCTGAGCTGACCTGATTATTTCCGTGAGGTAGTTCTGTCAAAGGATGTGAGGATCCAGGCTGTGGCACTGCCCACGGGTGGTCAGATTTGCCAGCAGTGTGAGCCTGAGCTTTTCTAGGATGGGTGGTGTGGGACATGTTTTACTCCTTCACTGTGAGGTTACAGTTAAAAAGAGCTGATGTGGCCTTTGGAAAGTGTTTGTTTCAGCAATCTACTGACATGTAAGCAAACTTTAAGCAATCTACCGAGAAAAGTAAAATACACTAGTATTCAAATCCTGCTTTAATTTATTTATTGTTTTAAGGGTTCTTTGGAAGTTGGGTCGATGTTCATTCATGGCTGTAGGATGTCTTGCAAGGACACTGTCCAGCTTAGTGGTTTGTTTTGGTGGTTTTTTTTTTTTGTTTTTTTTTTAAATCACAAATCTACTGTCTGACGCTTTTCCAAAAGCTTCCTCTAGCTTTAGTTTGCCCTTTGGTCAAAAATGCAGCCTCGACAAGCCTGCTTCTGTGTATTTGTGTTTGTGTGTATAATTTTGGTTTTCAAGTGCTAAAGTAACATCTAGTTTTGGTGTTCTCTAAGCAATTTGTCACTGTTCCAAGTCTTTCTGCAGACAAGTTTGTTAGGTCAAATGGGCTTGTGTGTCAATAGTTTTCATCTTGTGGCCGGTAGGAAACACTGAAACTCATTTTCCTAATGGTGTCCAGTGATGTAATGTCTCATGAGATCAGCAAGACTTCTAGAGAGACTCTCATGGTTCCTGATAATGCAGCTGATTGTGGGAGATGCTTGATGGTGTACAGGACATTCAAGGCCAGGAAATGGTTAAATCATTCTGCTCTGAATGGAGCCCTGCTGTGTTTTCTTTTATCTGCCAGATAGTCTTTGCTCTTCTTTCTTAGTGTTTAGATGAAGCCATTTAAAACCCTGTTAAATTATTCTGGATTTCTTTAGCATGTTGATTGTGCTTTGTTCTGAAACTTACAGAAGCAGTTCACTTTTTCTGCTGAACTTCTGAATCTCTTCATATCATACTCAGTATGGGTTTCTTCCAGCCAGTTAGGTTAAGTTTTGGTTAGGTCGTCTTCACTCCTATTCAGTCAGTCAGTCTTGGGTGTTCAAAACATAATTATGTTGTTGGGGTTTTGCTTTGGAATACAAGCAGAGCTTGTAATTTTTGCTGAAAATGGAGTAGCCTACCTCAAAAAGAATGATAATTTTTCTTCCCCAAATGTGTGGGTGGTGAACTCCTCAGCAGAAAGAGCACGTTCTGACCCCAGACCCTGTCCTGATCATGAAGGGCACGTGACATCTAATCCCTGTGGTACTATATAGTATGAGAGATGTAAGGGAAGGAAGAACACCATTTTTCTTCCTAGTTTTTTTTTGTGTGGTGTCTGAAAAGGTAGATGCCTGTTTAGTGACTCTTAATAACGCCTGCTATGCTGAGCTCTCATGAGGATGGTGAGACATGGGAGTGTCTGCTTTCCACACTAGGGCTTGAGGGTAGGTGAGCCATGCCAGGGCTGGAGCAGCCTGGTGTAGGTGTAGGTGCAGAGCCACAGGAGCAGAGAGCCTGTGGACATAATCTACTACCACATCAAATACGGATCCGTGCGTGAAAGATCAGTTTTCAATTTACAGGTAAAATTCCACTTAAGTCCTTTTCAGTCCACCTCAAACCCATGGCTTTTGTTTCTCCTGAGTGCCAGAAGTTTGTGTTGGCATCAGTATCCCTCCTGAACCGTAGGGATGTTGTTCATTTCAGAACAATGGACATCTCTGTACGTAACCAAATGGGAAGTCAGCTGGAGAAAAAGTAAATACCTCAGAGTTCCAGGAGAATGTATACAGTGAATGAAAACAAGAAATAATAGCTGTGAACATTTCATAAAAGGCAACCAAAGCTGAATGTTGATAACGGTGAAGGAATGGGGAAAATATGGCAAAATAATGTCAACAAGAATTATTAAAGAGACTGTTTGGCTTGCGTTAACCTTGTCAGTTGGGTTTTATTACTTTAAATTTTAGGTAAAAATAATAAATAGCAGTTCCTAAATATCAGCACTGGGTGATTAAATTGAATTTATTGTAAAAGACACATTCTCCACTGTACAATTTTAGATTTAAATTGCAATCCTCACATTGGAGCTCTTTTTTTTTGAACATGAAGAGCAGCTGTATTGAGAAAAGCAGAAAACTGATCTTCAAAATGGTGTCTCCTTAATACCTTGGATATGTGGACTCATAATTCCATTAATTTATAGACTATCCAGATATAGTGATGTGCAGATATTTTGGGAGTGTCCTCAGAGTGAATCTTGATCAACCCTTAAATCCAGGCCAGTTTTACATCTCAAAGTTGCACATGCAGTAGAAAGGATCTGTAATTGCAGAATATAACTGTGTTCAAATAAAATGAGATTAAGTGGAAGAGAACTCTTGGACCTAACAGAGGCAGTTGAGGAGAGAGCTTATAGAAATCCCCAAGCTCACAAATGCTACAGAGGAAGTGAGTAGAGTACAGTCTGAAGTAGAGTAAGGACTGAAGTCAGAAAGTGAAATTTACAGAGCGACTTTAAAGCAAAAGTAGCTAACTGCAGTTATTAACAAGTAAAAAAGGTGTGTAACGCAGTGTTTCCAAGACGATGTAGACGCCAAAATCTTATCTGGATTCAGAAAGCATTTGCACTAATTCACCGAGGAAACCTGTATAAAGGGCTCTTCAGTGCAAAGATAAAACTTGTGTACAGGAATTCTTTAAGCCACAGTTTGCTGTAAAACCAGTGTGTATGATGGGAAAGTGACTGAATACTTGTTGTCTTTCAATTTTCGCCCTCCATTTGCTACTGCCAAGGCAGGTAACAGACTGCACGGATTATTAGAACCACTCAGCCATTCTTATGCTGCTGTTCATCTTTCCTTGTTAACTCTTCTTACCAGTTATCAGTCCAATATGTTATGGAAGAAACACCAGCAAAAGTAGAAAATCTCTTAGTTGTACAAGTTATGTATAGCTTATGGAGTAAAATGAGTCCTATTGCCTTGCTTAAATCACATTTATTTTTCTTATTTATTATGCATAAATTTAGAGATCAGTCCTATGGTCATGCATTACCAAGCATTTGGCTTTATACATGCAGTATGCATGGCTTTATTTATTGGAAAAAATTAGGAAAAAAAAAGATTTTTTTTCTAGTTGGGCTTATAGAGGAGGAAATTCCGGTGATCCCTTCCATGACTTCTCTACACAACTTTAAAGATAAATTTTGACACTGAGATTACAGACACTCAAATGGGTCATTGGCATACAAAATTAAGTTGTCTGGATTTTTAAAAATTGTAAAAGCGTGATTTACTTTCTAATAGAAATTTAGGATACCTCACAAATAAATATTTTACCTCTTGACTAATCTGATTTATATCACACGTTTACAAGCTTATTTCCCAATGAGGAGACTGCTTTCAGCTGCACAGCTTGCTCATTTGTACATGGGTACCATACGTGCAATTTACTCCAAGTTTATGTCTCAGGCTTCATTCTGTGTATGTAGCCTTAGTTACCCCGTAAATTACTTTGAAATCCCCAAGGGGAACCTTCCTATCCAAAGCGACATTTAGTTTTTATTTATTGCAGTAAGAGCAAAAAGGAGGCTACAGAACGTGAGTAGACACAAATTCCTGACCACACATCCCCAAAAGAGATTGAGCAGCAATTATGTTCCATATTTTGCCCTTTGAACCAGCATTATTTTTTTTTTTTTTTTTTTTAGTTCATTTATCTAATCTAAGTCTTTGAGGTCAGGAATAGGTTTGATGTTGACTTAATAGCAATAGGGCTCGTTTATCCCCTGGGATGTTTTGGGTTGCTTGGGATTGCCTTCTCTTTCCACTATGGCATCTACATGCTTATATACTTTAAGTGTTGGTTCCCCACTACATCTATGTATTTTCTGGAATGGTGCTTTCTCAAAACACAGCCTTACTTCAAATTGTATAATGCTCTCTTCCCTGCCAAAAGGCAGACACTTAGAGCACTGTCCTTTGAGTGTATTCACTGGATTGAGAGAAAGTACCTGCAGACTTTAAATGTTACTCTTATGCTACCTCTTCTTGTAGCCACTTTGCTCTGTTGACTTTTAACAGGATTTTAATGCAACTCGTGTACTTTTCTTTGAGCTTCCCAAGCTGTTATCTGGAAAGAACTGTTTGGGTTGTTAGTGAGGATTATGTGTGCTCCCTGCACTTTTTGAATGGCTAGCTTTGTATATAGTGTATACTTAGATGCTACTGAAAGTACGCAGAGCATGGAGATGTTCGATGCACAACTTCTAGTGGTTTGGCTGGTATCATGACATGAATGTGAGCTGTCTGTTTTTATCTTGTGATCTGTTACCTGCTCATTTGCTTTTTCTCCTGTGAGAAGATTCATCCAACTGAGTTACTAAATCAGATGCATAAATCCATCAGCAAGTGCAGAGCGATTTACATGAAATTAAGCTTTGTTTTAAATTATTTGCAGAGACCAAATCTCTATCATTAGGTACCGGACCCAGAAGACACTATTTTGTGTAATAAAGATATTCCCACGTTTCAATGAAGGATCAATCTATGCAGTTTCTTGGATCAGACATTTAAAGGAAATGTGACAAACCTTCTCAGCTAATGTATTGCATATGCTGAACTTTTAAAATGGCACATGCACCTTTCAGAGTTAGCATTTTTATACAGTATTAGTAAGTTTAATTATGAATGTCTGTCTATATATCATCACCTGCACTGAAAGATATGAGAAACATCTGTTTCTCTTGATAAGGTAAAGTTTGAAAATCTTTTGAAGATCTTTTTAAAGTGTCAAGGATAATAAGAGAAGAGAAAAGGTCTTTAAAAAACAATAGGGGTCTTTGGAACATCAAATACATTGTTCCTAAATTTTCTGGGAAAAGGGGATATGTAGGGATGCAACATGAAATTAAGCATAGAGTAGTTTAGTTGCAGGTAATAGCTATACATGCACTTGAGACGGGGAAAGGTGGTAGTAAGGGAAAATACTTGCAATCTGCTCTGGATACTACTTTGTTCCCTTCAAAGAGATTGAAGCACTTCCATAATAATTTACTTAACTGAAGAGTTTTAACTAGGTCTTGTTTAGACAGATTTGTGATACTGGGAGTTTAAATGTGATGCTTCCCTAGTCCCTCCGTGATCTAGAATGCAACACTTCTGCTGCCACCTGCAACACGAAGGCAAACTCTTGATAATAGCCATTTTTAATTAGTGCTCTGTTTCTCTAAATTGTTCAAGGAAAACCAAGTGTTAAAAGAAGAAAGTAGCTTGTCTGACATTCTTTTGCCAATTGTAACTTTCTTTGCCCTATCAAAAACATAATATTACAGTATGTATAACAGTAAAGAGATTGTTTGCTGATGACTTACAACAGTACCAGTTAGTTGTTATTTACATAACACTGCACGTGGTGCATAGTTTTAACAAGCAAGCAAGGAAATAATTGGATAACTTGCTTTGCCTCTTGTTTGTCTCCCTTGTAATATTTACGATCTGGTTACAAGAACTTTAGAACTTAATAGTTTTATAGTTTATTTAAAATTAATTTTATAAGTAAATATTTGAAGTGAGGCATGCTTTAACTCTGTTGCTTTACTTCTATGAATGATCGTAAGTAATGAATGGTATTAGTAATATGGTACAATTCTGTTTGGGTCCTCTTTGTACCTGCATATGGAATTAATTGATAACAAACAAGATAAAACGACCATTCTAATTACAAAAGCTATATTGACAACAGCTTTTAATTAAAAAAAAATTAAAATTAATGTGAAGAAGAAGGTACTAGCCTGCTAAATCTATGCCACTGCCCAAATCACCCTTCAGTTGAGTCCTGTGAGCAAATCTAGGTCTAAATTTATAAAAACATTTTGCATCATGACCCACAGAGGGACTTTCAGCATCATGGTATTCAAGATCATAAGGCTACTGAAAAGCATGAAACTTCAGGAAGTCTTTTTGCATATATAGCAATAACAGTTTAAGGATCTGTGAAATGAAATTTTCTAATCTAAAGTTGCAGTAACACCTATGTTGAATTTTTTGTGAATGATCTAGTAGCACTTGGAATCTGAAAAGTGCCTGGTACCTATAGTAATCTTTCAGGAAGTGACTATAACCTTTAAAAATGAATAGATATCATTAATGTGCAGGGCTTGCCTTAATTTTTAAGTGGAGTTGATAGACAACTCTCTGTTAAAATGTTTTGGTTTTTTTATTTTTTCCAATCTTTTGCCCATCTTAGAATCCATTAGATCTATTCTCAAGTCATTACAATGTGTGTCTTTGTTAGATAAATGAGTCTATATGTTTTGTCAAAGGTACATAAACTCCTATATAACATTTGACAGTACTGTAGTCTGATGACAGATGGGGCTACATGAAGGTGAAAAAAGTCCATTATTAAAGAACAATTTTCTCAAAAGCTTTGCCTGTCTTTCATCTGAAACAGGGTGTAGTTTCTGCCCTTAAGCAGAATAAATGTTGTCTGTCATGTGTTAGGGTTTCTCCACCAACAACACCCCTTTAACGTAACAAGAACATAAGAAATCCCCTACTGAGTAAACTCCTGTGGCCTGTCAAGCCCAGCAGTGTGTCGGGCCTATTTGCTGCAGCAGTGGTAAAAGGAGATGCTATGTAAAGACCAAGCATAAGAGGCCTGACTGCCTTTTGCAGCCCATTCCCTTTGTATTTCCCCAGTATCCAAAGCCAACGTGTTAGGGACGGTGGCTAATATATCCTGCCTAGTCATTTTAGTACCCGCATATAGACCTATTGCCCACAAATCCATCCATCCTCTCTCTGAACGTGCTGACACTGTCTCTACAACCAGCACCATCTGTTAACAAGATGCAGAATTGCTCTTGTGTATAGAAATACTTTCATTTGTTGTGTTTTTAAATCTCATTAGTCTCATCAAGTATCCCTCGTTCTGGTATTACAAAATTTTGCTAACAGCAGTTCAGCATGATCTTGGATGTATGGGTAGGGCAAAATTTTGTATGGCAAAAAAGTTGTTATAAATATTCCTTATTCTCTTTTATTTCAAAATGTGTTGTATTAAAAGGAAGAAAATGAGCCTTCATTGAGCCTGCCATAGGACTGGTACTGAACAGTGTTTCATTGTGTCGTCTGCAGTGCTAATAAATCTTTTCCCTCCCTGTTTAACTACTTCAGAAGCCAGAATTTCATTCCAAGACAGTCATGGTAAATATATTTGTGTTGCAATTATAATTAAGGAGTTAAAGTTATGATCACTTTAATTATAGTTTAGCTTCTCTATTGCTCATTTTCCTATTGTGAATCAAGCTTTACTGTAGAAATGTTAGTTTCTAGTTAGAATATAGCATTTAAAAATGCAGAGGCATTTAGAAGGAGAAAATGTTGCTGACAACATACGTAATATATGAATGAAGCAATCAGATGGAGAATGGAAATTACATGACAGCCTTCATGAGGAACAGGAAATTAAAGCTGTGGATTCACTGCAGCAGGGAAAGCTCTGCTTTAAGGTAGAGATTATTCCCTTTTTAGACCATGAGGCATCACTGTGGCAATATACCAGCTGTTAGCAAAGCAAATTACTAGTGACCAAGTATTCAGTATATTTGACATCGTGTTTTTAAACAATTTTTACTCTGAAAATGAGAAGATGACCTTGAGCACTTGGTTCTCTTCAAGAACATTGTGTAGCCATCTCTGATATTAATCCTCTGGTTTGTTTTTGTTCCAAGAAAAATTATTGAGTATACCTAAAAATAAAAGATAAGCAGTCAAAAATTTATTTATATCCTCTTTTGCACTTCTATATATGTATGAAGATTTATATTTTAATTTTGATCACAGATATGGCAGTAGTGGTCATTTCTAACTATAACAGAAAATATATCTAATATCAGTCACTTTTAACAACAGACTGTTTTGCCTGACTTTTGGCGGTCAAATACATGTGGACTGGACCTTAACAGCTTTACAAATATTTACTGAGTTTGCATGTTGCAACAGATATTGCTTTTCTGCAGGAGTTCATGACTGTCTGTGAATGTGTGCTGAAAATTGTAATGTTCTCTTATTACAGCTTCTGCAAACAAGACAAGTTGCCCATTACGTTCCAGTCCTGTGTGATCACGAAGGAGTGCCAGGTGTCAGAGTGGTCAGAGTGGGCCCCCTGCTCCAAAACCTGCTTTGACATGACAACCCCTAAGGGGAATCGTACAAGATCACGGACCATTAAACAGCTCCCTATCGGCAGTGACAGTGAATGCCCACAATTAGAAGAAACAGAGCAGTGTGTTTCCCAAGGAGATGGTGTGGCACCGTGCATTACGTAAGTTGGTTCATTTCAGTTCTCCTCAAACTAGAATGAAGAATTCAAATTAAGCGTGCAGGGCTGGTAATGGAGTATCATTCAATCCATTACTAAGGAAATAGTAGGTTTGATTTTATTTCTTTTTATCCTCTGCTTATTCAGTGCTCTTCTTAAAAGCCTGAAGAAGCAAATAGCTGCTTTATAGTCAAACCACTTCCTCATCTAAAAACAGAAAAACTAACAAATATGTATTTTTTTCATTTTTGAAAGAGAACGTTTACGCATATGTAGGCTCAGTCAAGATCATAATGAATTACTTGTCTTAATTTGTCAGTGGTCTTTCCCTACATAATGTTTCTAGCAAAATCATGGTTTTCTGAAGTACTTGTCTGCAGACAAAATGCTGAACACAGGAAAGAGGTGATAAACTTCTGCTTAGCAGCCAGACTTTTTTAGTGAGACTCATATTCAGCACAACAAAGGCAACTGGGCCCCAAATGGAAAGCAGGAGAGACTAACAGTGACAGTAAATAAATTAACCCTGTATAAAGTTTAGGAGAAATGACAGCAAGCAGTTTACAATTCAAGAGATTTCTGTAATCTTTATCAACAAATCAAGATTAATATTAAAGTCCCAACTGTGCTTTCTTTATCAGACTGAGAAGAGGGTCTGGGGAAATGTCATTTGATGCTAAGCACCTTTGACTGCAGTACATATTTTTCATTTAAGAGTTGAAATGTCATCTTTCTCCATCTCCAGCTACCTTAGGAAGCAGTTTGCTTGATTTAGCCTTAAAAGTCCTTGTTGGGTAGAGAATTCTGTGGCATTTCTTGTGGTTTGTAATCCTGATTGGGGTTTTAACTGGGAGTCACAGATTTTTGCTGTGCATTCACTGATTAGAAAGCTCACAGCTTCTCATCATTCATCAGTACCCAGCAGAGATGCTTCAGTACTGCAGAGCCATCTTCCTCTTGATAGTGAAAAAGGAACTTACTGAAAGGTTTTTCTGAAATAATAATAAAAAAAATACAATTATAGCTTTACCTTGATATTCAAGAGAAACTTCTGTCTCATATCAAAAAAGGAGGCTTTGGGGTTGTTTTCTGGGGGTTGGGTGATTATGTTTTTGTCCCCTCTCCTTTTCTGACTCTTCTGTTTCTCAGTGTGCACATTTTTTTGATATTTTTTGCTTTGGTTCATATAAATTGTCTAGTTCTAAACAAATGCTGAGTCACAATCTTGACAGCTTATCCGAACATAGACTTTATGTGTCTATGTCAAGTTTTTCTTTCCTCTAATAAAGTATTTTTATGTGCAGTATGCTCCAGGAACTGAACAGAAAAGATCTTCCTAAAAAGTAATAATTTCAAATAAGCAATAATAGAGGAAAAGATTTCACTCACATAAAATATCAGACAACGTATCTCTGTGTGTGAGAAATTGTGGGGCTCAGGCCTTTTAGAAAATGAATAAAGCTGTTAAGGTGTTTCAGCTTGTATAACATAAGGCTGTGTAAAATGGCTTCTGAAGACCCAGTTAACAAAATTTGATCCAGGTACGGTTGGCGGACCACAGAGTGGACAGAATGCCGCGTCGATCCTCTACTGAGCCAACAGGACAAGCGGCGAGGAAATCAGACGGCGCTGTGTGGAGGTGGCATTCAAACCCGTGAGATGTACTGTGTGCAAGCTAATGAAAATCTCCTCTCCTATCTAAATACCCTCAAGGAAAAAGAAGGTAAATTTGATTCACTTGCAATTGAATTAGTGTGAAATCAGAGCACTCCAGCATGCCAGGACTCCTTGACAGCCACTGTCTTCTGTCATGAAAGCCTTATAAGCCTTATCTTGCAGTTTATTATTTTCTAGTTCAGATGAAAATGCTTAATTGCAGTAGCAGAGATTTCATTCTCTGTGCTGCAAATATTGGTTCCTAGCTACAAATTACTATTTCTGAATATCTATTGAAAAATATTGTCTCATGTGAAGGATGTTTCTCAGTAAGATAAAACAAGAGAAAGTGGGTCAGAAATCCCAGATTCAGTTCCTTCCTCTACTGTAAATTTTGTGTGTCCTTCACCTAGATGATGACCCTGTGTGGTTTGTTGTGCAGATGGATATGTCAGTTCTGGCATGTAAGCTTAATATAGAAACATGTAAAAAAATATGGCTAGATTTCATTCTCAGGGAATTGTTTTTATTTATTTATTTGTTCGTTTATTTTTCTTGTCTTGATTTGGTCAAGTTCTTAAGCCACTTTCAGGACTTCAAGCCAATATAATTTTGTGGGTTTTTTTTCCCCTAAGACAGAGACAGAACAGATTATTCCTTGTCGCTGTTACAGCTTGTACAGCATCTTTAGAAAAGAGACTAGCTTAGAAGCCAAAATCTTTAATTCATTTGGTAATATATGTGCTTGGGAACAACACTTGAGTATTTTGTGTTATGTCTACTTCTACATACTAATGTAGCACTATAGATTTAGAAATTAGTGAATTACACTAAATGCATTTAGCTTGTTAATTAAATTTTATCTTCTTCTGTAGCTGTTTCATATGAACACACGGTATTATTAATAAATAAATAAATAAATATAGCCACATATTTCAGGAAAAGCAACATCCTTATACCAGTCATGTGTAATACATATAGACCAGAGCTGACCAAACCGCAGGGTAGCGAGGTTTCTGCTGTGAGTTAAAGGTACTCTCAAACTTGCCATGGAGGTAGAGTTTGTGGGGAATATTAATGCTGACATCCATTTCAGCATGACTGCTTGGATCAGTAGGATGTGACTTGTGTGCTCCATGGGCCCCACATCTGTATTTATTAAAGAAGAAGCTTTCAAGCCTCTTCATTTAATGCAAATCAGCTTCCGCCCAAGGGCTTTTAGTAAATCGCCTCTGCTGAACAAAGTTTAGATGCCCCTGCCTTGCAGTAAAGGAGTAAAACCTCCCAGCTAAGGAGAGGTAACAATAAAATCTGTGGCAGTTTACTGTTCAGAATGATGATTAGGATTTTGGTAGGCTGTGAAGTCTCGCTGGCTTAGGCGAGTGTGAAATCTGCCCTTATCAGACTGTGACAGGAATACACGGAGCCCATCAGGAGGTAATCTCTGCAGGCCCCAGAAAGCTGATTAAAATGTAACTACTCTTTGGATGCATAAACATGAGAACATTTTTTTCAAGAGCTCAAACTAAGGGTGAAGTGGGTCTTAGTTTAAAAGGGAGCTCTGGGATGTTTCTGTATTAGGGGGCAGTTTTTCAGAAGATGTGCTTCTCCACTCATCCTGCCTCTCTCTTCCCTCCCATCTTGGGTTCAGTGTGGGCAAAAGCCGCTCCCCAGGCCCTCCTAGAAGCAAGGAGATCGGTGCCTCTAAAACGATACCATTTGAAAACTTTGAGGAATTTGAGGATGTGTAAAAGCCCAGGGAGACACCTACCAGTTTTAGCTGTGGGGAAACGCCTTCATTTCAGTGTGATTTGCTGTTGGTTGTAGTCAATGCTGTCTCACTAAGGCTGCTTGGAAGACCTCCGTTCTCATATACTCACGGTGGCGTTTCCCTGTTATTTCAGAAAGTCAGTCACAGAGCAAGTCGAAGGCTAGTGCTGCACCTCTGCTATCGATCACTTTTGAAATAACAGGTAGGTAAATTAAGGCCTCTCACCTGGCCTTTCAACCAAGAGTGTCCAAAGGAGGCAGCGTCCCTTTCGGGGAAACTACGTTGGCTGTATGTGTATAATTAACATGTTTATATAACTCTGAAAGATTTCAACTGATTTGTGCACTTTCAGGAAATTTCAGATTGCTTTGAAAGTGACAGGCCTAACTCAAACTAACAAAGTTCATGAGCCAGCCAGGATGCTAGGACAGGTCCCTGCTCCATTCCTGAACCATTTAACAAGTGGCTGATTTTCCTTTTGATTTTGAGCACAGGGAATTGCTTCATTGCATTCATCACAGCTGCTATTTCCAGTTCCTTTTGTAGATTTAAAACACCAAGTTAGGGCTGCAGTAAGAATCTGAACTTTTAATACCTAGCTGAACCAGAATCCCTCATGGCATTCTGGTCTGTACTATCTTCTATCAGAATTCATGAATTTAGTCTTGAGGGAGTATTTGGTGTAGTAACTAGGCAGCTGACAATCAAGATTCCTGGAGGCCCCTGTCATTCTGCCATTTACTTGCCACTGACTTGAATTGTTTTATCTCTGTTCACCTGTTTAACTGGTTTAGTCACAAAGTTTTTCTCACGTAAGCCTGTGAGGTAGATTGTGTGATCTTTTTCCAAGTACCTTTGAAACCCTTGATGTAGAATGAGGATGGGAGGAAAGTTTCTTTATAGGTATAAATTTACCCTACATCTGCAAACGCTGGCTCATTGTCTTGTTAAACACAGAGGAACTGCTTACAAGCATGGGGTTGTGCGGTTGACTAGAGGATCAGGTCCTGAATTATCTGCTGTCTTTTGATGACAGCATTCATCATTGTAGAGAATGGGGGAAGAATATGTATTCTTTCATTACTGGTCATAATGTCTTTTGGGCTTGGGTTTTTCTTGCTTTTTTGAGTGAGAACACTTTGAAGAAATTTGCTCCTGTTTCTTGCTGTGAAACTGGTGTGACAAATAACCAAAAGGAGGAATATGAAGTTGTGTCTGCTCATACTGATGCAGCCACATACAATTTCACCCTCCTTGACAGCCTGGTCATTGCTGGACACTAGTTTCTTGAGGGATTCTGAAGAAGAACGGGGAGGTTGAGACCTCAGTAAATGTAACAAATGCTTAAGAACAGACCTGTTTTTTTTTCTTTTCAGTTCTTTGTAAAATGCAGACATTCAGGGAGGTGTTTAACAAGGGTATAAAATATATTCAGCTAAATTTTCCTAATATACTAGTTGATTTTGAGGACAGAGTGATATAATCTCATTTTAGTTTTTAGGTCACCACCTCAAACCTGAAATTCATTCAGAACTGAGACTAATGTTAGTTAGACTGAAGGAGAAAGAGACGTTATGAAAATGCATTCACTTTTCTTTCCATTTTTGGCCCAAAATTTGGTCAAACTCCACACAGAGCTTGTAGTATTACACAGAATCTAATCAGCATTTAGCATCACTGCCAAGGAATAAAGACCAATCTTCATTGCTGCCACAAGAAAGTATGAGAGAACAGAGGCAAGATAAGATTTTAAACTGTAAATTTCTGCATCCAGCATCATTTTCATTCAAAGCATCTTTGCTAAATAATAAAACAGCAAAAGGTGATGATTATTTATACTTTTTTTGATGCTGAAAGAAATCCAGTCAAATCAACAGAAGCAAGATGTTCATAAGATACCCAGGCAACGCTAAGTTTTCTTATTTTACTGTCATCTCAAAGAAAGAATTCTGAGTAATCCTGGGTGAAATACACTCTGAGTGTTCAATGGTGAAAAAACTTTTTAATAATCTGGAATATAACCTGTCTGTCCTACTGTTGATTTTTTTCGTTTTAAAAGCAATATATAACAGATCTGGTAGCAGACATTTGTACATCACATGTTCTAAGAACACGATTTAAAAAATATTTTAGCATATTGAGAAATTTATTGATAGCACTTACCTGTCCCCAAAGCACTTCTTCCTTCCCCTACACTCTGGTGAGTGATGGAAAAGGCAGATATTTTTAAGTCAGTGTTTTCATGATAAGTTTATTTACCAACATTTGCTGGCAAGACCTGGAATTCTTCCTGGTACCTTAAAAAAAAAAAAAAAAAAAAGAAAAAATTCACACGCACTGTTTAAATGCTAATACAAGAAAGAATAGATAAACACAAAACCACAAATAATTGGATGGAAAAAAGGAGGTAACTGCAGCCTAAATACTGAATATCCTTTTATATACATTAGGGATAAACAGATTTAAGGAGACCTTGAATAAGAGAAAGAGGTAACTCTTCAGACATTTAGGGAGGACTTTTTCAAGCATGATAAACAACCTGAAAAGAAAAGTAAATATGCTTGTTCAAAAAATTTAAAAATAGATGATGGAGTGTGACATTATGATCTTATGATCCATTGTGATTGTTATTTGCAATTTAAATACGGAATGAAATATGATTGGTAGAGAAAGAAAAGGCCATAAGAAGCTTTGACTGGTGGATCACATTTGGTATGATAGATAAAAGGATTAAACAGAATGATGCAAAATGAGAAAAGTATAAAAGGAGAGACATGTGTAAGGAACTTTAGCGCTGGTGACACAAGAGAAAGTAACTATGCTAGACTGATCTGAGGGCACTGAGTGACACCAGACAACTATTATCAAGCACTAAATTTTATCTTTGGTGAATACACAATTCAGTCCACTTCCAAAAAATTCAAGAATCGTCACTTGATTTTGCAGACAGCACTAAGACATATACCAAAAAAACCAGTTATACCCTATGTAAAAATATCCATAAAACCTAGAATAACACCACACTGCCAAGGTCATTGTCCTTCTAATAAGACAAAATAATCTTCCTTTAATATTTATATCTTACAGCTTCTAAATTTCTACAGACACATCTGTACTTTTTCATGTGCAGAATCTCTAGAAGAAGAAACCACAAACATAAACATAATATAAATTAACCTTGATGCTAATGGCTTTGCTAATTGATAAAAACCAACAAAAATGTACTTTCAAATCACCTTGACTTCAAGACCTGTTGTTGAGCCTTAACAATATTAGAGTTGCACTTCTATGATGACTTATTTCAAAATGTATTCAAAAGCTAAATGAATTAGCATTTGCAAAATGCATTAAAATTTACATCAGGCAGCGGTAAATTCTCTTTCAGTTACATGGTAAGTGAAGGTGTTCTGTGAAAACCGATAATTCAGATTTTGTCATAATAATAACTGTAACAGCACTTTCTACTAACGAGTAATCTGAGATATGGAGAATTTAAATAGGCTGTTGCACAGCAACTCAGCTCCAGAACAGGGGATACAAGGCAGGAAAAAAGCAAAGTGTTAGCAAAGAGCTCTGAAATTCTGTTTTGATGTCCTTACAATGGTTCTAGGTTTGTCTATGAATGGCAAAGCTCACTTACGTTAATTACTTTTGATTTTTTAGAGTGTCAGGGATTACAAGACTGCAAATATGATCCATTTAACCATCTTATAACACAGAAGCAGAAAATATTAAAAGGGCTTATGTTTCTTTTCTGTTCAAAATTTGAAATTTGCAAAAGTAGTCCTTAGACTATGTAGAGAACTTTTTACAGCCATAAGCGAATAAGTTATTAGAAAATTAATTTTCATTTTAATTATGACAAGAAATACTTTCTATAAGAAAACAGAATTAAAAGACATTATGTTCAAAGAGTGTTGGAGCACCTTCTTGCACATATTTTTGAGGACTCTCCTTAAAAGTTAACAGGTGGAGCTATTTAGCATGTGACTTGACACTGGTGTATTCCTCATGCAATTATAGGTATTTTGATAAGAAATTTTGAAGCAGGTTACTCATGTTGTGAAATATACATGTAATATATGTGCTGCGGTGGGACAGCCCCAGCTAGGAGGACTGAATGAAGTCTGACAAACTTACAGTCCCTGCCACCTTTGAAGTCCTCTGAAGCAGTCATGTCACAACCAACAAAGAGATGGTCTTTGAAGGCAGGTAATTTTTATTGCATGCACTATTAAAAATATCTAAATTTTCACATAATCCTCAGTAAGATCAAGGGTTTAATTTCTTTCTTTTTTCTTTCTCAAGTAGAAGGTATACTTGAGGTGGAAACAGAAGACAGTTATGGTACAGTGAAGAAACATGCAATACTGTAATGCAAGTGGAAGATGCATCTAAACCTAGGTTATACATGTTTGTTTTGTGACTATATGGAAAAAGCACCAATCCTTATGCTTATTTTAATAAAATGTCATACAGATAAGGCAGAAAGGCAAAAGTGTCAAGATTTATTTAAAAACATTTTCCCCCACCAATAACTCTCATAAAGCAGACTTTTCAGTGTTGCTAAGGAAATTTCAGAGCAAATATCCATACACAATAGCTTGAAAATGGTGATAAAAGAAGATTCGATCTGCTCTGAAGGCAGGGGTAGCACACCAACATCTGCCCTCACATCTCTTTTCTCTGTTAACATGCAAAATGCAAAGCAACCAGAAGACAGGAAAAAAAAAAAAATCTGGTCTGTTTAGTACAAATGACAAATACTATAAGGAAACGATAGCTCCTAATTTATTATCACATTGGGATTTGTTCCCTTTGTGTTTATAAATAAACATATTTTATAAGTGAAAACAGGTTGCAGAGGTATTTTCAGAAAGAACTGGCCAGATGCTGAACACTCACATGTAATACAAAGCAATTCCTTTCCTAGAAATAAGTTGTCTTAGATCAATAAATCATCTTAATATATTTGTTTTATGGTTAAGTAAGAACAGGGTGACAGTTTTCTAACTGTGGCTGCTTGTTAATTCTTTATATCGACACTTTCTTAGCATATTTTGCAGATTTTTTTTTCCATAAATGTTTAATCAACTCCACAGTTTTAATACACTATTTTTAAAACTGCACATGAAACTGAATTTTCATTCATTCATTATTAACTCAGAATTCCTCATATTTTTAAATTGTAATATTTTATTTTTAAAAAAGTCTGGACCCCTTGTCCATTCAAAATCAATTGTTTACTTGAAGTTTTCATAAAACTGAGAAGCATTTATCTGTTTTCTGAATAGATAACTAATTTACAAAGTAAAAATATTTCTTAAAATTCCTGTTAAACTTCAGCCAAGGTGATATTATAGCTTCTGTAGAAGTACCCAAACTTTTTTTAAGGCACCAATAATAATCAATATTAATAATAATCAATGTAAGATACAAAAGAGAAAGTGCACAAAGACTCAAGAAGATATCTCATGGTGAAAATATGAAAAATAATAC
>JAVJGJ010000047.1:80150047-80168555 GCA_035590215.1 Microhierax caerulescens | reverse complement strand
ATATTTTTTTAAGTCAGTTTTTTCATTATAAGTTTATTTACCAACATTTGCTGGCAAGACCTGGAATTCTTCCTGGTAACTTAAAAAAAAAAAAAAAAAAAAGAAAAAAAAAAAAAGAAATAGCACTCCTGTTACTTAAGTTACCCTCTTTACAGCCAAACACAGTCACATTTCGTCATATTTTACAGTTTCAGGACCATCACAAATTTAGCTTGAAGCCAAATGATTTTTTAGAGTAGCACAGTAATATCTTCTATTAGCATACTCTTAAAATATTCTGGTTTAGATATGGAATATCTGGGAGATGAAAATCATCTGTTTAAAGCTTCCTGATTAAAGGTCTTTGTTATTTTCCTGAGTAACATCCAAAGAACTAGTGTGATGGTAGGTGCTTTTACCCTGATGCAGGCTGGAGATGAAGCACAGCATTCCTCAGAACACTTTCTCTGTTCCCTGAAGCAAAGCTGCATCTCAGGGGTGTAATTGACCCTTAATTTCAGCTGTCTCACTTGGGTAATTCCCCGATTAAATCAAGGTTAAAAAAGTATGGTTAGCAATTACTTACTCTTTTTCTTTTTATTATTAGGAACTATTCAATACAAATTCAATTACAGGCAAATTATGTTTATTTATATCCATGTTCTACACAAGATATGCATATTATGTAGATTATCATGCATGTTAGGTGCGCACGTCAAACTTACTGTAAAATTTAATGTTCTGTAATAAAATTTAATTCTGACATAGCATTATGCAAATGTTGGAATATTTGTTGCTGTATTTGTGTTGCGAGATTGGTGAGCTGGAGGCAGTAAGGTTAAAAGGCTATCTGCCATCTTCATGCCTTCATTATGTGGAGCAACATAGTGTAAAACTGTGCCAAAGGAGAGACAACACTGGAAACCAGAATAGGGTGATGATTTGCCACTTCCTTTTCCCCTTAAAAAGTGAGAATTGAATGCCTTTTCTGTAACTGGAAAGATCATCTACTTAGAAAGCCTAAATGGAAAAACACACACATATCTACAAATGAGACCATACCTTAACAACCTGATGTTTACTTTTACGATGTATCTGTGGTTTGTGATCTCATTTTTTGAAGGAAATTTTGTCATATTCTGAACTTCTTTCAGAATATGTTTCACCCGAGAGCTCTTTCCATCCAAATAGACTATTTTTAGTGGTGGCAGAAAATTAATGAGGTAATTTTCCTGTGAAGGAATGCTGAGGGAGTAGGATGAGAGTGTTTTAAGTTAAGGAATTGCATGTTTCTTCAGTCAATCAAAATGAATAAATATGGCAGGCTTCACTTTGCCTTATAGCAGATATTCTCCACCTAATGTAATATTTTGCCAAGTCCTATATTCTGACAGAGAATTTAAATCTTGCTTGTAATGAAATGGTACATTTTGGTTTAGAGTTCTGTGCCTTGCTCTGGCACCTATTGTAGTTGTCCCATTATTTGTGTAACCTGGGAATTCAAAAGAAAAAAGTATGGAAGGAGACTAGTGATTTTGGCCTGTTCCCGGGCTTATTGATCCTTAAAGAACAGAATGATCTGCCTTCACGTATGTCTTTATAGATTAATAACTCTTTAATGAAAAAATACCAATTGTCTCATGCAGAGTTTTAATTATGTTAAATATATTTTATACATATATATGTATTTTATGCAAACCATATATGTATACAAAGCAAAACCTTTCTTGAACTAAAGCAGCTAATGCAAAAATCTTATTGCTGACTGTGCACTTGAAGGTCTTTAGAATAAAAGAAAAAACAAAATTTCATCATAATTCTAACTGTGTTTCTGGTTATAGCTTTAAAATAATCTTCTAAATATTAATTAACCAGGCTTTTGAAGTTATAGTATCATATAAGAGCAAAGGGATTTATACAGCTTTTTGTTCAGTTTCTTAAGTGAAGACATACTCAAATAAGACAGCAGGACATCAATTTACATGGAGTGCAATGTGAACAACAATTGTAGTAACATAATCTATTCATTAAATGAAAGGCCTAGGTCCATGAGGGTGCTGCAATATCTACAGTCTTCCTGACTCCACATAATCGGATTTGGCTCTGTTCATGCAGAGAGTAAACTGACTTCTGTTTCATTTTTTCTAGACAGGCATTTTTCCATCACTTCATCAGATTAAAATGATGAGATAGCAGCCTTTCAGAATGAAGGAATGTTTTGTCGTCTTAGAGCTAAGGATTGTGACCACTGACACATGAGAAATGTGGTGACTTTGTTTTGACAGCCTCAAGGCCGGTGGAGCGTAAGCTGTGTACGGGACCTCTTCCCAGCACCTCCCAGCTGTGCCATATCCCCTGTCCTACAGAGTGTGAGACCTCGGCATGGTCAGCCTGGGGACCATGCACATATGAAAGCTGTGATGACCCTCAGGCCAAGAAGGGTATGTAAAAATTCAATGAAGCCTTTTAATGGTGATTATTTGTATTCCTGAGTCATTAGGCACCTCTGGCTACACATGCATGCTAAATTTTGTACCAACAAGGGTATACCCACTGCCTCTGAGCATCCAAAAAACCTCATTGAATTAGAACTGTATTTATCATAACTGGTTCATCAAAGCCGGGAAATATGTAGGCTGTTTACTAGACTCTCAAGGTCGATTTGTATTGTTACAGGTCAATTCCGGTTTCAAACCTTTTTCTCAAACTGAAAGGGATACTCCTTCTATATGTGTATATATGGCACTTTCTTCAAAGGAGGACAGAAGCAGCCTTTGAGGTGCATAGTGTTCAAGTCATTCAAAGCTTTACAGTTCAGTAATAGCTTAAGAATTTAGCAGTCAACATTAAAACTGGTCTGGCAAAGAGCTGGGACCATTTACTGTTGATGTGTTACACTATTTTACTGATGACATATGTGCTGGTTTCAATTTTCACATTTTACAGTTTATTCCTATGCAGAACAGATTGCAGTAACCTGACATAAAAATAAGAAGGCATGAAATAGGAAAACAAGAATACAGTGACAGGGACCTCATGTAAGAAGTCAGCATGTTTCTGGCTGTGAATGAGAAAAAGTGGCCTGGTCATTGCTGCAACATGATTATCTGATGAAAGTTGAGAACAGAGGCTTGGTTCCTTGATCAAAAACACTCGTAGAAAGGGCAGCCACATATGTCCACAGGAGGAAACTGTAATTACCACGTTAGCTTAGCTGCTTCTTCCTGTATACTTCTCGCTACGCTTCAGTGTGGGCAGCAGTAATGCAAGTTTTACAGTGATGTCTCACAGTAATGTGACCCAACCTTGATCAATTCAAGAAGGAAAAAGCAGTTCAGTCTGTAAGCCTATTGGATTAATTCTCCTCTGAATACAGTTGTCAAGCAGTCTGCTATTTCTGTTGCTGTTCTGTCACTGAAAGTTCTACATTTTCAGGGGTAACGTCTAGGTTTGTGAGACTGATTTGGATGCCTGCCTAATGGAAATGTATTAGGATGTACTTTACACAAGTCCTTTCTTCATGAATATGTAAGCAGGGATCTTTTCTCAACTGCAAATGTTTTCATCTTATCTGGAAATTCTTACATTTCATAATTGCATTGACAGTTCATCTGAGACGATGTAAAAGTTGTACAGACACTCCCAGTTTTAGCAGTAAGTCTCTACATATTTCAGCAGTAGCCCTTTACTGTGGATTGTTTGACTCCTTTGCAGTAGACACTGAAGTTCTATCTTTTGGAAGTTATATCAGCCTTTTGTGGCAGGCTCTGTAAACCATTTGGACATAATTTGGCTGACCTCTTCAATTTAGAAAAAAACAATTAAAGGTACACAGAAATGTATTTTTAAAGTTATATTTATTATAATTGAATTAAGAGGCATGTCTTCAAACAAAGAATCAATTCTTGCACATATGTGTTTGAAAAGTCACTCCTGTTTAGTTTGTGTTCTGGTAAAAATTAGAGAGTTATATGTAGTATTTTATAAAAATACCTGTTTATTACTAACCTGTCTGAATATTGCAATAGAACAAAAAAGACTGTGAAGAGATGTGAAAAGAAACAAACCTTTGCCAAAGTTAATACATTCTGGTTAGGTATATCAGAAACTATAGAAAATCATTACATAAGAAACTATTTCCTGAATCCATTCAGTTTGGTTAGGTTGTTCTGACTGAAGTTTTCATCTGGATTTCTCAACATGCCATCCTGAAAGTGAGGGAGAGGGTTGCTCTTAGAGACAGACAGCCTGGCAGATGACACACTATATAAAGGCCCATCAGTTTCTTTGATCCAAAATGAACTTAGGTAGTTTTAAGGAAATTTATAAATGTTTGCAAGGGAATATTGTGATGTTAATTACTGAAAATATGTTCTAGGACTTATTTGGTTTATTCCTGTAGCCTGGCCTTTTCTGGCAATGTAGGGGTGGGGTTTTTTTTGGGGGGAAGGAGGTGTTTATAAACTAATTTCACTTGATAATCCATCCCTGTTGGAAGATCCCTGAGAAGAAAGCAAACAACATATTTGAAAAATTGCAACCCAGTGATCAAGAGTTGTTAGATGAGATGGATTCAGCAAGAGTGATGCACAGGAAATGACTCCTGCCTCCCTCCTGGAGTACATATGACTAGGATAAACAGAGGGTTTAAGGCAAAGCTTACTGAATAAGCTCAAAACTTGATGCTTTTGTTAAGTTTTACCTCTCTTCTTTAATGAGGAGTTCTACCCAGCTGTCTAAAATGCAGTGTTGTACTGCCTGTGTTATCTTTTACACAGAAGAGAAACAGAACTGTTCACTCAGGTGTAGCAGGATAAAAATCTCTTCTCTTCATTTTAGAACTGATTTATTCTGTCCTTTGTGTTTTCATGGACATTGCAGGCTTTAAACTAAGGAAACGGCGCATCACCAACGAGCCTACAGGAGGAACGGGAAACTGTCCTCACCTGCTGGAAGCCATCCCTTGTGAAGAGCCCTCCTGCTATGACTGGAGGATCGTGGGGCTGGAGGAGTGCATTCCCGACAATGAGAAGCCATGTGGCCCTGGTACACAGGTTCCTGTTGTCGTCTGCATCAACAGTGATGGTAAGATGCTTTTTCCCACAGTTCACACTGACTAGAGTAAAGATGCTAAAGTGTAGTCCAAAAGGCTAGCAGTCTTTCTTTTTCTCAGCTTTCTCAGTCCTTAAGACCAAACTGTCTGGAGCGGTCTAGAGAGGTTGTATTTTAGTATTGGTTAGGAAGGACAGGCACTCTAGTTGCTCTAAAATCAAGCTCCTTCACCTACACACCACAGGTTTTCAAAGGTTCCTAAAGAGTCTTTGAGAAAAGTAAATAGAAAACAGCTGTTGTTTTTCAGTAGGTCAGACTCAAGCCTGCAGTGCCTTGACTGAATTCCCTGATGTAATCCCACTAACAAAGCTGATCCTCTGAGTCCAGAACCAAATAAAGTGTGACTACAGTAAGACACATTGCAGTAAGTATAGCTGGGAGAAAAATAATAATGTGTTTATTAAAAAGCATGGTATGATGTGCGTCGTGGAGTTGGTTTGACAACCCAAGCTGTCTTGCTTCTTCAAAAGGTCAAAAAAATCCACAAACCATTATTCAATTATCCTCTGTGAGAGAAAACAGATTTTGCATGACATAGTCATAAAAGCCAATTTTGAAAGCTGATTACAAAATACTGTAATCTACGATGATTCATGAATTACGATTGCGAGAATATTCCTTATTCATTACAAATATTAGCAGCATATAAATTGAAGTAACTGTACTGACTTGCAGTGTAGTTATGGTAAGAGACTTCTAACTCCCTACAGAGGATTAAATAAGAGGACACCTCTGATGAGTGTTTATACAGCTGCACAAAATATTTTGTAATTAAATTGATCAGAAGTAATAAGAACTGATTATAGAGAAATTTAAATCTAGAGCTTTTATGCTGAAGAATTTGGGTCATAATTGAGTTTTGGGGCTCAACTTCAAAACTTTAGTTAGAGTGTAGTTTTATTTTTCTGCATACATGTAAGAAAACTGGTATCCATTTTTATAGCTCAGAAGGAGATTAACCTAGAATTACAATATTGAATCTACTGCATATTATTTCCCTATCTCAAAAAAATTCCCTTCACTGTGTAATAATTTATTTGCAACAATACTGAAACTCTTGGAAATTTTGTCTGTATACATTTTCAGATGAAAAATGTTCTTTTCTTCATAAATGAAAATGTTTCCTAAATAGTTCTGTATTTTTCTCTTTTTTTTTTTTTTTTTTCCTTTTTATAATAGAAAAAAACCCTGTAAAACAGAAAGTGTGGATTTTAGCTTTACTAGATTTTGGTTAGTGTGGCTTACCTTTGGTTTTGAGGAGTGGTATTTGCTCTCATTTCACCTTATTCCTTACTAAACTGTAATATAAACATTTATATTGACTACAATTTATTGTAACCCTAATACGTTTGGAGTATGCGATTGAGCTACTAAACTTTGAGTTATCTTTTATGTATATGGTATTTTTTATTTTTCTGTTTCAAACTCACAGGATTAGCTCTTTGCACTGCATGGGCTTTGGTGTTGGCCAAATTTGACTTGATTAAATTTTTTAACTCCCAGTATTAATCTTTGTCTTTCTGAATTACATGTCATTATATATTGCTGTAATTATATGGCATTATACATTGCCTTCATCAGCAATTTGTCCCAGAAGGAGTGAGAAATCAGGCTTTAGCCATGTGCCTTTCAGTCTTCAAGATTGAAGAGGTGTGGGCGCAGCTTCAAGGAAAGGAGGAAACAAATTCCAATTATGGTCTGTTTTGCAAAGATCCAGTCACCCACAAAGATATGTGTTCAATAACTTTTGAGAGAATGCAAAAGCAACAGAGAGTAATATAGTGGATTGCCTCAGCTCTTCCTTGAAATCCCTTCCTTCCCTTAGTAAACAGTCTTTTGTGATCGTCACCTGTAATGTTAAATGGCTTTTGCTTAGGTCTCTCCTGAGAAGGATTAGCATGATACAGCAGAAGCAAAAGAAGTGTGAAGTAAGGACCCACCAGCTTCAACAGTCCCCTCCTCGGTGCTAACTCTCTCAGGCATCTTACTTTGCCTCCCGCAGCACCAACCCACTGAAGGTCCTGCAGGCAACTCTTAAATTCTCCTCTAAACACACGCAGCCACCTCTTCTCAAGTAGCTCCTATCTATTATTCTGGCCTCCTAGGCTGGCACAAGATACCTCTGGTACCCTACTTCACCAAACACTTGTTGTGAGCACCCAGATCCTGCTCTCAAAATATAGGAGAGCAGCACTTTGCAATTAGGCAGGTTTTGCATCAAGCCCCATAGCTGCAAGGTAGTTTCCAGTAAAATAAGTTTGGAGAATTGTACTCTGCCATTGTCTAAACATCATGGTTTAAATTAATCATCATATGAAATCTGTGATATTCAATATTCTTTGAGCCCTTCTTGGACAAGATTACATTGACTGTCAGTTAAAGACTATGGTTCAATTAACAGGGTATGTAATTTGTATAATAATCATGCGTTGCTATAATTTTGATCTAAATTAAATAAATTTTATTCAGTTTTACAGGAAAAAATGACTATGAAGGGAAACAGTGTGTTGAAAGCATTAATTACAGCCTAAGTTTGCTCTGTTACTTAAACTGAACTAATCTTTGCTTAACAATACTTTCAGATTTATTGTGTTGTTGTTGTTGTTCAGATGAATTAATTTGCCAATCTTAAATCACTGCCTGGATAGCAGAGATTGGATCAAAGGGACTCTACTGTATTAAAACAAAAGTGTATTTTCCCCTTGGCTTCTGCTTTATAAAATGAAAAGGGCTGGTGTTGTAATTTTCAGAATAAGCATTGTACTGCAAATATACTGCTTTAACATAAGACAACCCCGACACTGATGAATATCTTCTCTTTCTGTGGACTGTTGTATCATTCTATATGTTTAAAGCATAATTAGTTGGGATAACGTCTTGACCGGGGTGGTTTACTTCACAATTAGAATCAAGTAGCAGTGTTTGTGAGATTGTTTTGTATAATTGGATTGAGCTTCTCTCTTCAATTTGGTGTAAAGATAAGAGTCATTACAGCCTTTGAGACAATAGGAAACAATAGATTATCCTCCTGTGTTGTTGCTGGAAGCCTATGATTGTCATTCTCTTTCCACAGTGGATTGCAGTAATCAGAATTTTCATTCAGGCTGAAAAAAATATGACAGTCAGTACCCCAGGTTGTCATTGCAGAGACTGTAATGAATTTTGATGTATTTTATTATATAATTTGAACTTCAGCCTTTTACTGTGGAAAGAACCTTTTCAGAATAATTATTCTTAGTCAGCCTTCTAGAAAATTTTACAAAGAAGCTCCTTTAGGTGAAAAAAAACTCCTTTCAGTTATGGAAACTCCAAGATTGGACAGAAGCTGATCAGAATTCCTCCATCATATACGTCATTTTAATAATTACAGTTGTGTGGCTAACGTTCCATGCTAGCGATTAACTTTTGCTAATGTATCGTGGTTTAACCCGGCAGGCAGCTAAACACCATGCAGCCGCTCACTCATTACCCCCACCCCCAGTAGGATGCGGGGGAGAATCGGGGGGGAATAATCTGTGGGTTGAGATAAAGACAGTTTAATAGGACAGAAATGGAAGTGAAAATAACAATAACCATAATAATAATAGAGTTAGAATATAGAAAACAAGTGATGCGCAGTAAAATTTCTCACCAGCTGCTGACCGATGCCCAGCCAGTTCCTGAGCAGTGGCCCCCAGCCAGCTTTTGCCCTAGTTTATATACTGAGCATGATGTCATATGGTATGGAATATCCCTTTGGCCAGTTTGGGTCACCTGTCCCAGCTGCGTCTCCTCCCATGTTCTTGTGCCACTCAGCCTCCTTGCTGGTGGGGTGGTGTGAGAAGGTGAAAAATCCCTGACTTAGTGTAAATGCTGCTAAAACAGCTAAAACATCAGTTTACAAAATTTCCAGTTAACAAACTTATTCTCAACCTAAATCTAAACCACAGCACTGTACCAGCCACTAGGAAGAAAAATAGCCATCCCAGCTGAAACCAGGTTGTAATGATAAATTACTTTTTTAAAAAATAAATTGTAATTCATCTGAGTTTTTTATATTTATGTATGTAATATATATAAGACATACTTGCATGTATGCATACACACAGGTATGTACATATTATCTATTAATTTCTTTAATGCAGGTCAGAAGAGTGATTTTACAACAGATGAATTTGCTCTATAGCTATGTCAGTCTATGAAGAATAAAATTTCAAAAATATTTTGGTATTAATTAAGGACAATCTATAGTAGGAAAGCTGGCCACTTCACTGTGTAACAGATGCATTAGCGCTACTCATGTAAATAGGGCAAAATAATTTCTGACCTAAAAATCTGCAATATTAACTACTGCTGAAAATGCCTACAAAATGCTCGTTTGTTCCTTGTGAGTTTTTAGGGGTTTATCTTTGTGCTGAGCTCTGTAGCACAGGTACTAACAGTGGCTGCAGTTGCAGTAGCGTGCTTCTGATCCTCAGATGATAGGCTGAAATTACTTGCTCATTTTGTAGGAACATGTAAATAATAAATTGACTTACAGCTTTTTATAATACACTAGGCTTTGTACCACTGCATGTGTTACTTTAGATAAAACAGATCTCACTTTTGAAGGGCAGATGTCTTCCGGACCTTGTTTAAGCTCACCAATTGTTGCGTTCCAGTTAGCTCCACAGGGGAAAGGAATGGACTTAGTGCCACCTCCTGCCTCACAGCTGGGAGAGATGCCTACCCCTTAGAAGAGGGAGCCATGGCAACAGCAAGGCTCTTAGTGTATATGCAAATTCCTGCAACTCTTTGAAGTAGCAAAATTGTTCCTGAAGTTGTCTAGGCAGAGATGTGTGCTGACGTGGCTGAGTGCCACAAGTTCTCTTCTGGCACCTGGATGTACGCGGGTGACACGGGTCTGGGCTTCCTGGCACTATAGTGCAAATTCAAACTGCCGGTGACATCAGTATATTCTGATGTAGACAGGGGCTGTACCCTGTTTGCAGTATTGGGGGACAAAATAATGGTGCTGGTAGTTAATTAAGACATAGAAGGTAAATGATTCTGCTTTATTAAGACACTCAGATGTAAACATTTCAAACCGATTAGTTTAGCTGCTTTGTGGGGAGTGGCTCAAACATTGTACTGTCCAAAATGGGACAATGTACATTTCCTATCTGTTTTTGTTCTCAGCTGGTATGACTGTCTGAAGACACCATGATGCAGCTATATGACAATCCTATAGGATTTAATTGCTTTACTGTTTTTCTCTAGACTTAGAAATATTAATTCAGAAATATTTCTTGTATTCTTTTTATTGAATTTTACTTTGTAGAACAGCTTGTAAGACTTCTTCATGTAGTGTACATTTTCTTCTATAGTTTCCTGATCAACATCTGTATTTCATTTCTTAAATTTTAGCTTGTAGCGTTATATCCTCTTACAAGAGGCATCTAATCAAGTATATAGAATAAACATCAGGAAAAAACAGAAGATTGGCTAGTGCAATCATTTTCGCTTTGACTGGTTTAAAAATTGCTCTTTTTGCATATCTATGGTTTGATTCAAACATATGCTAAACAAGTAGCTGCTGGTCTTCATTGATTTTTGTAATGGGAAACAATAAGAGAATCAATGAAAGCTTTACAGGTGTGCCCAGGTATAGAGAGTGTACTTCTGTCCTTTCGATTGTGTGGCTATATGCATTGAAGGAAGAAACCATCAGACTGGTTGGATTTTATAATGATTATTTTAAAAGAAAATACTTTGTGTTGCTTTATGACTTAATTCTTTAAAAAGAATGAAGAACCAGATTTTAATTTGAATTACATTGATTTATTGAGTCAATCCTGTAAGAGAACCTGGATCAAAGTCTGGCCATTACTCAGCAGTCAATTAGTAGTAGCTAATGACAGTTTCTTTCAGTGCATACTGTCTTATGCTTACAGGAACTTTGTTATATAGGCATTACTCATCGTTTCCCAATATTAATTTCCTAGCTAATGTCATTACAGAATTGATTTGAACTGTTCTTTTCTGCCTGACAGCTTTTTGGCTGACCATCTCGAGGATTTAAATCAAATGTAAGATACATACTTTGTTCTTCACTGTAAACACATAGAATATGAAATTTATAACCTGGTCCTTTCTTTAATTAGTCTGATTACATAAAAACTATTGAATGTGTTTACTGGATGTTATATGTAAGAACTGAGGGTAAAATACAGTCAGTTTAAAGGACCTTGAAATTGATACTCTTGGGTCATTATGTTTCACAGCACTGGATTTTTAAGGCATTTCTTTTTAACAAGATTTATTTAATTTAGTATAAAAGAATGTAAGAAAAAACTACTGCACACTACTGCTTAAACTTGCATTTCAGTTCTCAGGAAGTTTGATTCTTTTGTTAATAAAACCTCACATTTAATACGTCACACCAATTCCTTTTTGTCTCCTTGCTATTAGGAAAGGACATATCCCTATCAAGTTCCATGTAAGAATGGGTACTTCTAGTGTTTGTATAACATGAAGTGATTTCATTATATGGGATGACTTAATACATCACTTCCTTTGTTGATGTCTTTAATAGTTGGCCTGGAATGTAATGCAATGATGTCATTTACAGGGATAAAGAAAAACAAACCCAAAGTTTCATCTACATAGTGCAATAAGCAATTATCACTTAGGACAGTGCAGTAGTTCTTGTTTCCAATGTATTGTATATTTTTGAAGGCAGAGTTACACTTGGTATGTACAATGCCTACAGAGACATTATTGCTCATAAAGAATATAATGAAGTTAAAAATAGGTGGGCGAACTTTACCAAAATCTTTTTCTTGTGTCATAGATCAGAAATTGATTGGCTAGTCAGATGAGTTTGCTGAGTTTTGGCAGGTTTACTTCTAAAATGTACTATAACACCTTTGCAGAGAAGTTGTACTGGTGTACTTAATTTATTAGACATCTAGGAGTAGAAGTTGCCTTAGTGGGAAACACACATATTTTTTGTAAATATAACACAAATAGTGCAATTATGTGTTTCATATGATGCATGCTCCTAGTAACCTGCTTTTTTTTGATGGCAGAACCAGATGGAAAAGTAGGATACTGCAAGAACTGCTTGTTATAGCAGTGGGCAAATTAAGAGGGGAGATTTTGATGCATGATTTTTGATTTACATAAATCAGCAGCCTGCAAAGCAGGAACCCACCAAGCTTCATCATAGTAAGAATACAGAGAAAGATAATTGTAGATCAATTTCAAAACAATTGGTTTTTTTAGGAAGGTCAGTTTAATGCTTTACAGTCTTTTCATTTGTTACTTCAAATTATACTGTTACGAAATAAGAAGAAAAAGGGGGTTATGGACTTACGAATTGATTATAAAACTGGACTTAGAGACCCAGTATTGAACTACTTTGGTTTTGGATTTATGTGTCATGTGTTAACTCCCTAGACTAGACTCAGAAAATACTTTAAATGTTTTTGCAAAACGTGCTCAGAAGAGATAATGTTACATTTAATAATGTTATATATAATGATAATGTTACATAGTTATAAATTAAGTACTACTTTCTTGGAAGACTATATTACACAGTACTAATCAATCTTTATGATAAAATATTCTAAGACAATATTCTCTCATTAGATTTGATGGGAATCAGTTTTCTGTCTGAGAGAAAAAGGTTGCACAAGCCTCTATATTTTCTGACAACCTGCATGCTAATGGTAAATTTTATTAATAAATGTTATCAAGCTCCTGTGCTATAAAACTGGTGTGTTGATAAATGATGACAATTAAAACATCTTCATTAGCCAGTCATGCTGAGCCAGAATGGATAGGAATTTTATTCTCAGTACTTCTAGCCGTAAGCAGCTTATTGTCTGACCTTTCTTTCTGATCATGATTTGTGTTGAGTACTGATTAATGTAAAATCACTCCTATCTGCCAAGAAATATTTGATTTCACAAGATAACTGTTTCAGTGGCAATTTAAAGAGCCTTAAAATAATCTTAGTTATTGTGCAGTTCTTGTAATTCCTGTGCACTGCACAAGCACCATCTCCACTGAATACTGAAGAAACTTCAAACTAAGAGTAAGGCATACTCAGCCGCAATGATTATTCCAAATGAGAGCAAACAATCGAGGATCCCAGTCTCTCCAGCGTTCCCATTAATTTGTTCCAGATTTTGGGGTCCAGGTAGCTTTTGGCAGAGTTTCAGCTATGTAGAGTCACAGATCTGTTGCAGAGGGAAAGGAATAGATTTGTATCTGGGATTGGAAAAGGCAAGACAAGAGGGAGAAACTGGTACTGACCAAGGAGTGAGTTTGAGAGCTGGGAAAAGGTAGGATTTGACCCTAGATTCCTGCAGGACAGTTTACTGAGAGGAAGTAAGGAACTTGAAGTTATAAAATGTCTTTATGTGGTGCAGGGATTAGGAATGAATTTGGCAAGGGATTCAGTCTGGTGATGGTCAGCCCAAGGGAGGATTTGACAGGCAGCTGGAGAGAACTTGGCAGGGCCAGGTGAAAGGGACAGCGAGGTGACAGACTGGGATTAGTGTCTGGAGAAAATAAGGCTGGATAAGCCAGAGAAGGGGAAGAGAGAAGGATATCAACCACTTCTAGATCTGGAATGCAGCACATTATAGTCTGCTTGTGCTTTTGTCCCATGAGACCACCTGGCAGAGCAGTTAGTGTCCAGAGTCAGCGTAATACCCATGGCAGAAGTACTATTTGTCATTTGGCTTCTATTTTAAACTAGAAAATTGGAAATAAATATTATGTCAAATTAAGTATTTTAGGTTGTAAAGCCAAGTCCTCACATACTAGGAAGTTAAGGTTGTTTGTCTAGTCCTTCTGTGAATGTATCAGATGGAAGTGTTTAATTATTTAATTGTGCCTACATGACATTTTCCCCACTGAACCTGCTACTTATTTGTGAAATGGATATATCTCCTTTGGGCATTAAGTGGGCATTTTGTAGTAATGAATGCTTTGTCTTTGAGATAACTAGCCTTAGTTGTCTCATTCTTCAGGGTTTAATTTTGCTCTGCTTTTGTGCAGCATCAGCAAAATATAAATAATACTGATCTGTCACATCTCGAGTGTTCTGAAAATAAATGTATTGTTGGGCATCTGGTAGCCATGACAAAGATCTTAGAAAAATTACCAATTCTGTTTTAATAACGCTTTTAATTAATATGTGGTGGTAAATAAAACATAAGCTCATGCCTTGAACAAAGAGAATAAAAATATCAAATAGCTACTCAAGGAGTTTCCAAGTTTTAAAAAAAAATCATACAAAGGCAACTTTAAGTCTGGCATTTAGTGCTGTTTGGTTTCTTGACATAATTTTGGGGTTAATTTATGGGTTAGTTATGTAAATTTTGCCTTAGGGTTTATTAGATATTTCATTTTATTTTTATTGATTTTACTGATGCTTTGTTGATACTGATATTATTTTTTAAATAGCAAATTGTTACATTATTTTTTTACTAGAGAAAATATATGAAGTAGCAACTACATGAAACCTCTTGTTCTGAATGTCTCAGAATGTTTTTGGCTTTTGGGGTTTTGTGTGTGTGTATTTTTTGGTTTTGTGTGTTTGGGGTTTTTTTAAGAGGGGAAAACCAAGAAGAATGCTAGTTAGAAGTATCTTAAATCTTGTGGGAGGCTTTGAGAAAACCAGTGATGTCCTTCTAACAGGGGAAAGGGTGCCTTATTTCCAGGGTACAGCTGATTTCTCTGAGTAGGTGCAAACCTGCAATGAAGTATGTCAGACTTTTGTGACTTTAGGATGTGAGCTTGTATAACTTATTAACAAAGCAGAAAAGTTATAACGTCCATATACTTGCAGATGTATTCCTGCTACTTTTGGTTTTGTTGTGTGACAATGTTATTATATTTCATTGATTTAGCATTGATAAAAGATGTAGTGCTATTTACCTCTGGTTGCTTTCCTGAGAGCTCTTTCTCTGAATCCATATACTGAGAGGCCAGGAGAAAGGAAAAGTCAAAGGGTTAGTTTTAGTCTTCTAGAGAGGAATCAGTTAAGAAAATTTCCAAAAGAGAAGATTAATTCAGTCTGAGCTCCCTAAAGGCATGCTGTGCCTTCCACTTGTAATGATGAGAAGATATTCATTGCAAGATGATAAAAAGATGTTCTCCAAAGACTGCATTTTATCTGCCAGTAGTAGGACATGGACAGAAGCATCCATGAAATTAATTATAAAACCCTTTCTCAGAAATGTGTAAACATGACAGTAGCAGTGATCTCTTTTACACCTCTTGGGTCCTGTGTTTTAACTGTGATTGAATTGAGCTGTCAGATTATATATAGAGTGACAACTCTTTACTAGCTGTAGCTGGATGAATAATGCAAAGAAAATGTTTGCAATCATCTTCTACTATATAAAATAATTTTTCTTGTTGTCTTAAAACCCCTTTTGAGTTACAGGTATATTTCTGTGGCAAGAGGTATCACAGACATTTATGAATGCCTTGTTGTAAACTTGCTGCAAATTCACTGTATAATTGTGTAATATTAGATAATTTACAAACTGAAAAATTAATCTAATATTCTGTCAGCTGCATAGCATTAGTCATTCTCTTCAGCTGTGGGTTATGTTCTTGCATTAGAGAGAGCAATGACAAAACATTGTTGGCCAAATTCTAGGAAAATACTTGGTGATGAAACTGCAGTGCTGGCGTATTTATGAATGAGTTTATGATGCAACTTTGTGAATTTCTAAGCTTAAATTTATAAAGTTGTCCTCCCAAACTCATATTTATGCAGAAAATTAGAAGCCTGAACTTCATTAGTTATAGATATTTAATGTTTCTTGAAAACCAGGCCATTTAAGTTAGCTGTTTAAAATATGGAGATTAGTACCTCAGTGCAGGGAATTGTTGGAAAGATTGACTGTGGTGAGCACTGTTGTTCTACTGATGTTAGTGGGGCTGTCACATTGTTTTCATGCTACCGTTTTTGTAGTCTTGCCTATTATTTCCTTTTTATGCTTCTATTCCTCACTCTTACCCCTGAATGTTAATCTAGTTCAGATCAGCACATCAGAATTATAATTTCTAATCAAACTGTTTGAAATCGTTGACATTGCATTACCCTTCCTGGACTTATTCTTCACTTAATTTTGAGCTCATTGGAGGGGAAGGGGAAATGCTTAAGATAGTAGTTACAGTAAAATGTCTGTGGAATCTTTGTAAGGGCTTTGACCCTTTACTTGTCCGTATCTTATGAATTTAAAAATCTGAACCGAGAATACTCAGTAATGAAAAAAATAGTAATATAATTCCCAGTGATTAATAAAGCATCTTTTTTTCTATATAAACAAAAAGAGATATTACAATGCTAAAATAGATACATATTGTATTTTCAAATCCATGTGTTTTAAATCCTGCTTTTACCAATGTTCAGGATAACACCACTGTTATTTCTAAAGTCTGTCAAAGGAATTTTTTCACTGTTAAACACAGTAGTATCTTTAACATTTTACAAACAAATGGAGAAAGTATTTTTTAAT
The DNA here is from genome assembly GCA_035590215.1 of Microhierax caerulescens. NCBI lineage: Eukaryota > Metazoa > Chordata > Aves > Falconiformes > Falconidae > Microhierax > Microhierax caerulescens. Next base: position 80,151,957 of record JAVJGJ010000047.1, on the reverse strand, counting down.
TTTATTTTTGATCTTTTTGTCACTATATGAATTGTGGCTTGATTGGGAAAAGTTCATGAGAATGTTGAGTTGATCTTGGGATCAGCTATATCTTTTTAAGGTGAGTTGGTATTTTTGCCAAGTGTTCTCAGAAATATACTGTGAATTTTCAAGTGATCTCATCCTCCAGATTCGCGCGGTGTCTTCTTGTTTCCTTATAGCTCTGTCAGCACTTTTCCCCTCCTTTCTCTATTCTGCTTAAAGTGGCCTATTGGTCTGACATATTGATCCCACTTGGTCCGATGACTAATATTGATTTTATTCTCAATGGGACCGTAGCCTGTCATCAAACTTACTTTTTCTTTCATATCAAGAAGACATTTGATTGGCTTATTTGACACTAGAAAGCAACTGTGCTTGGTTATGATCAATACACTTGTATTCTCTGTTCCTTACCGTTCTCAGTAAGACTACATTAGCAAATGAACCGTGAAATGCTTCAACTACCTGTCAAGCAGTAGGAAAATCTTGCTGCTGTTGTTAGGCAATGTGTAGGTACTCTTCTGGGCTCCTTATTAGAAATATTGGACTACTATTCCTGTGGTACAAGTCTACTATGGTATAAAATTAAAGTATAGCAGACTTTTGGCTAAAGGTGTATCATGTTGCAGTTTTTGTTTTCTTTGTGTTGTCTGCATGGAGAGACTTAGGAAAGTTGATTCAAATTAACCATAAAAATAATATTAGTTAAACTATATTAAAGACGTATGTGAATCCTCTTATTCAGAATTAAGGTGGCCTTAATTCTATTTATTAAGAATTTTCTCTTTCATTCTGGATAAGGATAGCAATGCAAAATGTTAATACAGTTTAACTAATCTCTTTCAAAGTCTCATTTTATTTAATTTGGATTAATTCTTCTGTATGCCTATTTAGATCAGCCCTTTTCAGTGATGCTCATATTATCACTAATAGTTCAGATGCAGCCTCTTCATGGTGCTGGATATTCAGTGGTATCAGTAGTGAAAATTCAAACAAGCTGTCATCTGCAAGAAGAGTTTTCCATTAGTCTTTGATGCATAATACAAAATACACACTCAGGAATTTACAGGGTTGTGTTAGAGATAAAAAGGCAGTGTTACTTTTTAAGCCATAGTTAGTGGTGTAAGATGTTCTCAGTGTGCCTGTGTGTATAGTGAAGGAACTGGCCTAATAAATATATTTATATTTATGTATATTATTTCTATTTATATATATGTATATGTTGGTTTTTTTTAATTATTATTATTATTTTTAACTGGGAGCTTCACAGGTAGCCAAGTGATTGCTGTGTGCTTGGGGGAACTGATAACTGTGACTTCCATCACCATTACCGCCTACAAAATTATGTAAAAAATATGTGGATATATGGAAAAGCTTTTTCCATATTTTCTGGGTGAAATGTGTGTAATTTAGTTTTTCAGCCTGAGTAAATCTAGCAAAGAATAGCGAAAAATAAGAGACGAGATAAAGGAATAAGAGGTATAAAGATTGAAAGTGTATACCATAAAATGTTCTCATTAAGATGGCAAAGAGAGCAGAATAGTTGCTTCCCTCATTGAGTAATGAATTCAAGCACAACTAAGAAGTTTGTACTTTAATGAAAAACAGTAAGTTTTGTTTGTTGGGTTTTTCCCCCCCCAGCCAAATACCTCAGGTTACTGTGTATTTCCAAGTTTACATAACTATGGAATATTATTTTTTCATACTGTTGCTTAATCTGGCCAAATGACACTGAATTTTGCATCTTAAAAATACCTTTTGGATGAAGAAATACTATTAATTTCCCTGTTTTTATTTCCCTCTGTCAAATTTAGACTGTATCTACATGACTGTAATCCTGATAGATGACTGTAATATAAATGGAAGTACATATGTTCTATTACCAGACA
>JAVJGJ010000047.1:80101730-80130896 GCA_035590215.1 Microhierax caerulescens | reverse complement strand
CAGACCAAGGAGGTGAAGCATCGCGCAGCTCTGACAGGGCATTAGTCTAAAATATTAGTTTGACAATCTTCTTGAGCCTTTATTCCCATATAAATGTTTTTCTTTAAGAGATCACTTTGGCCCAATTATTTAATTTTACAGTTTAATATATGACCAGGGTTAAATACAGATTACCTACTAGTAAAGTGAGTTTGATAATATTTTCATACACTTTGGCAAGTCTGTAAATATATCCCACTCGGGACAGATTCAAAGTAGATAGCAGAGGTCATTTAGAAAGTTCACCAGGCAGCTATTCTCCCGCTAAATATTTGCACGTTTCCTGCCATTTGTTGCTTTATTCAGCAGCAGAATTATTCCTAATTTACTTTAAATGGAAATGTGGGGAATAATACCAGCAAATTCATAATCTAAATATTATATATCTGCATTAAGTTGCTGTTTTATTCAGTCACAATACCATTATGTCTTTTACTTGGTACTCATTTTACATGTAAAAAAACCCTCTCTGATGATTTGTCTTCCTTTTAAAATCTACTGTTTACGTCTTTGCCTTTGATTTGACCTGAAATTTTTGGGAGGACGGCTGTTTCACTGTGTTGTAAATGAATCCTGTGAAATGAGAAAAAAGTCTTAGCCGATCCTTCAAATTGTCACATTAAAATCACAGAATTGTTTTTAAAGACCCAGACATTTAACATGAAAATGTAAATAGGAAACTTGTTTTTAAGTCCCCTTAATAAAAAGGATTACTGTGGTACGATACAATCAATATTATTGGCCTTATCTACCACACAAGTTACAGATTTCAGCTTGCGCCTTTTGTGTTTAATTTGACCTTGAGTAAGGACTGCCAAAAAATCAATACTTTGCTTTAAGCCACATATACTAAATACAAACAATATAAAAGGTAGAAATGGTGTTCTAATTGAACTAATTGCCTTGCCCAAGGATCTGAAAAGGAATGGTAATGTTCAGTGCTCCTGAAAGTTGAAGTTCTCAGTGAAACAATGAATGTGTATAATCCAGTCTTTTTTGTATGCTTGCAATTTCTGTTGTTCTTTAAGGAAAAAGCCATTTTAAGCCAATGTTCAATACTTTGCAGAAGCACTTTTAATTTTAACCTTAGAGAAAATTTCTGAAAACATAGTCAATGTGTGTGATCAGTGTTTTTTTAAAGTGTACCTGACCTCCGCATATATAGCTGATTTTATGAATCAGACAGAAACAGAGCACAATTTGACTTAAAATGTAGAGAGTGCTTACTGAGAGGTGATGGAGATTTATCTTGCTGTATCTGTAATATTTTATGGTATTTCACATTGGTATTTTGGGAGAGAAAAGAGAACAGGTGGAAATGTCATTATAAGAGGGCACCAAGAAGTTGGTGCTGGTTCACAGCAGTGGATAGTACTTTGAGAAGTTTATGTGAATTGACAGGAAAATGCAGGGACAACCAATGGAAATAATGAACTAGTAAGTGTTATTGTTGAGGAATATGTCCCTATAAAGGTGCAACTCAACTTTTCTTCTCCTTTCCCACTGCTTCTCCTCCCACACCACACAGACATACTTCTCCACTGACCGTGGAGAGCACGTTTTCTCAGTAGCTCATTGTTAGGCTTGCCTGTGCTCCCTTCAGCCTGGCGAGGAAGATGCCTCACGCTAGCCAAGCTTCCCCACCTGATCCAATCCAAATACAAAACTGGTCACCCATCTCACTGGTCCCAGATTCCCAGCAGCCACAAGAGGAAAAGCTGGTCATATCAATGCTTTTCTCTAATGAGCTAAAAGCTGGTCATATCAATGCTTTTCTCTAATGAGCTAAAAACTCCCAACTATGGAAGTGATGTTTTTCTTATCTCTTTATATATTCCTCTGACAGTTCACAGTCTGTATGCTTTCGGGGCAATAGTAATATTGAAATTATTTTAAAGATTCACAGTACTTCTGCAAACAGTTAGTGTCCTTCTGAAAACAAGTATTGCAGCATAGAGTTGTTTGTCCTTGATGGAAAAATAGGAACACAGGCTGGGGAAAATGACCTGGGTTAATGACTCCCATATGTGGCACTCCAATAATCCCTTTTATATGCTGATCAAGCATCTTCCTAAAACAAGTGAGGTTTTCTGTCCCTTTTGACAGTCTTTGACAGTCTCATTGATCTGCCAGTTTCAAGCCCATTCCTATGATAATGACCGCCAGCTTATACCTATTTGTTCCTGGGTTAGCAGTGTTTCTTTTAAATATGCCTCCTTCCAGAGTTTATGCTTCTGGTAAGTTTATGAAGAGCTAAACATGTATTTTGCTACAGTAAACTAGATGGCTTTTCTTCATAATCATTTGGAAGTTTGAAAATAACACTTAAGAGGCAGTCTGGAATGGTGAGTGAGGAAAGATGATTTTTTTTTAAGTTAAATCCCCAGGTGCAGAATGCACCAGTTGTGTCTGCTTTCACCAGATATATTTAAATGCTAATCGTTTTTATTTCTGTGTTTCATCCTGGTGAATTCTGGGCAACTAGCACTCCCCTCATGTGCCTGCAGGCATTTGGTACCTCTTGTGATTCACTTTACTGCAGAATGGTTGTTTATTTGATAATGCTTCTTTTTTTCATTTTTTAGATGCCCTGAGAGCCTCCGACCAGAAACTGTGAGACCTTGTCTGCTTCCCTGCAGGAAGGACTGTATTGTGACTCCATTCAGCGACTGGACATTGTGTCCTTCTTCATGTCAGGAAGGTAATTTTATCCATTGTGTGCTAGTAGGCAGATTTTAGGAAAAAAGGAGTTAGGCTAGCCGTCACTTTTGTCAGAATGCTTACACACATCTCTTTCTGACAGAGGACATGTAATAGCTGGTACAGCAGCTGCAGGGAGGACTTAATAGTTTTGCTGAAAAGAATAGTTATTTCTATTTTCTATGTTTTCTATATGATATGTTTGGACTCTCCACACCCCACACCCCTATTTTTTCCTATTTTTATATTAAAAACTCCCATTTAGATCTTCTGCTAATAAAGAGATAATTAGTCACGGAGTAGACGCGTATCTCTTCATTTAACAACAAAACAGATACTTGTACAGTTGCAGCATTTGAATTGTCAGATAATAATGTGGTCAGATTTGGTCTTTGAAAATGCATGTGCTGCTTGCTCATTGGAAAAACCTGAGCTTTATATACTAGGCGATAGGTAGGTAGATATGCATATGTGTATAATTTTGGCTGGTTTCTTCTACTCCAAGGAAAATTGAGGGAAAGGTAATAAAAATCAGCAGATTTTAAGTTGATGTTAATGGTCTGAGTTAACCATACATTCCAATACCATTTTAATACTCTTGGCAAAGCTCTTGAAAAGAGTGCAGGTCTCCCCTGAATTTTTATTACCGGAGTCATCCATGGAGTTAAACTGATGACTGGCTTAATATTGCCCACATTTTTATGCCTTATCTCTCTCTCTCTCTCTCTTTGAAGCTTAACAGGAGGTGTTTTTCTAATATGTATTATTACAGACAGACTGTAATACCCCATGTTCCACAGGGTGCTAATCCCTGTGTGGGACATGGTGATTACTCACAGCTACCATATTATCAGAATGTAAGATATTGTTACATCAAATATACATGTTTTAAATGCCACAGCCAATTTTTATGCTTTATAAAGGACAAAAGCATAAAGGCATTTTTTCAGTAATTCCTATTAGTGCTTAGTGCATTCTAACAAACAAAAAAAGGGTTAGGAAGATTAAATTCATAACCTTGGAAAAAGAACAGAGAATAAAGACCATTGAATCTGAATCTATTAAACAGTTATTCATTATTAAATACTGTGTTATTTTATAGCAGTATTAATCAGTCTTTCTGATATATTTTTACTGAGGCAGATCATCTAGGACAAAAATGCTATCCTTTTCTGTTTTCATCTCTGTGGGTTTTAAAAAAAGTTACTGATGCAATGAGCATATCTTCACCAACGTTTACTACAAACTGGCATGCAGGCTTCTATAAGACAGTATATTTGTGAGCTAATACAGACATTTTGTCTATCCAGTAAGGCAAAATCTTTTCATACTACACAAACAAATAAAAAAAAAAAATATTTCATGGGTTTTATCCATTTGTGCCAGCAAGCTGGTCAGCAGCTTTACTGGTCAGCACATCTGTCTTGCCCCTCGTGCCAGCTCCTGGCATCTCCTGGAGCTGATGGACTCAGGAGTGGGGGGTTTCCTCTGCATTGAAAAGCGGCCAGGTGGTGGAGAGCCACCACCGGGATTCTCCTACCACTTGCTCCTAATTACAGTTGCTTGGCTGTGGTCCAGCACGCGTCTGCATTCAGACAAGCTGCAGCTGCCGTAATAACCCACCCAACTCTGATACCAACCCAGTCAGCCAAATGTCTGTGCTACAGCTCTCAGGGGAGGGATGGGGGAGTGCGTGGGTGTGGAGGGAAATCCAAGATTTTTACCTAACACTATTTGTCTATTAGGTGTATTAGGTATTGCTGTGGAACTGTTACAGATCTGTGGCTTTTCTTTTTGTTTTCTGCCTGGAGAACTGTTATCTGAAGATGGCTGAGATAAAAATTCCTACAGGAACTATTTTACCATTATCATTAATCAGTTTATCATTAATAATGAATGACTGTAATAATTAAAAACTGTAAATAAATTCCATAGTGGAATTTCTGTTTCTGGTTTTACATGCAAATGATCAGGACAAACTTATACTTCGAAATTGTAAAACGTAGCAGCAGACTGAACAGGTTTAATTTTTGTTCACTTGAACTGTGTCTTCATCTTGGTTGTATATTCATTTGTTCAGTATTGCTAATACTGCTTTCTGTTCAGTTCTGATTCCTGGCCCTTAGCTAAGATTAAAGTGTTTTATCTGTTAGGCTTGATTTTCTGCTTAAGGACAAAATAGCATGTTGATATTGGAGCAATCAGTTCAAATACCTGTGGTGTTAGATCTTATTTTCCCCCTAATTACTGTCACCCCTATGGAGTAGCAGGGAAAACAGCCTCCTCTACTTTTTGCAGGGGGTGCCACAGTAAAGAAGCAGTCCCGTCACCGTGTCATCATCCAGCTCCCTGCCAACGGTGGTCGAGAGTGCCCGGACTCTTTGTTTGAGGAAAAGGAATGTGAAGCTTCTCCCATCTGCTATAGCTACAGGTAGTGTTAATGAAACAGAGATGGCTCAGACCCCCTTTTTCAATGTCTCTAAAGCTTGCTCAATTCCATTTCTTAACAGAAGATGTTCTTCTAATATGCACTATGTAGCAAAACAGGTTCCATAGCTAAATCAAGGTTTCAGAACAGATACAAAGACTCACTTGGGCCCCTCATGAATTAGTGGTTCATTTTATTTGTTCCTTTGCAGGAACACTGCAACAACTAAGAATTACTTTCCAGGATAAATCTTTCCTAGCAAATAACTTGAGATTCTATACAATTAAAAAAATCCTCCTTTCGAAATTATTCAAAGCACTGAAATGCAGCCTCATCTGTTTAGGGCAGCTGAGTTTTATTGTGCCACACACTGTATCCTCCATCTTTCCATCCTGTCAGCCCTGGAATGGTCCACAGTTGATTATATCCCCTACTCCACAAAATTTTCTGCTCACTTAATCTTCACCAAAGAACACTGAGGACTGTTCCGGCAGGTGGGGATATTCACCACAACTACTTCAGAAATTTTTTGGGCAGTTTTGTAGTATCCATCTGAGTGGCATGGGAAAGTCTAGACATACAACAAGATCTGGCTGTTGATACAAAGTTTAGAAAAATCTGATGCATTTAGTTGTTGGATTTACTTAAAAAATAATAATAAAGAGAGTTTCTTTATGTATAACAAATATAAAACATATTTATTGGAAGACAATGTTTTGTTTCTCCGCCTGCTAATTCCCATGAAACCGCTGTCTGTTGCAGAGGTACAAATAGAATTCAAGCTTATGTTAGTGAAAACAAATTGGGATTAAAGAAGTGTGTTGCTTTCATCATCTGGTAAGAATTATCATTGCAAATTCATTAGGAGATCACACTGTATTCAGCTGAAAGATATGAAAGGATGGAAAACAGCATTGGAAAGCTACCAAAATCAGTACTCCAAACATTAGAGAAATATAGCTTGAGAGCTTTTTCTAGTCAATACCAGAGTCAGCTTTTTACCTTTTAAAATCTGGCTGCCTTTCATCTTAGTATCTTCAGTACCAAATTTTACCTGAGCTAATGCAAGATAATGTGCTGAGCAGAAGAAAGAAGAGTTGCTAGGGAGCGGTAGATGCAATTATTTATATTTCATGACACAAACTAATACCATACGTTAGTTTCTATATATTTCCTTTAACATCTTTCTGATCAATACACATGCTGCAGCAGATGGACTCATAGACCCAGCCTGGCTTATGCCTTAGTTCAGATACTGGCCCACAGACGCAGGTTGCAATAAAACCTGAGGTGCAAAATCATTGAGATTATTTTAAAGATGTGAGCAGCTGATGGTTTGATGTGGATGTCGCATTGCCCCCCACCCCCACTCTGAGTAATTCGGATAACTGTGGATTATTTCATAGATGTGACAATAACCACAGTTGCCTGGAGTTGTTTTATTTAAGGCCTGGGGTATTCTGCAGCACTGGAAGGGAACTTTGTAAAAATTACATAGCAGTTTATACTAATGAGAGAATAATTTAGGTGGTGCGATATTGTTAAAGTTTTTTGCAAGTTCTTTTTGTCTGTATTTTATTTTGATAGGGTCTGGGCCCATATACACGTTGTGTTGGCTCACACATCTGTAAGGTGCTGCCATTCAGCTGCTGGAGACCCCAGGTGCTCTAGGATTGCCCAAGGCACCCCCAGTCATTTAAACCCACCATCCCAATACTCTGCTGTAGCTGGGGTTCCTTTTTGCTTCTGATTTCACTTTTGGGATAGTATTTGGAAGATGAAGCATAGCAAAGCAATTTGTTGTGAAAACTTTACCCTTGTAATAATATCATTTGAAATTTGAGGAAACAGAACAAATTCTAAGACTTCACTCTGACCTCATCTTTGTCTGTAACTCCAATATTGTTTGTGCTTCAAGCAAGGCAGAATTGCCATTTGCTGTGTTGCAAAGAATGCCTAAGAAAGGGGGGAAAGAAAAGTCCTGGGGAAGCGGAAAGAAGGAAAAGTGAAAGAAATACACTAACATCTATATGTGACAGTATTCATTGCCAAAAGACAGTCCCAATACTACGCGAACCAGAAATCAACCCTGAAGACATCTCTGGAGTGTATTTGGGAAATTTCAACATGTTTCCTTCACTGAGATAAATGGGAAAAAGAAAGTAAGGAAGGGAAATGAGAAAGAGGGGAGGTTTGTTGGAGCATGCTAGCATTTAAAACTCATCCGTATTTAATGGGTCCATGTTGTTTTTATGAGATGTTAATGTCACTTCACTAAATCTACTTCTTAAATTTTAGTATTGTCATTTTGTTGACTGGTAAAATACTCTGAGCATGATCAGATATAAATCCATAGCAAAGGAGTTCTTCTATGAAAAGGGTATTCAAGTAATACAGTTTTATTATTTTATATATTACTCTTTTTTGAAATTTCTTTCTCACAGCTTGTACGTGTTAATGCTTTATATCAATGTCTAATGCTCATACTGTGTTTTGTATTCACTGTTTATTTGTTAGGTAGTGTTAATGTACCTTTGTACTTTGAAATCCTTGAAAATATATATGGTTTACTTTCTCTTCCCTCCTTCACCTCCCCCTTCCTCCCCTGTGTCCTTAATGGCCTAACCCTAAAAGGAGAAAAGAAGTTAACGGGAAAGAGGGAAGAGTTTATGGTATTGTTGCTGTTTGTTGTGAATTGTCTGTGACCAGTTAGTATTAATAAGCAACAATTTACGGTGGTTCTAATACTATCTAGCACTGATGGCTACAAGTTTAGGTGGATTGTTTGAAGCTGACTGCTTCCCCCCTCATTTCAGGTGGAAGACCCACAAGTGGCGCAGGTGCCAGCTAGTTCCATGGTATGTGCGCCAAGACAGTCCAGGAGCACATGAGACTTGTGGACCTGGGCTACAAGCAAGAGGTTAGACCTGTTGTTTCTGTCATTTCTTCCTCCCCTTTATTTCTGTCATTTATTCCTCAGAAATCTATAGCTGCACTGGTGTGGGAAATGCCTAAAATTTTAGTCATTAGAACCTAACATTAATTTTATCTATCTTTATGTGCATCAGCACAGGAAAATACTGAATGCCAGTATGGCAGGGTGCATCCTAACCAGTATTTGGCAAAAGTTTTATTCCTAAAATAAGTGTTAATTTATTTTTAAGTATAGATACCACATTAGTCCTTAATTTTATGGTATTGTTTGTTCAGTTTATTTCACCATCCTTACCTGAAGCAAGTTTGAAGAGTTTTTTGTGGAAATTATGTTTTCAAAAACAAGAAAAAGAAGAAAAAGGGATGGGTGACTTTACACGTTTCTTTTTGTGAAAAAGGTTGTGTGAATTCACCCGTGAAAATATGACATTTTTCATGTGGAGGGGATGTGAAGGCATGGTTTTAGGTATATCCATTAGACAAATCTAAGGCTTTGTTTGAAAATTTAGGATCAGAGAACCCTGCAATAATTTTCAGCTGGAAGGATGCTCTGGGGGTGCCTTGGTCCAACCCTCCAGCCAGAGCAGGGCCAGTTTCAAAGTTAGATCCCACCCAGGCTACAGCAGGTTGCTGAGGGCCATGTCTTAACATGTTTGGAATATCTCCCAGGACAGAAATCCTCCAGTCTCTCTGGGAACTTGCTCCAGTGCTTGTCCAGTCTAGTACTGCATTTTTTTCCACTAATATCTAAGCCAAAATTTCCCTTGCTGCAATTTGTGTCTGTGTCCCCTTATCCTTTCACTACATACCTCTGAGAACAGTCTGGCTTTCTCCTCTCTATACTCTCAAATTAGGTAGTGGTAGAGAGCAATGGGAGCAGGACTTTTCATTTATACTGTTAAAAGTTCAGGGCCAGAACAATTCTCCAGGCTGTAAAGGCCCTCTGAATTGCAGCCCTACTCTCCAGGTAAGCTATTGACTGCCCACCCTCAAACTAGTGTTGTCCCTGAACTTGCTGTGGATGCTTTCTATATGGGTAGTTAAAGATGCTAAACAGAATTGACGCTGGAATTAACCACTGAGGTGCAGTGCTCTTAACCAGCAGCTCATTGGACTTAAGCCATAGACCCTTCAAGCCCAATGATCCAGACATTTTTGCACCATTTGCATTTAATAGCAAAGAATTTTTTGCATCCACATCCAGCTTTGCTGTCACCTGTCTTCACAGAGTATTTTGTGGTCTTAACAGAATTGTGTATGTGTGACTCTGTAGTCAGGAGGGTATTTTAGGTGCATTAAATAAATTCAATATGAAAATAATTGCAGTTCCTACTTATGTGTTACAGTAATTGAATTTCTTTGAACTACTAGTCAACCCTGAATTCCTGGAAGGTTTTTTTCTTTTACTTTTTCTGAGTGCAAACTCCTGTCCGTTAAAATAATATTGGCTCAGCAGATTGTGGAATTCCCGAGCAAGGACACTGCTTACTGCAGAATTGAAATGTTCAGGTCATTAACTTCCTCGCAGTATTAGAGGAGGTTATGGTATACTTTAAAAAGTAAATCTGAAGCTTGTGTCTTCTTCCACTTACTCAGAAAGTTACAGGAGATCAGTTTAGGACTTACCACAAAATGAAACCTGAAAGTATTGCCTGCTAATAAAAAAGCCTTCTGACTGTGCTAATTCTTTTGAGGGTCAGTCACTAATGCAATTTATTTCTAGCGGCTCTGGAGGATACATTCAGATCACACACTGAGAAAATAAGATTTCTGTCTTTGATGCTAGGAGTTCAGACAGTGCAAAATGCTGTCTTCTGTATGTGTGTGTTAGTACCTAAATCTCTTGACTTTGCCTCAAAGTCAGTCAATAAAGAAGGATATCTAACTGTAGTGCATGCAGATTGGGTTTTATTATTGTGTGTCATGAGAGTTTGATTTTTTTTTACTGTAACTTCAATTATGTGCAGCACACACACACATACAGAGTAATAGATGATTTTGGAATTACTGGGCATACAGTTTTCAAATTGGTAAAACAGACTGGAAGAATTTCCCTCTAGTATTAGACAGAGTTTGATCTTGTGAAAGATCATATATTCAAGCAATAGTCTTGTTCCTACAAGCAGATATAACGGAAGTAGTTCTCTAGTGTAATGTGGTCAAGTGGTAGGATGAGCAATCATTAATTAAGAACACCGGGAGCAGCTAAGCCTGAAGAAAGTAGGTGGTTTCAGCAGAATTCTGTAAATGTTTCTGAGATCAACTGTTAGAAAGGGAAGATTTTTGTTTGCTCCTGCTTTTTGTTAAGTCTATCCAATGTATAAATTTTTTTATGGAATTCACAGAGGAAGTTATTCAAGTTGGATAACCTAAGATTTTTTGTGCCTCAGTCCAAGTCTGTAAATATGAATATAAATACTGTCCAGCCTGTTGCAGTAGTGAAAATTATAGGCATTAAAGACAGCCTTTTTTGACTCAGTGATTTTCCCATTGATGGAAGCGATGTAAATTAACATGAAATGTACGTTTTGGACATAGGTATATTCTGCACCATATCTCAGTGGTTTAATACGTGACAAAGTGTTGAATATATCATTTAATTTTGTCTCAGTAGTATAAACGGATGATCTGTAGAAGCTAAATAAACTACTACACCTTTTCTTTATATTGAGATAAGCAAAATATTTTCTGGTTTCTTGAACACCTTTACAATGAATATGACTTGGAATTAAAAGTTGAATTTTTGTACAAAAGTGACATTCACTTTGGAAAACAGGCTTCTGCAATTCTATATGTTACTGGCTGAAGTTTTATTTACTTTTTACCTCAGAAAAATTGAATTTTGAACATGAATAGTGTGCTTTATTTGTTTTATATAGGTTATCTCCTACACAGAGCATTAACACATTCACTTTCCCCTCTTACATTTTAAATTCTGCCATGAAAATAGATGGTGTGAATTTTCAGTGATGCACGTTATTTCATTTGGTTCCCTGCACAAGAGTTGATTTCATGCAAGGTGCTCACTGAAGGGAGGGTGACCTAAAAGCAAGCGTCTGCCTGTTTGAGCTCTGCCCTGGACAGTATTGGAAAGATTTCACCAGTTTCTGAAGGAAGACTCTGGAAAATGTTCTGTCCCCTTTCCCTGCTAATTCTTGGCTCCCTCCTGCATAATTGGCTTCTCGTAAATAAAGTTTCTACTGATATGGAAAACTTTGCATGCTAATATGTTTTTTAAAAATTATGTACTATAAATCATGTGTTTAGACTATTTGCGATGTACATACACAAAAGGTGAGCAACTACTGTCCTTTTAAACAACCCAAAATCAGGAAATGCTAAACACTGAAATATGAAATCCTCTTCGTATAACATTCTGATACTGCATTTATAATGTGATACTGGCATACAGGTATTTTGAACAGTACATTTAACTGTTTGTTGGTGATTCCTGTACAAATGTTTATCATACTGTGAAAATTGTAGACATAGGAGCATTTTTTTGTTCAATCGAAAAAGAGTTCTCTCTCAAATTTCTGATGGTCATGAGTGCCAAAATCACATATTCATTCATCTGTTTGTGGGAAGTTACTTCTGATGAAAAGTGGAACAATAATCTTATAGAAGTAATCTCAGCCTTTTGGTTTCCTGTGGACAGGCCTTTCACTTTGTGTCAATCCTCAGTAGAGCAAGTAATTGCGTTCCTGTGTACAGGAACCGTTATCAGTTACTCTTTTCGGTGGGTGTTGCCAATGCTATTGGATTGTCCTGTTTCTGATCTGATCGCGGATATACCAATACTGTTAACATGGAAAGTATCAGCAAATGTGTTAAATACAAAAAAAGGAATGTACACCAGGGAAAAGGCACATCTGACTATGCATTCATAAGCAGTTTATTTTGAAGAAAATAGTTTGTTACTATTCATATTTTAATTAGAAAGATTATTAAATCTGAATGAAAAATTAGAAGTTAGAAATAATTAAAAATGACTGGTTAGGTGTCTAGTCTTAAGCCTCTGAGTAACTAGAACATATGCATGCCTTGAGATCACGGCTTTACTATTTACATTCTTCGGCTTTTTTATCACATTGGCCTTCCTTGGCAGAAGAGATACTTGAGTGAATCATAAAGTTTAGAATTATGATTCATTGTTAAAGGCAACTCTGTTTCTATCTGTCTTCTGTGATGAAGGTTTCGTTACAAATCGTGTCAGTTTAAATGAACGTGTCACAAAATTAGAACTTGGGTCAATACAGAGGAAAGAAAATTAAGGGGTTTGGTAGTTTTTGGGTTTTGCTTTAAGAAAAGAAAAAATTCTTTTAGAATTTTTTTAAATAAAAATGTTTGTTAGTCATTCAAGCAAATTATGGACAGGTAATTTACGTTTAAACCTAAGCATAATAACGTAGCTTTTACTACTAAAGCAGTTAATACTAAAGCAGCAAATTCATTATTGTAGTCATGGATCTTATTTGAACAAGGTGGATAGTCATGACAATTGTGTTGGATTTCTATGAGGAATGAAAACTTGAAGTTGTATCGCTGGTAAAATCCCTTTTAACAGTGGATACGCAGGGCAGGAATGTAGTACAGAACTGCGGTAACTTAAGACTTCTGTCTATTGTTCAAAACCTTTAAGAGAGGATATTATGGGTGCATCAGCAAGTAGTTTGAAACTTTCTTTTGCCACTATCCAACAAGAACAGGAAAAGCAGAGAAAAGCCATATTTTACTGCAATAGCATTTATGTTGTGTTTCTTTTCACAAGCTGTTTCTCAGTTAACAGGAGTAAATTGACCAGATGTCTTGGTGAGTCACCTGAAAACTAGGAAGGAGAGGCACACTGTTGGGAAATACAAAATAAATAATAATTTAAAAAAATTCAAAAACTAGAACAAAAGTATAAATAATAAAGTCAGGCTACTAGTATTTGATGGGGATGTAGGCTATAAAACTCACTGTGAGAGGAACCTGCTCCAGTTAGGGTGTTGTAAGAGGTATTTTTAAGGCTGACATTTATTAGCACGTACATAACTTCTAAGCAGTGATCTGGTTAGTGAGACAGTTTAATGTGTGAAGTTTGAAATTGTGAACATCTTAGGCAGATTTCTATTATGTTATGCTCATATCTTCAAACCTGTGCTGGTAAACCTCAGCTCCAGTGAAATCTGAAGAAATTTAGAAATACAGTTCAAATCCCTTTCAAATTGTATCAGGAAAGCCTAGGAAACTTAGTAAAAAGCTTGTCCTGCCAGTAGCTTCTGCAGGTTTAATTAGATCTTGTTGGGATGCATCCCAGCACAATTGAAGAGGACACATAGCAGATGAGAAGCTCAAGTGCCCAGACTGCAACAGCCTAATCACATTGCGATGTAAATGCATGGATGGACATAGTAAGGGCTATCCCAGTGACCAAAAAGAGATTTGCAGAAGGATGCACAGCCTGCAGTCCTTGCCACCATAATCCTTCCTCAGGATGAAAATTGTGAAATCTGTTAGCATTTTCTGTAATAGCAAGAGGAATGTTATTTGTAAAATTTAAGCAGAAGCTGAAGTAACCTGGCTATCAGACAAAATATCTGAATAGCTGTACTTGCTGTCACTGGGATTTGTCCATTATTAAAGCACTGATCCTGAGCTCTCACTGTTCTTCATTCACAGGGTGTATATGGAGTTATTTGAAAGACGGAGCAATGTCCAAAGGGATCGGAGGGAGCTTGCCAGGGTGGCTGCGAGCACATGTAGGGTCCTTGCAGGCTTGTTTGAGCTGCAGGGAGGCTTGGAGGCAGAACCAGCAGTCACAAGCCCTTTGCTTCTGCTGTAGCTAAGCAGGGACAGCAGCCTCCCTCCCTGGGCATCACTTATGGGGGTGGGGGGATTTGCTCTTGTGGGGTTTCGTGCCCTTACTGAAAGCACAAGAAAGGAGACAAAATCATATAGCTCCTTCATGGAGCTATAAACTATTTTAACATCGTTGAGACTTAACAGATGAGAGTGCCCTATTGCCTGGTTCATATTTTAGTCCTCGCAAAGGGCAACAGGCAGCTTCAGGTTTTGTAATGAAGTAAGAATCTGGGCAACAGTGCTCAAGAGCAGTATTTACATGAGAAATTATTTTTTTATTGACAAAACAAGAGTCACAATCTCCAGACGACTATATTCAGCAGAAACACGTTGTTATTCTCTTTGGTGTATAAAGAATGCTCAGGCTTGTATTTTCACAATATTATTGGCACATGCTTCTGCTTAAGATACTTCATAATAGAAACACTTTGTCATGCAGTGTCTAGTCTGCCATGTCCCACAGAAAAAGGAATAAACATAGATGAAATCATAGCTCAGGCAGCACTGATAGCAGGTGTAAGAAACACTAGTGTGCTGAAATAATTTATGCCTTTCTAGAAATGAAACAATATTTTTGTTGTTAAAGGTACTTAACAACTGAAAAAATTATATTCCAATTGTGTTGTAAAACAAAGGAAGTACATCATGTTCATTTATAAAAAACTTTAATTGTTAGGCGTAAAGGTCACTGAATCTTACACCTCAGTGAAATCTCGTGAAGTATACTAATGGTGGTAACACTGGCAAGGTTTTTATACAAATACATGCATAACAAGACTTGTTCAAATTCAGTCTTAGTGTTTCACTATGCCAAAACCAAATATATTAGCCTGTAGTCCTCTGTGGCTTGGTGGAAACAATGCTATCAGATAAAGTTTTAATTACATCAAAGTCCCTTGTCTAGAAAATTTAGACTGCCATTTATTGCTACTGGCATTATAGTAGTTGAAGACACTTCTCTGTAGAGAGAATCATCGATCTCAGCAACTTTTACAGAATATAATTAAAGAACCATGGGTTTGATCAGAGAGGTGGGGGATGAGCCTGCCCAAATTAGGTTGAGAGTGGAAAAATTAATGCCACTAACAGCAAGAGTATTTCAGATGTCAAGTAAGGCATTTACCTGGCCAAAATAATGCATTAATGGAATATGTACAGTTGTCAAAATCCCTGCTTTAAGTAATGGAAAAAACAGACCTGCTCTTCAACAGTCAGAAGGTGTATAAACCTTTCAAATTGATACTTGAGTCTGTAGAATAACAATAGGAAAAAAGAATATAAAACGAATCATCCAGGTCTTGTCAACTAGTAGTAACATGTATAGTTATGGAGAGGCACTGTGAAAATTATTCAGGAATTTATTTAGTATTCCAAGCTGTCCTCTAATTTGTGGTGTTATTAAGGTGAAATATTTAGGTCTCAAGAACGAAGAGTTTTCCTGCTTTGATTGCTACAGTACAACTGACAGTTAATCTTGAAAAAAACCCAAAGTGTTGATCCTAAGGGGAGCTTCACACATGGGTCTGCTTGATGTAAATTAGATGCACTAATATGAGTCTGAAAAAATTTATGACAGAGTAGATTAATAACCAAGAAAGATGAGGGAATGAATATTTGCTTTAGAAAAACTCAATTAAACTAGAAAGAAAGAGTGTTCTTCAATGGACAATGTTTATGGCCTATCAAAGGACTAGATAGGGAGGCAGTATGTAAAACGGGCATTAAACTTTTGAAGAAGATTATTAAAAGCTATGGGTTAATCAGTGGACAGCCTTTTAGCCCTTGGCTAGGTATAGTTTTCATTGCTAAAAATGGTGGCCTGCATCTCCCTGAGAATACAGTGAAGATAATGCAATTAGTTTTGCTGATGCATGCACATGCCAAGGTCAAACTCAAGACAGAGGATTTAGGTTTGAGTCTGTGAATTTCCACATGGTAGAACTAGTCTGAACCATGTTTTTACCTTGGGGAAACCGATGTGTGATATCAGTAGAGAAGAGTATCTCACAATAATCCAAAACCATAGCCTAGGCTTGTATTGGAAGATATTGGTTTGACTTATGGTTTTCCAAAATATTTGTTTAATTTAGAAATCCTGTAGTAGGTGCAGTTAACCCATCCTTAAAATAGTTGTTGTGTGGATATTCAGGTTTTAGATACTTACTTTGCTTATTGAATCACTATATCTGAAGAAAAAAGGGTTTCCTCATGTAAACTACACCAATAATAATGGGATTTGACAGAATAATTGTATTAGACAATGTACAGCTGGTCAGTCCCCCAATAAGCACAACTTAATGCACTACTGAGCCTATTACAAACTGCTGGCAGCGCTGCTCCAAAGGGCAGTCAAGGATCAGGGAAGTTGTTTGCTTAGCATCTCTGGAAAAACAAACCTACCTCCCTTTCACAGTTTTACCACAGATACGTGGCAAAAAAAATTCACTTTGGATATGTTTTAGCAGGCACACAGGCTTAAAATGGACCATGTGGGTCATCAAGTATGGCTTCCTACAGTCATCATGAGGTAGAAACTTAGTTTAGAACTGTCAGACAAAAAAGCTTTTTTCAAAGTCATAGGTCACTAAACCTTCACAAATACCTTACAGCAATCTAAAACCCCAGAAAGTTTCCTCAACTATTCTTCCTTTTTCCTCCAGGAGGAAATAGTCACTCATAGCCAGTTTTCTGATTTATTTTGAAACTTTGCATTCAAACCCCATTTTTCTCCAACAGTTCAACTTGATTATGCCATAATACTTTGGTTAGCAAAATTTACATTTTTTTTCAATTCATATACCAGTAAAACAATTATTGTCAGTACAATTGAAGTGCTGTGCTTAAATTATGGAGTGGAGTATAATATAAAACATGATATTCCCTCATATGTATACAGAATGATCTATTGTGTTTGGATGCAGTGTTACTGCAACAATTGGTGACCTAAATTACTTTCACAGTCATTATGAGGTACTGCCTCTACTGGATGCTGTCAGATGCCAAGAAGCATAAATATAATTCTTCCGTGTAGAGAAGCAACTAGAAGTTTCCAATCTTGTTACTGTGTAGTAAGTTTTATGTTGTTTTGGGCAAGGAAATAGAGTTAGAATTATTGAGGCTTAGGCTAGAAGAATCAACACTGTTAAAAAAAAATATGCATGAGAAACAATAATGAAGCTTTGTTAAAAGCTATATTAAACAGCCCTGCTCTTTGCAAATCCTTATGTTCCGACTGCTTCCTTTTGTGCCACCTGAAGTTTTGTTAGGCAACTTTTTTCTTACAAGAAGCTTTTATTCAGGACATGGCTATCCTGTTATAAAAAGTTGTACCCCTATTGAGTGATACTCCACCCCTAGCAAACATGCTTTGTCCTTCAACACTTTTTTGAGACTAGTAATTGCTAAAGAACGTCAGGCAGAAATACTGTTATGAGTGGTTAAGTGGTATGCAGAATTCAGATATGTTTCTAAATTTTATCGCTGTCTTTTTTTTTTCTTAAGTAAATATTGCTGATAAAATTTTATAGCTTATACATTATTCAGCTACTTAAAACGTTATTTTAAATTTTTTAATGTCTGAGTTATAGGCTGTATCAGTAGGAAAAATGATAATTTGAAAAGTAGTATAACAGGTGTGGGTAATATGGTGCAACCTTTATAATATTTACAGTTGCCTGTAAGATTTATTTTTTTTTTCCTGGTAAGTCCTGATAAACAGTAATTTAAATGGAATCTCAAAAAAGTCAGGAATGTCAAATGTATTCTTTCAAGGCATAATTGATTGCAAATATTAGGTTATTGTGTAGCTATTCTGGGCTTTCAATGTGATTTTGTAGAATATTGTAGACTTTCTAAATTGAATAGAGACATTCATGGAAAGGAATGCAGAATTAAATTCAATCTCTTCTTGCTTTCAGCAATTACTTGTCGCAGACAAGATGGTGGACAGGCTGACATCAGTGAGTGCCTTAAATATGCTGGACCATTACCACCCTTGACACAGATATGCCAGATTCCCTGCCAAGATGACTGTCAATTTACAAGCTGGTCAAAGTTTTCTTCCTGTAATGGGGACTGTGGAGGAGTCAGGACAAGAAAGCGCACTCTTGTCGGTAAGAGTAACCAGAAAAATAATGCATCTTTTATTAATTATTGCTGCTGTTTGGATTAAAACTTGTGTTGTTCTGAGGTTCCTTTATGACAAGCAAGCAACGTTTGTCATTGTGGCAGAAAGCAGACCCAATGTCACTGTCAGGCTCCATGTACTGTTGGTGGAACAAAAAAAGTAACCCTTCAGGAGAACCAACACCTGCCACATGTCTCCGGCTCTTGATCACGGGCAAGTGGCTAGACAGAAGATGGGAGAACATAGGAGTCCAGGGTTTCTTCTAAATGGAGCACATGTAGTGAACTGCAAAGCAAACCATTTCTTTTCCTGACAGGCAAGTCAGCATTGTCTGTAGTGCACGAGAGGTGATAAATGTAAAGCAACGTAAATAACCAACAATCTGATCCAGTCAGAGGAAATGAGATTAAAAAAACTTCACCTGCACTTTCGTTGAGCCCTGTGTTATCGTTACACCAAAAAGGACACAATTGTTTGCTATTTAAAATACACAGTTTTCATACCACTTTTATTCCAAACCCTGATTTTGCGCCCTGCTTCTGTGCACAAAGAGGCCAGGAAGGTTGCTGGTTTATGGTTTATCATTTGTACAGTATTATGTCCTTGACATTATGTATTTGTGTTAAGCATTTAACAAATATAAGACAGACCTTCGAAGTTACACTCTCAAGCAATTTCTTGGGGTTACAGCTTAAAATATGAACATATTTTTTCAATAGCTTTATTTTTTTTCCTTAAGCCTTATTTTGCTGATAGTTTTCAGGCAAATATTTGACAATTTAATGAATGTTGAAAAGCACATAATTCACAGATACTGACTGATTGGCTTAATTGTGTAAAAAGCCAAAGATCTTGGAGTCTTCATCATGATGTAGGTAGTGTGAGGCACTCCAAGAAGTCCTGATATAGGATATCTCTTCACATCACTCTCAAATCACTTGCAATCCCAGATAAGGTTAAACAAATTTAATTCTATTAATACAAGAAACTAGATTCAGAAAACTGATAATGATAACCAGAGTGGCCACAGACCCTATTACTTATTTGCATTTTCTTGATTTATTTGTGTTTTCTCATCTAAGAGTTTAGGGAGCAGGTCTGCAATCTGTTTTGATTCCTCAGCAACCATGACTCCGTGCACAAGCTGTATCTTGCCAGCATTATCTAACCAGATTGAATTGGGTCTGTTTTCTTTAGCTTTGTTTTTCTTACACAGAACTGTAATTGAGAGAAAAAATGTTGAAATTTCCCTGAGCTTCCAATAGAAAACCTTTTAAGAGAAAAAATTGATGAAAGTGGGTTTTCCTTTTTTTTTTTTTTTTTAATTCCAATTGTTGACAGAACAGTCAACAACGATCTCTCCTTGACAGGATCAGGTGTTAAGTGACTTGCATTCCTCTTCCTACTTTGGGTGTTGGCTGCACCAGTACTTCTATCTTGGGTGGTGTTTTGGTACATTTAGAATAACTATGTCAGCTGAGTGCTTTTCAGCCTCTTGCTATAGTTCTTCATTTTCAGCTTTAAGCTTTGGTTTGCCTCTTCTGAACTTAGCTGCAGTCTTGAATGTCAGATTTATGATTAAGCCGGCCGTTTCCCTGGCTGGATGTTTGTTCTCCAGGTTGTGTTTTCCGTTCTTCCATTGACTTCCTCCAGCAGCTCAGATCACCACATGAAGAAATACATTGCTTAATTTTCTGACTTATTTTTTGATACAACTCAGGATGCTCTTACTTTGTGTCCCTTGAATCCTCTTGGGCTTTTAGTTAACAGAATAAAAAGTTTTTCCAACGACGTCCAACCCCTTGCTACAAACTTTTCCTTCTTCTGTGTGATGGCCACCCTTTTAATTTGAAACATTTTTTCTTCATTTTTTTTTAATCTGTTGTGGTTTGTTTTTCTCTTCTGCATGAAATGAGGAGTAAAAAACACGCTCTGCTTCTGAATTATAGCTGAAACTTCAAGGGTGAGAGGTGGCCTCTGTCACAGCATTATTTGCCAATTAGACTGTACTGTCGGTGGTGCAGGAAAGCTAGCTAAGGGGGGTGCCCATTAGCAGCCTCAGCAAGAATGTGATAGGATCCAAACACTATCCCCTGCTTCATGCCCCTGTAAATCAGAAGACCTGTGGACAATGAATAATTAATGATCTTCAAGAAGGCTCGCTGTGACTGTCTTACAATTCCAGTGAACTTTATGCCAGGTTTGCTTCCACAAGGGAAAAAAAATCCCATATTTTTTTTTAATTTATTTATTATTTTAAAAGCAAAGCAAGAAAAAACAAATTTCCTTACCACAGTATTAAGACTTTGAGATACTCTCCTAACTTACCCCTTCAAACTTGCTAAGACTGTGATGTGTGCTGTGATGTGTTCTCTGTGATGATGTGTTACGCAGGCTAACACGTAAAGCTGACTTGGAGTGAATTTGTAATTATTTATGGTGAAAACAGGGAGAAGTGTATTTTTAGTATGCAGCTGTGTTGTGTTCGTGTATCAAAAAATGAACTTCTCTTGAGGTACTTTTTTTATATTCTAAGTGAAGGCAGCAGTAAATACAGGCACTAAGGGTGTTGCAAAGTTGTGTCCAGTACCTTTTTTTGAAGAGCAAGGAAAATATTACAGGATATTAATTTACGGTGTTATCTAAAGTAACAAACTTTTTTTTTAAAATTACTTTTGCAAGACTTCTACATTAATATTTATGATCTTTCTAATATGAAAAAGAAAATGGAACAAACTTTACCAAAGAGAAAACTAAAAGAGGTTTACTGGGAAGTGGATGGTGAGTGGATGCCTGTGCTCCAGCTGTGGAAGGAAAATGAGGAGGGAATTGAAAAGAATCAAATTCACAGAAAAAGCTTTTTTCAATTAGTGGGGAAGAATGTTAATTATTAAGAAACGTACAATAACAGGTGATGAAATTAAAGGATTTTGATGTTTTGAAAGAAGATACTACTGTAGTGAAGATGCATGTTACTTCATTCTGCCATTTCCTTTTACTTGAGAAAGTTTTATCCAGAGACAACTCTTTTATTGGACTGCACACTGATGAAATTGGGAAAAAGGGTGTATTTGTTTAATTGCTAACTTTTTCAAGCTGTACTCCCTCAGCGCTTTTATCCAAAGTAGATATAAATATGTGGCTTTATTTTAAAAGATGTTGCCTTTGCGCAAATTGTAGGGATCCATTACTTTAGAAATTCAAGTCATTAACCTAGATTAATAAAAATTAATGCAACTAGTTTTAGGCATATGTATTTGCAAGCACTTGTTACAGAAGTCTAAATGAAATTTTTGGGAGGCATAAACAGATACAAACTTTCTAAAAGAATTATTTCTTCTTTCTAGGAAAAAGTAAGAAAAGGGATAAATGCAAAAATTCTCAGTTGTATCCTCTGATTGAGAATCAGTTTTGTCCATGTGACAAGTACAGTGCTCAGCCTGTGGGAAACTGGTCGGACTGTATTTTACCGGAGGGTAAGATGGAAGTATTGCTGGGAACGAAGGTACAAGGAGACGTTAAGGAATGTGGACAAGGCTATCGTTACCAGGCCATGGCATGCTATGACCAAAACAATCGACTTGTGGAAACATCACGATGCAACAGTCACGGTATTTAGAAACCTCTTTTCTTTCATCTATTTACTTATCTGCTTTATTTAATTTAACATAATATATGTTGTACAGGTGGAATTAGCAGATTAATATTTATTGCTTAGGCTGCATTTCATCCCAAGATACCTTCAAACTCAGAACATGTTTCTGCTGACCCGCAAATAGTAAACTTAATTTTTACTGATTGCTACAGTGCAATATTTAAAAGTAAATAATGGCAAATTACTAACTAGATATTTTAGCAGAAAAATGTAAGATCTTGTTTTTCCTGATAACTGTACCTACAAATTTGAGAATAAAGCTATTTAGAAGAGTCACATCCTCAAAAAACAAACAGGGAGACCACAGGGCTGTTTTGGAAAGGCTGAAATTATTTCCACAGATTCTTTAAATAGCTTTAATCTCCTTAAATAGCCTTATCTCTACCATTTGCTCGTCAGCACCTTAACAGGCATGCATTGACCTGAGTTCAACAGTACACAACACTTTCTCTGTGTAATTCTGCTGTCTGTAAATCTAGGATGTTTAAAGACTATATTATTAGTATTCACGTTGCTCCTGGACAGAACAGTGTTCCTTCCTAAAGTGGATGAAGCTATAGTGTTAGGATCAAAACTGGCACATTCTGATATTCAGTGATCCATAAAAGTGCTAATTTACGTCACTGGCATTTTTGTGTTCATTTGTTTTCCCTATTGCAGTGCAAAATTATATCTGAAATGAAAAGCTGGATGTTAGGTTCAGTACCATTAAAAGGTCAATGTAAGTTTAATTTGTATGTGTATTCTAATTGCTGATCTTAAACTAAGATAACTGAAATTTCATTTATTTACTTGGATAAAGTTAAAATAGCCAATCAAAGAAATCAGATGACTTAAGGGTATTTTAATTAGCACTATTAATTCCTGTTTAGAGCTATGATAAATTGGAAACTGAATTTATCAAGCCAAGCTGCAGCATATTTTTGTGATTCAATGGAAAAGTGAGCATTTGGCTTAATACCTCAAAGCAAATCTGGAAGATAATTTTGTGAAGAATTTTCTCCCATGTTTATTTTTATTCAAAATCATCTTTTGCTGTAGTTAACTCATACTGAAAGACAAGTTTGTATGAATACATCTGAATGACAAAGTCTAAATCCTAAACTCTCATGGTACAGGAAATGTCTACTCTGAAAATGTTCTTTAATTCTGTTCGCAGCTGTTCACTCTGGGTTGAGGTCCTCAGAGATTTGGGTTTATTCTTTTGTATAGCCTAAAGAGGATATGCTATACTTGCTTAGTCTGACCAGGACCACTTGCTATCTTTGTAGTACCAAAAGATGCAGCTATCTAACAACCAGCACTTGTGTGAGCACAGATCTGCCTGGGCTGAGTAGTTGTCCTGAGGGAGTCACAAAGCTCCTCACAAAGCTGGTAGGGAATGCTGAAAAAAGTCGTGGAACGATATGAATTGTTCAGAAGACACTGTTATAAAACACAGACCTGAAACTGTTTCCCTATTTCTTTGTTGATTATTTTAAAACTTTAACTATATGTGACACTATGTTAGAAATTAGTATTCTTTCAGCATTAAGTCAAGAGTGACCTCTGAAGAGTGGAAAATTGTCTAAGAAGTCCATGGGAAGCTAGAGGGACTGGTCTACTGGCTGGTCAGTTTTTGTTGACTTGAAGAATGGGGACTGTCAGTTTTTGTGTTAACAGCCAAGGGAAGACACATGAGGGAAGAACTGTCTGTCCAAGACCATATTGTAGCTCTTGTAAGTGGTAGGTAATGTGGTGCTGGAAGTAGCGTGCAAAAAGAAGTGAAAATTCTTTCTTTGTGTAGCACGAGCAGGGATGTAGCTGCTTTCAAGCCCTGGCAGTGCGTATTGAGGTGCAGTTCCATTGAAAAATCAATGGTAAAAAAAGGATGTTCTCAACTGTCATTGTTTACCCTATTATAACTCTTCATGGTAGTAATTTCTATTCCAATGGATTTTATCAGTGAATGTCACCTATACCCACAGTGACCACAATGAATAGTAATCGAATGGAAAAGCTACAAACAGTATATTGTTATTATACCTAATATAGCCAGGACTACCCTTTGCATTATATTAGCAATAGCAGGATCCAGAAACACCCTTCCCAAAACATAATATAGCATTGCTTTAATTTGTTTTTCCTTTCTACATTTCCATCCCAATCTTCTCGCAGGAGATTTGAAGTCTCTTTTAGCTCTCTTTGCAAGCTGGAAATGTTTGTGAGTCATTACTATATTTATTGTATTTATTTGTATTTATTTATATATAAATTTATATTTATTGTTGGGAAGCCTGAACCCTTTAGTTTTTGGTGTCGTTTTGTTTTGATTTCTTTCTCTAAATCAGTTTATTAAGGTGTCTCGTTCTTTGGTTTGGTTTTGGTTGTTTTTTTTTATTGTTCCCCCTGCATTTGGTTACCCAGGTTTGTTAGTGAAGCACAAGGCATCTTGTGTATTTTCTCATCCGTTACGTTTGAGGGAGACGGTACCTTTACCTTGGGTCATGGTGTAAGGCATGGGCAGATGAAGCTTGGAGTTGCTCTTGAACCAGTCCTGCATTCCTTGCACTTTCTAAAATTGTTTGACAGGAACTTAGGTGTACAGGGCACAGGGTGTGTAACCTCACTCATGGTAAGGAATTGAAGTGTTGCTGAGGAATATGTCACTAAAATTATGGTTTCCTTTCCAGTAGCTCTGCTCTTCTAGAACAAAAATCTATTACTGATGGGTGTTGCACATACGTATAGTGCAGCTTATTTCTGAGGCTTACCTAGTTTATTGTCTGCCTTCATAATTTTTCAAGGTGTAGCACACTTTTGCAAATACAAGGGGGCTAGAACAAATGATGTAATGTTTCAATCCAATTTCAGTATATGTTTGCTTCCTTTTCTGAATATCTGCTTTGTATTCATGGATTACGTTCCGATGATTTGTTTTATTTTTCTCAACATGTATAAACTGCTGTTTTGCCACTTAAATCTTATTTTTTACCTTGCCAGTATTTATGATGTTTTTCTTGTTATTTTCATGTCCTCGGTGTATGACAGTTCTTCAGTTTGGCATCTTCTCTAGATTTCAGTGTGCTCTTTGTTGTTTTTTTCTTTAAGAACAGACATAAAAGCTATATTATGCCAAATCAACAAGGGACTTCTATGGTATCACAATAGTTACCCCACCTGCTAGCAAATAAAAGTGCCTTGTAGCTTCCCATCAATCTGCTTTTAGCTTTTCAAGGTAAACGTGACAGGACTCATAATTCAAGCCTGTTTGGGTTATTTTTATAAATTCTAACAGAGTTCCTTATTTCCCTACAGAAATTATAACACTGAATTTTTCACTAATGTTGTAACTGATCCAGACCAGAAGAGTCAGGTTTTGTCTGCTGTGTTATCTGCTTTATTCAGAAATCTGTTTTACTGTTAGTTCCTGTAAGTCTGTTATTTCTTTTCCAAGTAGTAAGGTATTTAATCACAGGTTTTATGGGATATGATTTGATTAATTAGCTTGGAGTAGGAGAGAAACCTAGACCATTATTTAAGTGAAGACATTTCCTGTAGGGTGTCCAACTTTTACTTAAACTTTTGTTATCTCCTGACACGATTGAAATCATGAGGTGGGAAATGGAGATAATTGTATTTCACCTGTGACAACATCCTATAAATCTGGTAAGAGCGACAAACTGCATCCACGCTGATGTTATTGATGTACCATGGGGTATGTTGTATGATATACTAAAATGGCACAAGAAACTCAGATTGCAAGACTGTCATAAGTTTTATGCAAATTTATGAAACCATGAACAGGTCAGTGTTGCAAGTCATGCTGTTTTGAGGGGGAGGAATCAAAAGACAGGCCTGCTCTGCAGTGCCAAAAAATTCATAAGCTGTTTGTTTTGTGAAATGTTGAGTGCTTATAATCGCAGTTCAGTTGATGTACTCAAAAAGTAAAGAGGAGCAGAAGAATAAATACTTCAGAGCTCTTTTTACTACTTGACACATGTCATTTTCAAAAGATTTTAGCAGAGTTAACTAACAGTTTCACAGACACCGTGCTAAAGGAAGGTTATGACACAAGAAAAGCCCTAAATATGTAGACCCATAGGAGCAATCTTGCAATAATCTTTGAAATTTTGGGTGCAGTTAAGTCCTAAGTACAAACAAATTTCTCAAAAAGGCAAGAGTGACCATAACAAAAAAGCAGAGGCAAATGATGGTTAAATAAATCTGTTGTTACTGCTTGGTGAGAACACTGGAATAGCAGAGGGCAGAGTCCTTCTGAAGAGGGTCCTTAGCTTTCTGTAGATTAACAGGTTCTTCAAAAGAAATCTCAAGCTAACAGCTGAAAACAGACCTAAGTTTCAGCTGCAGAGGGACAAGGTGGGGGTTTTTTTTATTTTCCTTTTTATCTGTGGGTTTGGTTTTTTTTTCAGTATGGTATATGCCTAATATTTTTACTTTTCAAAATATTTTGTTTCAAATTTGAGCTACATTCATTGATGAAAAAGCACTGTTCAGCAGCCATTTGAAATATTCTGCCACTGGTGTTTTTCAGCCATACCAGTTCTGCAGAGCGTAGGCAGGAGCTAACAGCTGTCAGCAGATGTGGCAATGTCAGCTAAAAGTGGTAACTGAGTTGTTGTTTACCTGGTTTTCTTAATAGCAGACACATAAATTGCCCTTTCTCTGGTTTCCTGCCTTGTTTCAGTATTACATAGGTAATTTTACTGGAGTAGTTCAGAAATGTGTATTTTGCTTGATAGTCAAATGTGAGAGGGTTTTTTCCATTAGAAAAGCAGCAGTTGTTTTTCATAGCTTTATCCCTGTCATCACCAGTGTACTAGAGCTCTGTGGATAATGACATGTGTCTGCCAACAATCTATTTTGGTATATTTGTGAAAAAACCTGAGTCTCTTCATGGTCCCTTTAAACTGTACGTGGAATTTTCATGACAAAAAAATCAAAAGCAAGCCACTGTCATGCTTATGAACTACACTGTTTACTCTTCAATATTTAGTTTTACTCCATCATACGTCAGTTATGAATCATGACCCACATAAGCTGAACGGTGGTTGTGTTTGTGTGTGCATAGTGAAGGCAAACATAGTAGCATGGCAGACAGATGCAGCATTTTTATATAGGTCATATTACCCTTCTTAATTCATGTCAGTTTACTAATAAGACCTTAGGCACAGTCAACCAGTCCGGGATAGTTTGTCTGCTGCCTTATTAGTGTGAGATTATTTCCCACTTTAGCATTAATTAAATGAGATGCATTGATTTGTGCTGACTCTACAAAGCCCTCCATGGCTATGAGGCTTATGCAGGGGATTAGAGAGGAATATCTGTGTATCAGTGAATACTTTCGCAACAGCTGCTAGGAGTATCAATGTGAATTGAGGAATTTTGTACTTCATTGCTTATATGTGATAGTAAAATCTCATATGTTATAACAGAGTCTATAGGGTACAAGATGTCAGCTGGAACTTGCTGTATCCACTCGTACTAGGATTTTTTTTAATTTTTTTTTTTCACTTTCAGTATTCTAACCTGAAGCAATACAAATGTACCAACAAAAAAATGGCAGAGTGTTAAATTTTAATTGAGAGTTTCTGTCAAGTGTTTATTCTGAAATATCTTTTTCACAGGAGATTCTAATCTACTATGGTGGTAAGCGTAGGTTCTCAAATCGTTACCAGGATACTTTGCTGTTTCATAGTTTGTATCTTTCCTAAGGTTTTTTTATAACACACACAAGATGTCGTATTTGCCCTGTGGTGTATTCTTTAGCAATATGCTACATATTGCCCTACACCAGAAATACTGGCTTAGGCCTCTGCATTATGGTGTGACTGTATCTGCCCTGTCAACAGGACATCAGTCACGAACCAGTCGTCCAGCAACCCAAAGACCTGTATTTAGTTCACCAGAGACAGAACTGCTGTTAAGTATTAAAAATTGCTCTCAAGTTTTATTATTAAAGAGAAATCCTGAAAAAAATAAAAAAAAATCTTGTGGAGATTTCCACAATCTATCTTTCCAAGGCTAGACAGAAATATGAATACCTAACTAATATTCTGTTGGAAGTGAAATGCAAGTAAATGTATATTTCTTTGTCCTGTAAGTTGAGATCCCAGAAATATATATTTCCTTGGAAAAAAACCCCAACCTTGTGTTAAAGAACATAAACCATTCTGACATTGCAGGTTTTTCCTTACAAACACAGCATGACATTTTAGTCATGAAAGCCAGAGCATCACACAGCATGACATTTTAGTCATGAAAGCCAGAGCATCACTCTGTCAGTCTTAAGGACAAAAGAGTTCATGTAAACACTTTCTAAGATGTTCTTTATGTGTGGACACTTCAACTCGAGTGGTCAGTCTATTCTTACACATTGCAGGTGCAGTTTTGGGGGGGGGAAAATCTTACACCCACCTACTTAACCTGCTTTGTCATCAGACAAAGTGTGAAGTCCATTAAAGTGCCCCATTATAATTTATCTGCCACATCTCTTAATGACTTTGTTCTAGCAGTCCGGATTTTATAGCCAATTAGCAATGGGACAGTAAACCTCTCCCTTTTAATAATGACTTCAGTTCATACTCCTAGTGGTTCATAGCTATCTGTTAAATTGTGGTTCAGTAACCTTTAATGATAGAATAGCCCTGTTCTTGCTTATAGTGGACAACTGCCCATTTCACAACCTTGTGAAGTCCAGCTGATAGGGGCTGAAATAATTGAGAAACTGTTGCACTGGGAAAGGGAATAGGCCTAAAGAGATGGGCATCTTTTTCCAGTACCTTTCTGGACCAGGCAGTGCTAAGGCTCTGTACCACAGTATCCCACGGTCTCCTCTCTCCAGCATCGCTCAGATGTTACGGGGGAGAAGAAAGAGCTGCAGGAAGCAGGCAGTGAAAGACTTCAGCCAGGAGAAGAAATAGCAGACAAAACATGAACTGCTGATGTCCAGAGAACGTATCTTCAGCCTTTACAGTGGTGGTCTTCTATTTCACTCTTGCTCCCTCACCTTCACACTGTTTTCCTCAGCTCTTCCTAGCTGCTTCGCTGCTCTCATTCTTTCCTTCCTTCTCTCTGCATCTTTTCTGTTTCAACATTGGTCATTTCTTGGTTGTTTAAACCTGAAGGCTCTATCATGACATTTGCTGCAATTATAATTACACAACCTGTCTGTGTGATATAATTGTGTGACAGTCCACCAGACACCCACACATTAGAGGACTGTTTCTTTAATGCATTTTACAGTCTAACAAAAGGGGCACTCTTTCAAGAATCATTAGATCAGAGTGGAAACAAGACTGAAAATTGGAAAATGGCTCATTCATGTCTTTTTCATGTCAGAAACTATGTATCTGCATCACCAGTCCCATTTGCATGTAATATTTCTGGTTTCTGTGTTTTATGTTTTCTATATCACAATATGCTCTCCAAGAAAAA
>JAVJGJ010000047.1:80076446-80101630 GCA_035590215.1 Microhierax caerulescens | reverse complement strand
CCAGTCCCATTTGCATGTAATATTTCTGGTTTCTGTGTTTTATGTTTTCTATATCACAATATGCTCTCCAAGAAAAATAACAAAAAAAAAAAAAAAAAAAAAGTATAATGTTTTCAAAGTGTCTGAATATCTGCTTTCTTGCATTTGAGGGCAATTACTATGAACTTTTGGAGATTAGCATCCTTAACCACCCTAAAAGATATGTTGCCATCATACACACAGAAAGGCATGTGAGTATAGGACATGCTTCAGAGTTTTTTCTGAAAAGTACCATTAGTTGGGTAGTAAATGGAGTGGAACAAGTCATTCACAACAAGTAATTTTCCTTTTTTTTTTTTTTTTTTTTCCATTCAGTCTTCTTTCTTGTCTAGAGAAATATCTGCAAGTAATCTGAAGTCTGTTTCTACCTGGGTTCTAGGGAAGTCCAGTGGCCCAGCTAAATACTAAAGTCTGTAGAGTGAAATAGCGAGGCACTTGAGAGGATGAGAAGATGTCAGGAGATTAATATGCCAAAACCTTTTTGATGTCAGATATAACAGGGTCATTTTCATTCTACGCACTAATTATTTATAGAATGCAAATCAGAGGGCAGAGTCTTTTTATTTCTTCCCTCTGTCCTCTATTTTTATTTGTAGGAACATTCTTCCATTACATTTCACTGTCTCATTGGGAGATACCAGAGTAGGCTCTTGAGTGAGGGTGTTGCACTCTTGTTTCTTTTTCACCAAGTTACTACTTTTGGCATGATGGTTATTTCTTTTCTCTTTCTTTTTCTATGCCTATGCAGTATGTCTTTACAATTCTCTTGATTCTATGTTATGAGCCATTTATTTTCCTCTTCCCTGTCCCTGTCTTTTCTTATTCTTTCCTCTCTGCCTCCTCATTCTCTCTTTTTGTCACGTTTTGACTTCTGACTCTGCCATGGAAAGTACCTTATTTTCTTTTCCTTCTGTTTGGAGAAGGCTTGGAAGCTGTGAAACTCCTTTCTGGATCCCTTTAGTCTGCTTATGTCCTTGACCTATTTTTTTATCCAGTGTTCTTAGGATACCAACAGTTAGGAGTTTTTTGTGCTTGTCTTGCATCTTGCATAATACTAAAATGTTTTTGTCTCTGCTCTCCAAAAACGTTCCACATTTCCAGTAGCTCCAAGCCTTCCTACCTTGTAGAGCTTTTTTATACCTTCAGTGATTGACTCCATTCTTGCTCTCTTCTTCATGTGTTTTTTCCATTCTTCTTGTTCAGTTGGTTGATTTTTGTATGTGGAATTTGATTCTTTTCTGTGGAAATAGGAGGGAGGGATAGGAGAGCATCATAGGCTAGGTATCCTAGAGGTGGCATAGGAAATAGCTACATGATTGCAGTTCAGTATTTTTTTCATTGTAAAGTGTGTGGGAAATATCAGCTGGCCCACAGTATCCTCTCCAAAACACTAACACCTATGCAGGCTTGTAGTTTGTAACTCTCACTAAGATGCTATACCTTTAATATGATGCTGTTCTGAATTAATTATATTCTGTGCTAAAGCAGTTTTAGTGGCTGACTTCAATGTAGATCCTTCATAGGCAGTGTGAAAAGAGGTTGTTGTAGTCATATGGTTTCATTTGATATTTTACAGAGTCACTTGAACTGTTGCTCAGTACAAGTACAACGTTACCTGGGACTTGCATATAGTATAATGTATTTGATACCATGCCTGTGTACAAGATTCTAAAATTCTTGTTAAACTTTTTGGCTAGCATTCTCATGATGTAAAAAAAATAATAATAAAAAAAAAATAAAAAAAGAAGATATCTTTATTGTCCTCATTTGGATGAGCTGAAGGGAAATAAAATCATTTCTAATTTGTCAATTGGTTTAGTATGTTCCACACAGGCTCCTTTTGTTAGGCTCTGAAGTCTTCCCATGCTATAGTTATCCAGTTCCCAAAATATCATGATATCCTGGAGAAGATCTTTTTCTATGACTGGGGCAGATTGGGAAGATCCCTTTGAGATTAATTAAGACAAATTTAAAATAGCACGGAGGTTTTTGGAAGTCCTTAAAATGAAGTTTTCTGAAGCAGCCTGTACCAGTTAAAATTACCTACTTAAGGATGTACAATATATTTAAAGCAACTTGAATTTGTTTATTCCAGACATTAGTGACAAAGACAGCAACTTAACAAACACTAAATGGCATAAATGTGCTATAGTCGAAAGGTTTCTCCAGAAAAATTTACTTAGAAGGTTTATTGAAAGTAAAAGCAGCATTTCAGTATCTCGTGAAAATTCATGGAGCAGTAAAATCTTTGCTTAGTTCTAGCAGACAATAAATATCACTAAACACTTTGCTTGGACAGAATTGTTTCTTTTAAAATTCTTGTTATTGTCCATTTTCATTGTGTAGTTTCCTGATTGCATAAGCATATGTCTTGTGCAGCACCTAAGAGGGCTTGTTAAAAGCTCATTTCTGGTGAAGGTACAGAGTTTGATATTTATGTAATCAAAGTTCACTGTAGGATGGGGCTCTGAGGCAGGGTATGTCTGATTTCTAAGACTCACTCAGAGATGTCAGGTAACATGAAATATAATCAGTTTTGCATTTAGTAGTGCAGGGCAATCTATGTCACCACCTTTGATATGCAGTGATAGGATCTTCAAAAATATATTTTGTCTAACACAGTGTACCTTTCATACAATATCAGAGAGCTGATCAGTCAAATGGTGAGAGATATTTAATAAACATGCTTGTAATTCAAGCTAATAATGTTCTAGTCATTTTAAGGAAGATACATTTGGTGAACAGTAGTTTCACAGTGCTCAAATTCAGGTTGTGCTCTGTATATTTATTTAACACTTCCAAGCAGAGAAAAGCTATCATCAACTGAATTGAATGCTTAAAAAACCACCCTCCTTCTGTTCTTTATATGTAAAACAAATTAATGGGAGCAACTAGAAATAGGTATATAGCATTGAAATCTTTTCAGTGTTTTGATTCTCTCATGACTTGTGATTGTTTGGTATTTGTTGCTTTTACGAGACAGAATAAACTAGTTTTACTTAGAAGTATAGGTTAAAAACATAAAGCTGCCAACATCAGCTCTGATTAAAATGACAGTGATTGCTTTCAAACTAAAAAAAAAAAAATATAAAATCAAGATATGTGAGAAACATTTGATACTGTGCCTAGCAAACTGTGCCAATCATTTGAGAATGATCTTACCAAAGTATGTGTTATTTTTGGAACTGTGTTCATCAAATATTTTAACTCACTTTTCAATGCAAGAGGTTACTTTAATCTTTAACATTTGCCAACAGC
The DNA here is from genome assembly GCA_035590215.1 of Microhierax caerulescens. Taxonomy (NCBI): domain Eukaryota; kingdom Metazoa; phylum Chordata; class Aves; order Falconiformes; family Falconidae; genus Microhierax; species Microhierax caerulescens. The sequence goes on along the minus strand of JAVJGJ010000047.1, from coordinate 80,098,333 downwards.
AAGTAACATTGCAGACCTGATGCAGGAAAGGGGAATGGAGATTTCATATAGGTTTAGGGTATAGTTGTAAAATGCAGTAATGTCCAGCTTTTTATTTTAGGTTTTATAGCTTCTGCTGTAAATATTGGCATAAATGACACATATTGTGGAGCTATGGCATATGTTACTTTTGAAAGAAAAACATTTTCACTTATTCAGTGAATTGAGGCCTCATGTTACTCCCTGCTGACCGTGGCATACCCCTTTCCAACCTCTCACCACCGATGACTTATCCAAACCAAACATCTGCTTTTCCATTCAGTGCAATTATTCAGTGTGCTACTGGGGGCAGATGGTTGTTAATCGGCAGATCATTAATGTGGCAGGCCACTCTCTCTTTCTAGCCTTAGAAAGGTCACAAGGTGTTAAGTTCCCTCGCTGCAGGCTGGTAAGATACACATCTTTTGATTCAGTTGGATTTTTGATGTGTAACTGCAATTGAATTACTTGATGCAGTGGTGGACGAGTTTTTAATTAAACCTTTTTTCCTTAAAAAATTAAATACTGTTTTTACAGTGTAAGAATGATGCAGCTGAGAGAATGGTTAGTGTCAATTACACTGTAGCTGTCAGAAAGTTTGAATGCTGAAATCTGGTGAGTGTGAATCCTAATCAGATAGCAGCGAGGATGCTTAGCTGCTACTCTAGCACAGTCTCCAGATACACGTGTCAATTTTCTGCAGAATTTAATTTAGCCCTAATGATGAAGAAATCTCTCTATTCACACAGTCCTGTCAAGTCAGACTTTGGGCAATCTAAATGAAGTAGACGAGGGCTTCAGGGAGAAGTGGCATAGTGACATGCTGAACAGCTTTCACTTTCTTTTCCATTCACACAGGTTATATTGAGGAAGCCTGTATTATTCCATGTCCCTCAGACTGCAAGCTCAGTGAGTGGTCCAACTGGTCTCGCTGTAGTAAATCCTGTGGGAGCGGGGTAAAGGTTCGGTCTAAATGGCTCCGTGAAAAGCCTTACAATGGTGGAAGACCCTGTCCAAAGCTAGATCACGTCAACCAGGTAATTTGATTTATTTTTATTTATATCATTATTGATATAACTTTTTCTATATCTCAGATAACCCTTTTAGCTGTATTGTTTGTTGATGTAGAAAAACTATATAACATATGGAGCAGATGCAGGTAGAAGGAGTCTGTGTTGCCTTAGATTTCCTCAATCAGCAACGGATCTGCCTTCATTACTTCCTCATCTGCCAGAACTGCAGACTGGAGACAACAAAACCTTCTTACATGCAGATTGGGAAGACCACATTTCTGAAGATCTCTTACAGTGGGTAAAATGTCTCATTACACATGCTCCAACTGCTGAGATTCTTAATGTCATTCCCTGACCATCTCAGATCAGAAAGCAAATTAAAACTTCTCAAACACACACAGAGTATCATCCCAGTGACCCTTAGCATGTGTTACTCAAGCTGGAGCTTGACCACCCAGGTACATTTGCCCTGGAACTGCAGTTCCAGTCAGGAATGCACTTCTGAAGTCAATCTCCCGGTAACTGTGCTTGATTTTCCGGCACGGAGCAGTCTGGCTGCACAGGCTGGAACCTCTTCAAGAGAAACTAAGCCAGAAAATGTGATCCAAGAGCTCACTGGGAGTGCTTTGACCACAAATGAGAACTTAGTCTTTGGGACCAAGTTTAGCACTAGTCCAGGTCAAACTCCTGAATCTTGTTTGCTCCAGTTTGCTTGGAGAGTTTTAGAAAGAAAAAACCTTCTTGTCAATTAACTTATGCTCTTCAGAGTTGATTTATATTCATATTGCTGTTGAATTTAATATAGTCTGAAGAGGCATGTTAAACAGCCACACAGCCTTCTCTGTAAATATTCAACGATTGGGGGGGGGGGGGAAATAGTGCTGTCAATTTACATTTGAATAAAAATACACTTACTTAATATTATCCTATTGACATTTTGCTAGCATAGAGTGAAATGGCTTGTTGATCTAATTTTCTACTTTAGGGAGTGTAATTAGCTCTAATTTAGAAAATAATAAGTGTAAAACTGCAGCTAATAAACGAAGTTTGTGATCTACTTTAACAAAATACGAACTGGAATGAGGATCGCTGGATTTGGGTCAGCATGTAAATATGCTATAAATTAGGAGGAATGTGTTTCAACAGGAGCAAATTATAGTCTATGCAGAAGTCTTTTTCCTCTTTAATATTCATGCAGTACATAATAGGCTTGTATTTTTCTGCATCAAAGGTGATTTTGCTAGAGGTCTGTTAGCCACTTGTATGCAACACCACTGCCCTCTGCTGGTACTTTGACTCAAATTTGATTTGTTGCAATGTTACATGGTACTTGCCAAATAGTAATAGATGTTTCAAAATGTAATTATTGTAAAAATAAAATTGGAATATAGTACTTTCATGAGAAGGGATATCTACAGGTAAGGTAGGAATGTCGAAGAATATAGAGGCTGTATCTTTCAGTTTAAAATATTTTCACTATCAATTCAGAAACATGCAGGGATACATGTGCATTCTCATTTTAAGTTAATTATTTAATCTAAATGTGATCCACGATTCATTCACCTGGAAAACTACTGACTCTTCAGAATATTTATTTCAATTATTAAATGTAATCTGTTTTATTTGTGTATTTATTACTTATAGATGTGACATGCTTATTTGCATACATACAAAGCATAATGGTTAGACTTGATCTTTGGTGCCCACAAGCGTGTGGAATAGGATGTATAGAGGGGCTGTGATGTAAGCTGAGGTCTAGGAATGATGGACTCTGAGGAAAGACTGCCATGCGTTGTCTAGACCGTGGAAGAGAAGATGGGAGTGGGGATGCTGGCAGTCTGCTAGAATGTACATAAAAGGCTGTTGCAAAGAAGGAGGAAATAATCCGTTTTCCATGGCCATCGTGGTTAGGATAAAAAGCAGTAGTCTTAGACTGCTGCAAGCAGATTTGGCTTAAGCCTTGGGAAACTCTCTAACGGTAAGGCTAGTGAAACATTGAAATAAAGTGCTAAAGATGTTTGTCAGGTTTTAAGAATGAGTTGCTCAGTGTCTCTCAGGGCTGACATGTATGACTGTTTTGGAAGAGGACTGAGCAGAGTTAGATATCTAATTGAGCATCTTTCCTCCTGGGCTGTGCATGCCAGGGTGACTCCCAAACTACACGTGAACTGAATGAAGCTTGCCCAGTAACCACTTTGCTAGCTAAAAGTTTTCATAATTACAATAGTAAGGAGTCAGGTTTATTATAAAACCTGTGGCCTTCAGAGGATTTAAAATGAAAAGGTTAATCCGAGCCTGTTAGAGAAAATAAGGACATCCCTCTCTTTTTTGGCCCCAAGCATTATTTACCCCCGTATCCAGCAGGCAGGTATGTAATCCTTACACCACCCAACTGCCATGGCTTGCAGTTGTAGTTCAAAAATACCAGTAAGGTCAGGAGAACACTACTGATCGCCTGCAATGCAGTACAGGGTTTCCTTTGGCTTTCTGATAAAATATCCATTTTTTATGTTACTTGAAAAGCTGTTGAATATGTAGCGTTCATATTTCTTCTTATGCCAAACCAGGTGAGACACACAGAGCTCTTTCCCTAAATTAAGGCTTCCCTATTGTCATTTTGGAAATCCTGGACAGGAATACATTGCTACTTCCCGTATGACTGCAAATTGTGCAGTGAGGCCGGTACCTTCCTTAACGCGCATTTCCATGACCCATCTTTATGCCAGTTAATGCTTATGTAGTTCAAAGAAAGCCCTGATGTGCTGATAATAATGGTCGTCTTGTGCATGGGCTGATCCAGCTGCATGGTGATGCTCTCAGACACTCTACTCATTCATTGTTCAAGGCATCATTTTTTTGGTGACTTGGTGGTATTTTCTTGAGGTTAACTGATGAACTATCAAACCATCAGCCCTCTTTTTCTACCCAAGCAGTGTTACTGAAAAGAAGTCAAGGACTTGTTTAAGACAGTGTCTTAGCTTGTCTAGAAGTGTTTGTTGTGCTGACTTGATACCCAGAATGATATGTGTAGGTAGCTAGTATAAGATAATTTTGAGGCAAGGGGCTTTAAGTAATCTGTGCATAACTAATATACTGAATGAAGGACTTAGGAACTCTGGAAGGATGAGAACTGCCAGTTCCTTTCATTCCCCTGGAAGTCCAGTATTCTCCAAAACCGTTGAGGATTTTCTCGTCTTAGGGAAACTGGACTCTCTACTGTCTGAAGAGTTAGTGCTCATCGTAGGCAAAAGGGGAAAACAGTTTCATTTTATGTTAAGACTGAGAAAGAGATTAGCTAATTTACAGTATCTTCTCACCAGTTGTGACTTATAAACTTATTTTCTTCCACGGGCAAACTTTTTGAAATGCCTCATGACAGCAAGGGAGATCTGGAAAAGCAATTGGATACCTTTTGCTTGGCTGAAATCATAGAATATGACTTTTGTAATAGAAGCTAAATAAATGTCATTTAAACACCTGTGCTTCACTCTAATAATTCTTTCTTTTTATCTTTGTTTTTTCTTTTGGGTTCCTGAAAATACTTTCTTCAGGCTCAGGTAAGAGTTTCTAAAATAGATAACCCTAATATGTGATTCCTAATCGTGCTCCAATGTTTATGTTGTCATGGTTTTTTGTAGTGTATGTTTGAGAAAATACATGGAACACTGTGTATGTATCTGTTACTGTACAAGATAGTATTTCAAATTTGTATTGAAATCTACACATAATACTAATGCTGGTACACAAATATATTAGAATGATTTAAAGTGTTGCAATGAAAAAATAAAGTGAATTTATAGGTATAATTTACCTTGAGCTCGCCTCTTTTTAGAACCCCCACAACTAATAACAGTGGGATGAAATAGTTGAGGAGAGATGTGAAAGATAGAACTAAAATTTTAGCGAAGTTTTAGCAGTATTTTTCTAAAAGATGTACCCGTGAGCTAGCCTAGCTGCAGATTTTAATGTTAGTTATGTTGATGTTATTGGTGAAAATGGCATATTGTGGGCTTAGTGGCAGAGAAAACCAGGGAATGTGTCATTAGATGTCTTAGCTTCTGACTTCTGTTACTTGTGTGGTTTCCTATCAGTTACTATAGCCTCTAAACCAGCAAGTTTACATTTGTTATTCTTACCAAAAAGAGCATTAACTTTTTTTTTGCATGATCACTGGTGCACGTTTACCTTACTTGTGTGCAACAACACTGATGCTCGGTGCTGATTGCAGGTATATGAGGTGGTCCCCTGCCACAGTGACTGCAGCCAGTACGTATGGGTCACTGAGCCCTGGAGCGTCTGCAGAGTGACCAATGTGGACTTAAAAGAGAACTGTGGAGAAGGTGTTCAGACAAGGAAAGTCAGGTAAAACAGAACTGCTTCTCATTTACTTTAGAGAATGTTCACTGTCAGTCATGGCTGTATTTAATTTGATATAATTCTGTGTAATGTATAGTGTTACATCCAGCTGTAGTATACTGGACCAGAGCGCTGGCTGATCTAAATCCAAATAGCTTCAGTGAGTGCAGTATGGCTCTGTCTACTAGTTACAGATATAGACCTTGATGTTTATAAACTGATGTATATTGCATTACTACAAACACTGTAACATATGATTTTAGTGCTTTTCAGAAAGTGAAGTGGTCCTCCTTCTGTATGAAACTTTCTTTAAAAGCTCTTGTAAGTGCATATGCACTTGGGGATAATAGCTACAGTTATTACAGGAAAAAGTGGCAAAAGTGAACGAAGCGAAACAGAAAAATCCAGAAATCTTCTGTTGCTTATTGAACCTGATCTAAGCATCTTGTATGTTTGCTTATCATCCTAGAGCTCTAATCAAAGGTTAATTGAATTTATTCTCACATGGTGTGGTACAACAACAAGCAAAGCAGTATATGGAGTCTGTGTTTGTCGGGGTTTGTTTGTTTGTTTTTGTTTTTCTTAATGGCTAACCACAAAGTAACACACAATTTGAGATTATAAGTCTGAATAAAACCTAACGTGAATTCAGTTTGAAGGTCCAAAATGAGAGCTGTATACAGTGAACTGCCAAATGTTCTCTTTTCCCTGACACAAGTGCTTAGAAACTGGCACGAGTACATGATTTTGTTCACAATAGCACTGTTTCCTCAGTGTGACCATTTACTTCAACAAGGTTGGAGTCTTAATATTTGCTTACCCAAAGTTAAAAAGCCTATGCATAACTGTTCTCACATGGTAGCATCTAAACAAATTCCTTTAAGAATACTCTTAAAAAAACTCCAATATGAAAAATCTAAATTGATAGTGTTTATGTTGAAAAATAGACTTTAACACTACCGTCAAGAAGGGTTTTTTCAGCGCTTTGGGACTAAAAACATCTAACTTTTCATTTATTATCACATAATGCCATTAAAGTACTAACTCCACAAAGCTACTATATACTCTTGCTGTACCTCTTGTGTTTACCTTAGAACAGAGAGTGTTTCAAAAATTAGTTTAGTCTGATAATGTAAGGTATTTGTAAAAATAATTAATCTGGTCAAATAGAAGAAATTCCAAATATTTCTCGGTGTGTGAAAGGCTTCTTATTGATATAAGCTTTTCTCTTGCAATTCTGGAAAACAGATGCAAGCTTCTTAATTTGAATGGACCTAGTCATGTACTAGTTGGTATTCTGCATTTGAAATACTGTGGCATGAAGACCATTATCTTCAACTCTACAAAACTAAGAGTGTTCATTTCTTAAAAGATGAAACGTTCGTTTCATCTGCTAATTTAATATAATGGTAATTAAAAAACATCCGTGTAAATTAAGGATTAATACTAAGAACATAAAATGTACAAACTTTTAATAGGTCTAGATTTAAAATTACGAGTTGAAGCATGCACAAAATATCTCTAAACTTTAGATGATTTGCATTATTCTGGCTTAGAGGTAAGCTGAAGTCAAGTAAATCACCCGTCCAGAAACTCTCAGCAAATCACTGACAGGGACTGTCTAAAATCTGCACATTTCTTTATATAGCTGTCATCTGTAAAAACAAGGATTATTTTTAGCTCTTTAAGCTTTTCTTGGATATTCATAGATCAATACTTAGTTGTGCTATTTCTATTACTTTGTGATCATTATGTGCTGACAAAATGTTAAAATGCTTCAGAATACTGTGGAATGTAGTTACTGTTCAAAATCCATGGCAAATGCAGTTTATGTGCAGTTCTTTTTTCCAGGTGCGTGCTAAACACTGTGGATGGTCCTTCTGATACTGTAGAGGACTATCTGTGTGATCCTGAAGAGATGCCACTTGGTGCTAAAAAATGCACGTTACCATGTCCTGAGGATTGTGTTATGTCTGAATGGGGATCATGGTCTCAGTGTTCTTTGGTAAGAATTATACTGAAGTGTAAAACCTACAGTTTTAGGAGACACTTTAAGAATGTATGCATGACATATTGTTCAAAGATGCTGAATTAAGCAGTGATCACATGTAAACGTTTAAGTTTACTGTCATCTTTAGGGTTGTCGATAGTTGGTTGCACTTAAAGCGTGCCAGTATTTTCCTTTAAGTGAAATTATTGCAAAACACAAACTATAATGTCCCCTGTGGTCATTTTTCGGTGTGGGGTGGGTTCTGTGTGGTGAAATAGCTTCATCAGTGACTTGTGGGTCTGTCTGTGAGCCTACCTGTGAGCCTCTGCACAGCAGTGCAATCACTGTACTAAAAATGTCACTATCCTATAATAAGCAAAGGCTGTAGATCCAGACTGACCATAGAAAGACAATTCTGGGTCTCCTCTCCCCTTCCTGCCAGCAATTACAAAAAGAAATGTCAAAAAAACTAAACCAAATGTAAAAAGGTGTTTCAAGACCTCTGACTGTTCAGGCTCTGGTGCACTCCACTACAGCATTTGGAAAGTGAGCATCTCAATGTCCAGTGTATGAGTGAAACAGTTCCAAAGCACTAGTACTGAAATATGAACTAGTTAGGAAAACACCAAGGTATTACAAAGTTAGAGGATATTTCACCTTGGGTGGTACCGAGTTGAAAGAGCAGATTAAATTCTCTCTGAAATAACAAGGAAATGGTTTCTCTTACACAACAGCATGAGCCCGTTATTTTCCATCTGTGTTTTGTGGAGGGGTTATTTGAAAGATTGTTATAATGTTGCATGAATAGATAGCAGGGTGCCAAAATATCCAAGCTGTCTCCAATCTCCCTTTCAAGCCATGCAACAGCAGCAGTGTCCGCGAAAGAAAAGCTGAATCCCTGAGACAGCCAGATGACGGAAAGTCTTGTCCTGCTGCCACCGAGACAGAAGTCTGCACTTTGAACAAAAACTGCTACCACTATGACTACAATGTGACAGGTATTTATGGTGCTATTTGCTCTAGTGACAGCCTGGGATTGTGGCTTGCTTCCAGTCCCCTTACGGGACAGATTTTTCAGCTTTCTGTTCTCATCTGGAGGGAGCTGTGGAGCTTGCACTAAGAACTGCTTCAGGCTATTAGATCAGATAAAAATATTACTGGCTTTGCACCTTGGGTGAAGTGTGCATGCTGTAACTCCAGGAAATGTATTTCTTGTATCATTTTGTGATTTGCTCAAAATCCATGCAGATGAAACCAAATAGGAACTTTTCGGGAAGGCGTTGTGGCACTATTTGCCGCAGAAGTCGGTGTTTCCAATAGTGAGTAGCAGCTGGGCTCCGTGAGGCTTTGCATGTGTAAAAGTTGCTTGTGAGGATTATTTTAGGCCATCAGAATTAGAAGTAGGTGGGAGACTGGATCATTATAAGTTTCATCTGAAACGCCTGCTGTGCTGATGAATTCCTTCTTTCCAGACTGGAGCACATGCCAGCTCAGTGAGAAGGCTGTCTGTGGTAATGGTATCAAAACGCGGATGCTCGATTGTGTTCGCAGTGATGGCAAATCGGTTGACCTGAAGTACTGTGAGGAGGTGAGTGGGTACCTGTGTGTAAGCTCCCTTCTAATGGTGCTAATTAATGCTGAGCTGACAGAGCTATACGGCATGTAACCCATCTTTGCCAGATGTTTGCAACACCATTCATGGATTGTTAAAGTACCTCTGAAATGAACTGTGCCGTCAACAGTGATTTTTATACCGTTTCCTTTGGTTACTTTTAGGCGCCTCCGTGAATGTATGCTAATTATTCTGTCCTGAAGGAAATGACTTAGAAAAAATAATTACTAAAGTAGAATAAAGGTAATAAATCTTAATCAGAACACTAATCATCATTATAATTTGATACAATTTCTGCATGGAGCCTTGGACAGCTGCCAGTATCAATCATTTACTCAGTGTGTTGAAAAATATTTCTCATGTGCCATTCTGCAGCTGGGCCAAATGCTAACAACTTGTATCCAGCTGTGCAGTGCAAAAGATACCCAAGCTAGCGTGGAAAACATGTGCAGCATGAATGCAATATTAAATAGGAGCATATACAGAGAACTAACTAGCAGACAGGAGCCCTTAAATTTTGAAAGAGCTATTTTGCAAATGTTCATACTAACTTCAGATTTGACAGCGCTTTTTTTCTGGCATTTTCTGGGTTGGTCTTAACGTTTTCAATTGCATGGACTTGGTAATACAGGGGAAAATGGGAAACAACAAAAGTGCTACATTAAGGGCAATCTAGATGTGTTTCTGATGGAAAGTAACTGAGCTTATTTCAGCTGCCATTGCCCTGCCATCTTGACATCAGGAACAAAATCTCTTGCAATGGGGGACTAAGCTGGAGTGGCCTCCACAGCAGCTTTGATACCAACACCTTTTCTGTTGGACCTCCTTGGCTAGTAGCTGCTCTTCAGGATGTGTCCATCAGAAGTAGAGCAAGTCAGGAAATTCATCATGCACTCTAGACTGTAGTTTTCTAATGCTGTACCTGACCTACTTAGGCTTCTCCCCCTCCAACATCCTAGATTTCTGAATCTGTAAGTTCTTAGCAAAGGCAGAAGGTTTCAGCTGAGGCAGGCACCCTACTTTTGTCCCACGTTCCTCCTTCAGACATAGCTTTTGGGTTTATAATCAAATCTAATAATTTGATCATTTATGTCTCAGGAAAATACTCAGGATCTGGCTACATACCAGCAAGTTTCTGTGAAGTTAATAGGGAGATGCATTAATGCATTCTGTGAATGTTTTATTGCATTAAAAGAAAGAAAATTTGGCACCCAGGTTATTTGTAAGAGATTGCAATATTGATTAATTCATACCAAAACATGATATAAAATATCCACACACATGAATATTTAAATTTAGAAATATGCTTTATTAGATTTTGAGAGGAAATCTATTTTTTTAACCATTAAGCCAATAAATTCCTTTTGTTAATCAAAGATTTTGAGCAACGCCTAGAACAAATTATTACATTTTAAACTGGAATCTCATTGCAGAAAACCTCTGGAGCTTTCCTGCATTTAAAGAAACAAAAATTTATTACTCAGAGGAATAATTAGGTCAACAAGAGAATGTCTCAAAAGCTGCTTGCCATAAATGACTGGCCAATGGACATCACTGTAGTGGGGTCTTGGCTTTATCAGCAACCACTGTGATACATTTTTATTTGCCCTTTTGATTTGCTACAAGTATAGAGATACATCTTCCTGTAGAAAGCTCTGATCCTCTCCCCAGTCATACTGTTAAGACTATTTGTTGAATTATGGATGTGTAAGCAGTGGTACAACAAGGTCAAAGGCTGATCCAATAACTGTGAGGAGTAAAACCTGTTAACCTGATTAACAAGAAAGCAAAGCTGTTCTATCTTACCAGACCCCTCAGTCTAAAGATGTGAAAGCCAACTCTGTGACCTTCCAGGTCATGAGAGGAGAGTATTCAAGAAATTATTAAAATGCAAATACGTACTATGCACTTCTTACTAATCTAATCACAGATGATCCTTCAGGGTGGGTTTTTTTGCTCTGTTTTTGCATTCTAAGGGCAATACAGGAAGATTAAGTGATGTTCAAAATAAGATGCATGTGGCTAGAAAAGCTGATGGTAAGAGCAAGATGAAATAATGATTTAGCTAATGGAATTTCCCCTGGGCTATCCTGAAGCTTCATACTAGGTGTGTGAATAAAACAAAATTTTTGTTTAATGTATGTGTTGATACATTTACAGAACTAAAGTTTTTTATTATTATATGCAAAGAAGAGAGATCAGAATGGATAGAGCTATCCCAGTCCCTAAGAAATGAAGATGCCTGATTCCAATGTCTGAGTTCCTATATAATATGTGGTTCAAGAACCTAATAAAAGCCATATATAAAAAAACCCCTTTGTGCTGCCTTTTGACAATGACCATCTCGAGGTATGAGCATCAGCGCAGTCAAATACAAACAGCTCTTCCGAGTCCCTGTGTTCTGGTTTCTGATGTGTCCATACAATCTTGTGTTTGTTTCAGTCAATCAGCTAAAGAAGCTAGCCAGTCATCCTGATTACTGCCAGCATAAATCAATTTCTAGAGCTTATTTCCAAGTCCTCGTAATGTTAACATAGTTCCCTTCAAACTCTCAAGGCACAGTAATACTGGATTACTTGGTCTCTAACTACAAAATTAGCACATCACAAGAACTCGGCGTGTCTTTTCCTTGAGTATTTGAAAATCAAATCACCTAAAGCAAACTGGTCCTGGTCATATTCATATTTATGGGCTTATTTTTATTCATTTACCATCAATTAAAGATCAGAAAAGCCTAGCAGCAGTTTTGTCTGCATTAGAAAGCCAGCTTTTCTGTTTTATTGGCAAATAGTCTGCTTGCCAGGTTACATGATTAACCTCCAGCAGAGGTTAATCTGCGGTGCCAAAAGTTCCTATAAAGAAATACAGATACTTTCTGTGGATCACAGGGTTTATAGAGCACGCTGGTCTGGCGGCCTGCTGCCCGTGGCGTGTGAGCGGCTCAGCAGTAGCTTCCAGTGTAACTCCTCCAGTACTTGTCGTTCTCAAATCAGAAACCACAACTCATCCAGAACAGAGGTTCTTTCAGATAAGGGAGCTACTGAACACTCTTCCAAACGTTTTCTAACCTATTGTGGTTCAGCAGCTGAAGGAAGGAGAGGGAGAAGAAAGGAATACGTGATTAATATCAAATTGCAACCTGTCAGTTGCTCCCCAGATCTATTTCAACAGCACTTAAGTATCTAAAGCATGCAAATGGTAGATCGCCCTGGGTAATCTGGCCTTTCAGCTTTCTCCTCTTCACCTTCAATATGTCTCTTGGGCTTTGCCTTCTCTAGCTGCCAAAGTCCAGCTGAGAAGGCCAGTCTTGAAAGAGAGCAGTCATGTTTCTATAATTGGCAGGAATCAATTCAGCAGGACTTAAAGCCTTTGCTCGGAAGATTTGACCCAAACATAGACTTTGGAGATGTTATCTTCCTGATTTATCCAAATTCCAGATTATCTAAAGGTTTCGGGTGTTGCCTGGGTGTGATATCTGGATAATCAAAGTTGTACTGTACCACAGAGAAAAGCCAAGAACTCTTTCTTTGATGTATAAAACAGAACAGAGGTCTAAAACCTCATTTGTCTCAATAAATGGTACTGCAAATGCAAATTTAAGACTTGGTAAGTCTATCATGCTGAAACATTTCCAGTACTTGTAGTAGCTTCTTTATGGAGGACATGTTAATGCTGTGCCTAATTATTGCTCCATGCTTACATTTAGTTGGAAATAATGTTTTTATTTCCTTTTTAAAGTCTTAACTGCTGTTTTTATGCCATTAACCTTTCCAGTCACTAAAATTAATAGGTTTTGAAATGTCTAGTTTGCTTTTTTTTTTTTTTTTTTTTTTAAACTGTGTGGGGCTTTTATATAATAAAAGATATCCTAAGCCTCCTGGGATTTTAAAAGGCCTTAACAATGGTCAAGGTCCCCTGGGGAGGCCCAATGAAAAGGACAGTCTTTTATGCTGGGAAGCTGCAGATCTGTTCAGATGGATCTGTTCATATTGGCAGGATTGATTTTCTTTCACATTTTATATCATACCATAATCGATCTATCCTTTGAACTCTTTCTGAAGCTGTGAAGGCTGCAAGGATTATTACTGTTATGATAATATTTTTGCCATCAGTTGCATTCGATCTTGCGTCATATATTCTCATGTGTGCTAGTGAGAATATCTATTTTCTTCCTTGGATGGGGAAAATCTGGAGCATGGGAGTTTATAAGAACATAAAAATGGCTTTACAGGATCAGACCAAAGGTTCACGTAGCCACTGTGATGTCTTAAAGCATGGCCATAAAACTCTTCCTTGCCTGTGGGGGCTCTATCGTTTGTTCATGTTAAGCTGAGTTCTGCCCAGAGAATAGCTCAGTACAGACTCTATTTTGGGGAAAATGCGAGTCTGGCTATTTTCTCTGCCCCCTTCTCTCACACTCCTCCAACATTTGCAGCTTTCTTTAGGGATCTTAGAGTATTCTTTTTGCAAAGCTTTTCAGAAAAACATGCAAATCTTTTTCTTTTTTTTTTTTTTTTAAATAATTGTCCATATTTTTGCATACAGTAGCATAGATAGCATTATATATAATGAACTTATACACACATTATGAAAAAAACAAGACAGGCATAAGTAGATGCCTAAGGAAGAGTAAGGAGGACAGACATATACAAGTTTCCATCTACTCCTCTTGCAGCCTCCAGCTGTTTTCAGCTTTTGCACTGCATTTCCCTGATGTGGTTTCTGTGTATTTAAACCTTCAGATTTCTCTTCCATTAACTTGTTCAGTCTTTCTTAAGCTCCTGTAAATTTTTAGCATCTGCAACAACTTCTGACAAATAAACTGACTCTTCAATGCATGGTTATCCTCCTCCTTTTGTTAGTTTTGAACCTGGCTCCTAACATCCCTTGAATTCAGCTGTTAATAACTGCTGATAGTTCAGTATTTTTATATTCCCATTTCAAAATGCTTCATATAGTATCAACTCTTATCAACTCTTCAAATACTTCTATATTAATGCACTTCATAAATTACTTTGTCTTCTACCTACTGTGTATAAGTGATACTGTAGAGCTCAAGCCCTCCATTTACAGGCTCTAATTTAGAAAATAATTGATGAAAATAAGATTTAAGCACGCATTTTAAAATCAGCATATGCATTAGGACTGTCTTGGAGCGAGATTTGTAAACGTCCTAATTGCTTTACTTTTTATTTAGTAATGATTTTGAGCTTGCCTGAGGCTTTAGTTGTCTAATTCAGTGTGTCCAAATGCACACCCTGCACCAGTGACACAGACTGGGTGCTATGTGCTGACCATCTATTGTTTTCTTTTAGCTTGCTTTGGAGAAAACATGGCAAATGAATATGACCTGTGTGGTGGAATGTCCTGTGAACTGTCAGCTTTCTGACTGGTCCCCTTGGTCGGAGTGCTCTCAGACATGTGGCCTTACAGGTCAGTATGTACCTTTGGCATATTTTAGACTGAGATTTTTTTCTTCTTTTTTTTTTTTTTTCTTTAGTAAAAGCAGTAAGATTGCTTGTCGCAGAGCTAGAAAATTTCATTAGCTAGAGAGAGTGATGGGGATCTAAATCAGCCTTATTCATGGCTCTCATTGTGCTCACTGAAGATAATGAGAATTTGTCCCAGAGTAGTTTCTGATTCTGGGAACTAAGTGAGATATGATAAATGATATATTGAGACAAAAATCAACACTGATGTGAATATTTATTTTTCAGCTGGTGGAAGGAGGAAGAGAAGGGAGAGATTTTCTCTTAAGTTGTTTAAACTTTTTTAAGTCTTTTTTTTAAGTGTTTTAAGTCTTGGTGAGTTTAGAACAAATAAACTTGTAGAACAGCACAGTGATTAAAACCAACAAATGTACTCATTGCAGAATTCCATATTTTTAAACAGAACCAGGGCAGGGGTAGAAGTTACTTTCACTGCAATCATATTAATTTGTTTTCTCTAAAATATTGCTAACCACTATCTAATTTTTAAAAAAATCAAGTTTATGTCAGAGAATGTATATCCAAGGCACACTCTAGTTCTGGAGGAACTTTTGTTATTTATTTGCACTGATACATCTCAGAATAAGGACCTGAAAGCACCATTGTGTCAGGCAACTAAGGTATACAGACTACCAAAAGAGAAGGGTAGAAGCCCATCTATGAAGCCTCTTCATTCTGTAATCATATTTGGGATATGCTACCACAGATACTGGATGGTTAGCAGTGTGTGGAATCCAGTTTTAATTGCTGGGCTCAGAGTAAAAGGACTTTGCACCTCTGCGTGTTCCATGGAGAGAGCGTAGCACACGGAATATCTCTAGGCAAAAGCAAATGAAAGCTCTGGCCACCTCAGCATCCCAACAGACAAGTCTATGGATTTTTTAATGCCATCAGTTAATAATTTGATACTGCAATATCTAATAATGTAATAATATTTCAAAGCATGGCATCTACATTTAAATTATCTACATTTCTATATTCACAGTAATCCTTATAGAGTGAGCATTGAACTAACAGGTCTATTGAGGGCTTAAATATGTTGCCACATTTTACTTTACAAGCTTCTGTTTATAAGCAAGACCTGAATAATTGACGTGGTATTTTTCTGAGTGAGGATTATTGTTGCTATGCTTTTTCAAAATGTGAAGGTGGGTCCCATCTGAAATCCTTGTACTTTCCAAGTATAGAATGTATTTGTAGTAGTGAGAAAATTTACTTTAAATAGTAATGAAAAACAGCTTTCAAATTTTCAGTCTTTTTAACAGATGATGGTAATCTCATGTGTAAGCCTTGAAGCTGTAATTTTCCTATTAGGCAGCTGGAAGTAACTGCTGTTTTTCAATAAGTAATAACCACTAATAAACGTAGTGACCACAAAGCTGAACCTCTTTTGAGTACCCATGCAAATACCTTTAAAGCTGAGGGAAAATTCTGTATGTACGAATTCTGCTAGTTGTTGTTCATTGGGTTATTTTCTCCAGTACTTTTCAAGATTTTTTTTGTCCTGTGACATCTCAGTTGGAGCAGCTGTGAATCCAAGAATGATGAGGCTCCACTTGGCAAACATCTTTCTAGCTAGCTGCAGTGAACACAGCTGTCTGGGAGATTGATACAGTCCTGCTGCTGGGTCGTGCCTTGTGTAGCTTGCTCTCAGCAAAAGATTCATGTCATGAGCATTAGCGTGTTCAATTCCAAATGCATCAGGTTGGAATGTGGAATTAAAGATTAATTGTTTTGTGCAGCTAACACTGGGTGTTATGTACGTAAATCTATGTGATGTCTCAGTTTATTATAATCCATTTATATACGTTTAAATATATACATCTTATTTCAGACTTGGTTCATGCATTTATCTATATATAGATTACAATACCACAGTTGTGTTGGTTCTGTGGAAACACTTGTGGGTGTCAATTCTAAAGCAGCCACTTTACCACTACTTCTGGCACATAAAAAATGTTTTGGTTATATCACCTGACCTCTTTGTAATGAAGCATAATAGTCTAATGTCCACTGCAAGATGAAAGAAGCAAGGGTTGCCAAAATGATAAAAATTACTTCCTTTTTCTGTTTATATAAGTATTTGAAATAGAACCTGTATCTCAGTGGTGCTGGGTAGTGTGCTGCTCGTGGTTGAAGAGATCAGTGTTTGATAAGCCTATTGTATCTTCATTTTCTTTGGGCCTGAGTGAAGAATCCTCCATGTCCTGCAAAATCTGCATGTCTTGTTATCCAGACAGCAATGGAAAGTTGCCATCTGGAATCAGACAGCCATGGGACACCTGATTCTATATTAATTGAGGGAAGAACAAAACATGTTGGCCTCTTCTAGCAGCAAACTGCAGATGAGGAGCTGGACTTTACTAAAGTGCCATAAATCTGTTGTCACATTCAGAAAGAGTATTTTTCCCCAGGCTTCTGAACTAGAAAATTACTACTTTTGTTTGCTGTTACAGGAGCAATCTGAAATCCTAATCAGACATCCTCCTACACTTCTTGCAATACAAACAAACGATAGAAAATAAAGTGTCTGACCTGGAAAATATAAATCCATATAACAGACAAGAACCAGCAGATCAGCTTTAAAATCCAATTTGTCAAACGTGGAAAAAATTACCATATTCAAACACAACACTTTTTACCAAAATAGAACCATCTTGAGGAATAAATCAGTGTAACCACTTTGTTGTTAGTTATATTGCTGTTTCTTATTTACAGGAAAAATGATCAGAAGAAGAACCATTAATCAGCCATTTCAGGGTGATGGGAGGCCTTGTCCTTCTCAGATGGAGCAATTCAAACCCTGTCCAGTAAAACCTTGTTATCGATGGCAATATGGTCAATGGTCTGCATGCAAAGTAGAGGTAAAAGCCAGATGGGACTTTGAAGTTATGTAGTTTGTATATCTGGACATATTTGTGATATGCTCAGATACCTGCTTCGTAACACTGCAAACAATTTGCTCCCACCTCTCTTACACAAAAAGTGTATTCTTAAGAGTTCATATCTGTCAACGGATACAACAATATCTGAAGATAACTGAAGTATAAATGTAAACTTTGGTACCTGAGCGGTACCTGAGCAGTACCTTCGCTAATAATTGAAATCCCTCTATTATAAAACAGTATCTGTGGAAATATATTGGCATCCTAGAAGAGATCTTCACTTGAGATACTGCCATGGGTACAATTCAAAGGCAAAATGAGCTCCATACTTAAAGAAACAGTGGTAGCAGCCAGCAGTATTCTTGATTTTTTATTTTTTCCCCAGTTTGTTTCAGAAGTAAAGAACAATGTCTCCTCCCCCCCACCCCCCTTACCGGAATGAATAAATGCTTAAGCAAAAAATAATAGGAGACAGAATGGCACGTAGCTCAGATCTAGTCTTTTGGCCCTTTCCTCTGTCCAGCATCCATGTATGTCCTCCTTTCTCAGGATGCTCAATGTGGAGAAGGAACACGAATGAGGAACATTTCCTGTGTTGTTTTTGATGGATTCATTGAAGATGTTGGAAAAGTAGTAGATGAGGAATTCTGTGGAGAAATAGAGCCTATTATAGATGGTAATAAGAAGATGATACTTGAGGAAACCTGCACTGTCCCTTGTCCAGGTAACAAAGCTATTCAAATAAAAGTTGCATTTCAAGATTGTTTTGGTATCATTATAGTTATCAGTGCCTAGCAATTAGCCACAGGCAATTAAATCTTTTTCACATGCTTTACTGATAGGATTCATCCAGCAAATGATCAACAGAGTTGCCTTCTGGTAGAGGCTTCCTGACAGTAAATCAATTAGAAAAAAATACCAGGTTTTAAAATTTATAAAAGATGTGTCTCAGTCACAGATTGTGCCTAATAAGAATAGATTTTTTAACAACATATTTTAAAATAAAACCTGCATTTAACTCTATAAGAAAGCTTTCTATAAGAAAGCTGTTGGTTTACAGCTAAATATTTACTTTAAGTGCTTAGATCACCTAACAGCTTTATTAATACTTTTAACAGCAGCTAATAACTTGATGCCTTTTACGGGTGTCTAAGGAAGCTAAGCTAGTGAGTCTTTTTTTTTTTTTTTTTTTTGTTTAAAGGGGCTATTCCAAATGAAACTAATATTTTGATCTCTGAGAAAATGTAATGATTGCTAGCTGTTTAACTTGCTGGAGGTGATATGCACTGTCATTGCCCTTGTAGACTGAATCCAAAAGATCTGTTATAAATGATCAGGTCCATGACGCTCAGACTGGGAAGGATTAAGAGCCAACAACAGCTGTTTAATTTCCAGTAAAACCCCTCCAGTTCATTTCAAACACTTATTTGTAGAGTTTGAAGTATATTGCTGTCATTCAGTAAAGTCATGTATCTTCAGAAGTAGATTAACTCCTTCATTTCTAATGTAGCTGTCATTCCATACCAGTACCCTGTTTTTGTTCTCTTGCAACTCTCTTCTTTCTCAGAATTTTTTTCCAGTTCATTTCAGATTGGATTGAAGGTAAAGTTGCCTCAATAAAAAGAAAATAATCAAAACCAAAGAGGCTACCATCACTGCTTTGTGCACAGCATTCCAATTGCATGATTTTCACATATTTTTACTTATGAAATTAAATTGGAAGAATAAAAAGCTTGTAGTTATGTTTTATTGTTAGTGGAATTTATATACAAAAAAATAGCTGCTTACTGCTTGCTTTTAAAATTTTGCTGAGCAGGAACCTGTTCTTCAACAATCTCACATTTAGCCAGCAAGAATAACTGCCCTGTGGGGATGTGCTAATGATGTTCTCCAACTAATGTTTCCAAAAATCACTACTTGTTTTCCTATTATGTATACATCAGTTCTTCAATTATTCATTTCTTTGCATGCTTTCCTAACGTTGGCAAATAAAATTCCTTCATTAATCAGGCATCTGGTCAACACAGTACTGATTATATCTGTCATCAGTATAATGCAAGGTAGCATTAATTTTTAATAGCTCTTTCACTGAAATAATGAGAACTAAGAGGTTTATTTATGAGTCTGTACACAGCCTAGTCCCATTTTATACTGCAATTTTAACAAAATGGTCTCTTTTTGTTGTGCCTCAGATCTTCACTAAATGTTCTTTAACCAATCGTGCTAATTAGTGTTATTAGTATAATTTTTTCGGTTTTTACTCTATAACATTTTACAAATCTCAGACATTTTAGTCACCTTCCTGTTTCCCTTTCTTGCCAAGAACATTCTAGAAGTTGCTTCTACTGCCTGTTTAGAGAAATTCTGCATGAGAATAAGCAACAATTAATCTTTCTAAAACTAGAAAATATTTTTATCTTTCTAATATCAAAGAAGAGTTGTGAACAAGATATACATATTTACTGTAAGGCATACAGTGCACAATACCCTAAAATTAAAAAAAATCCAGACACTGGGTGGAGTGTTACTCAAATTCAAAATGAGAGTGATCCTATGGGAATGCTACAAAACAAATAGGCTTTTGTGTAATCTTTTTATTACTATTTTCTATTACACAGATATTTAGAGAGTGTCAGAATATTATCTTCTCTTAAGTATAAGTCATATTTAAAAACAGGAATGAAAGGAACTATAAAGAGAAAACAATAAGAAATCAGATTTGGACAGTTTTTTCTAAGATATTCAGCATGAAAAACTCTTCACATGATGATTGTTCATCTTATAAAATTGTTATTTAACAGGGGACTGTTACTTGAGAGAGTGGTCAGAATGGAGCCTTTGTCAGCTAACCTGTGTTAACGGTGAGGATCTCGGCTTTGGAGGGATACAAGTCCGATCTCGGGCAGTGATCATTCAGGAATTAGAGAATCAACATCTCTGTCCAGAACAGGCTTTGGAAACAAGACCATGCAATGGTAAGCACCAAAATATACACAAGTCTGTCTCTTGTAAGAAAAAAATACAGAACGGTAGTTTTGTGTTCTTTCTGTTCATGGTATCAAACGTAGGCAAATATGGATTTGGTAGATGTAGAAATTAACTTAAATTTTTGCTTTCCAGCTATCAACTGTACACAGAAAAAAATGTCAAATGCTAACTAATCAAATGTTAGCACTTTAAACACAGCCTCTGGAGAACTGATGACCCTTTTTTATTAATGAAATTTATTTTTATAATATGGGAAGTAATAGTTCTCTTATCTGCTTGATAACCTTAATAATAGGAAATATTTAATACGTAACGAAATCTAGACTTCTGTCTACCCTTTGAATTGTTGCTAATGGCATGACAATGACTTTAAAAAGTTTCAGTCCTGCTCACCACTGGTACTGGACAAAGTAGTGAAGAAAAGTCATTTCCTGTAAAGACATTTTTTTGTCCATTCAGAGGCCAGACCGATCAGGCAAAAAAAGAATTTTACATTTATAAGGGAGCTAAAGTGTGGAAGGACTTCAAGATTTATGCCAGGCCATATGAGAGGTGTACAGATGAGCTGAACTGTGAAGCCAGAAGCAGCTAGGCCACTTCACCAAGCACTGGAGCACTGACTGAAGCTCAGGGTCACCAGGAAAGGAACCTGACTCCTAAAAGATTTTGTGCAACAGATGGGCCACGACCATTATGAGATTATTGGAAACATCTGTTTTGCCTATTAACTACACTAGGCTTACTGCACGGGCAGTGTGTCCCACCATTATAGTTAGTGTATGGGACACACACGGTCTATTCCGTACACATCCAGTAAACGCAGGAGACCCTGGGGCCTCCACGTGTGCAGTGCGCCCTTCTGAGTTGCTTGGTGAAGGGGGAAGAGGCCGCCTTAGCCATAAGAGCCATTAAAGATAATGAGTGTGGTCTCTTGATGAGTGTGGGTGCTGCTGGTGGTAGCCTAAAATCTTGTCATCAAATTTCTTGAAAAGTGAATGTTCTCTGTGTAGATGGCCAGTGCTATGAATACAAGTGGATGGCCAGCCCATGGAAGGGGTCTTCTCGAACCGTGTGGTGCCAAAGGTCAGATGGTTTAAATGTTACAGGTAACTACTCTTTTTATATACGCATAAAACTCTGGAAAACAGGTGGATAATGTCTTTTCCCAACAAATGGAAATATATATATTTTAAAGTATTTAAACAATTATTTAAATTGTTAAACTTGTTAAACAATTAACAAGTATTTAAAAATACTTGTTCCTGATATATGAATCAACGTGCTGTCATCTTGAATCATGCTTTTGCATACTAAAAATATAATTTCTAGAATTATACAGCATGTAATGCTAAAAGTAAATATAAATATTATCTTCTGTACTGAACCTGGAATGGTTTACATTTTATTTTTTTTACCATATACATCTTTACACTTCCTATATTTAGGGCTTCAGATTTCAAGCCCTACAACAAATAGAACTTTTATGTATTAAAGCTCATTTCAGTGCCTATACAGAGGCAGAGAGAGATGTAAAGC
>JAVJGJ010000047.1:80043814-80076346 GCA_035590215.1 Microhierax caerulescens | reverse complement strand
TATCATTATCATGCATATAGCATATATCTCCTAAAAGTTACAAGTTATCAAATTTTAATAAATGTGCTAATATGTTTATTTCTTTACTTCAATTACATAAACTTAAAGCAGGGTATTTAACTGAACAGCTATGGGATGTAATTACTTTTTGTGCAAACCAAAGCACAAAACACCATGAATTAAGAATGACTGAGGTCTCCGGATTCAAGAAAATCTTTGTATATATTTATATGAATTTATTTATCAGCATTAGGTATTCATTTAAGCTAAGAGTTATGCATTTTTTAAAAAAATAATTTTAATATCAGCCTAGGTGATAGTAAAAGACTCCCAGAGATGGTAAGCACATCCTCGATGCCAGCCACTGTCAGATCAGTCACAGGAGAGGAGCTGTAATTCATTGACTACCAGTGCAATACTTCTTGATGATGGAATCTACCACTACTGTCTCTTGTAACAGTAGAAATAAAATATCTGTATTATTTTTACAAGGTTTTTAAATAATACTTAATAGCCCAAAGTCTCTTTTGTAAGTGTCACCTTGTGCTGTAAGAATATTGAAATGCATCATCTTCACAACAAATGCAACAGGGCATTATTTATGCACCTTGATTGCTTCCTGCCTAGCTAAGATGCTGTATGGTAAGTACAACTCTAACTAAGAATTCTTAATGACATTAATATATGATATTATATATTGAAGGTCCTACAGGATTTCAGAATAAATACGATCTTAGTGATTACGGCTCTGAGATGTTAAA
Organism: Microhierax caerulescens; assembly: GCA_035590215.1. Classification (NCBI taxonomy): domain Eukaryota; kingdom Metazoa; phylum Chordata; class Aves; order Falconiformes; family Falconidae; genus Microhierax; species Microhierax caerulescens. The sequence continues at coordinate 80,075,585 of JAVJGJ010000047.1, read as the reverse complement.
ATCAAAATATGTTCGTAAATCACAGTCACATAAACATAAGTTTGTTCTGATGTGCCTGAATACAGCCACATGATAAATGCCAGGAGAGATAAGTGTATGAATATGTGTTGTTGGCAAATTTTTCATGATGAGACCTCCTAGGCAGACTAACTTCAGACCTATATTGTATCTTTTTTAAAAAGTTTGTTTGTACGTGGTTCTAAAGCTGTGGTAAATTTTTTGATTTGAAATGAGGACTAATGGAAAATTCCAGACAATGTAAGCACTAGTTTCTGCACAATACAAAACTGTATTTTTTATATGTTCCTGATAGTTTCCAAACAAAGCACTTAAGTATAATGTCCTGAGAGAACTTCTCTGCATGAAGTATACAGCCATGAACCAGATTGTAATTTACGTTTGAATGTTTTTTTGAAAGTGGTTTGTATAAACTAAGAGATCAAACCGATAGATGCACATACATAATTGATTTAAATGGAGATTACCTGTTTTGATCCAGACTCAACCCATCTCTCTGATAACAGTATTTCTTTGCTGCCTTATTGCTGCACATTTGGCTCTAACATAGTGTACTTTAATTCAGACATTATCAGATCTTTGTTATGAGTCTTAAGGCCTTTATTTATTTACTTTCATAATATTATTGTGCTGAATAGTTCTTTTTTACTTGAAGGTATTGTTTCCCATGGGCGATGAGGCAACTCTTTCCTTCTGCAGCCTCCTTGGATGACTGATATTTTATTACATAGATTCTCACAGGCATGTGATTTATATGCTAGGATGTACGATTTTCCTTTCTGGGGGTGGGGAAAACTTATGGCAACCAGCAGGGTTTTCTTTGTTCTTCATTGGCCATCCTTTAACACTTGGATCTACATAACCACATCTAACTACATCTGCTATGGTTGTGACCAACCTCAGCTATCAGGTTTTCATCATCATATCACACCAGTATAAAAATGTTAATAATCTGGGAGATGCAAAATAAGTTGTCCTGTAGCAGGACATGCATAAGAACTATGCGATGCATAACCCTCTTATGTAAGCTGGGAGGAAATCCAGGTAAGTTCACACTGATTCTAAATGTATTTTAGTCATTCTGGCTGAAATGATAGTGAAAGCCTGATTGTGTGTATTGGTCCATAACAATAACTGCACTGTACAGAAAGCTATAGAAATGAGAAACTGTATAAAAAGAGGAAAAAGACTGAAATCCTCTATCTCATCTGTATTGTAGCATTCAGTCCTTGCTCTACTGATACTGTTTCTGTCCTTCTGAAAAATCTGTCTTAGAGTAGCATGAAGTGTGGCTTCATAAGAAGCAATGTTATAGCATGTGTAAAAATGACTACTAAGGAGCAGCAGAAAAGAGGTATCCATTCATAAACTGGATCATTAGTTTGCTTTCGGTTTAACAGGCAAACATATCAATCCATGCTTTTATTTTCTTTGGGGCCACAGCTTTAACATGTAAGTCAGAAGGGGGACCCTAGAGAATCAAAATCTATTCCCTCAAGCACAACAAAACATTTATACTGTTTATTGAACAATCCTCCAAAGGAACAAAGGGAAAAACAAAAAGTTCACTTGCCAAATATTAGTTCTCTAAAATGCATATGAATGCAAATACATGTACTCTATCCTTACTCTCCCTATAGGAAAATACTTGATACCAATTATCCTTCACCTTGGAATAAGAGGGCTCTTAAATTCAAATGAGCAATAAAATTGTAACCCATTACACACTGTAGCAAGTAGTGACATCAGTAATTTCATCAGGGGTGAGGTATTACCATGTCAAAGTATGATTTTCTGTCCTACAGGGGGCTGTTTAGTGATGCGCCAACCAGATGCTGACAGGTCATGTAACCCACCGTGCAGCCAACCCCACGCTTACTGCAGTGAGGTATGTGCTACTGCATTGGAGCATAGAACACCCCGCGAGAGCTTCCCACGCAGCTCTCTGCGTTGCAAAGATTATGCCAACGAAAAGAATTTTCAGAGATTTTGCTAATTATTAAGTTTTTTAAAATCAACCTCAGAACATGTTCTGCCTTTCAAATGAATGCAAATAATCTCTGTTGATTTGGTACGAACCTGCATAAAAATACCCGCGGAGGTACTCTTCAGGCTAGCACCCATCAAAACAGCTTTCTCTTCTAGTCACCCATCTTTTGCTTGATAGCTCACAGAAAACTATGTGTTTCTGCTACACAGTGTAAAACACTTGTTCCCTACAGACTAGAACGTGCAGTTGTGAAGACGGATACACCGAAGTTATGTCCTCTGATGGCACACTCGAACAGTGCACTCTCATCCCGGTGGTGGTGATCCCCACCATGGAGGACAAAAAGGGAGATGTGAAAACCAGTCGAGCTGTGAACCCTACCCAGCCCTCCAGTAACCAGTCAGGAAGAGGAAGGACCTGGTTTCTACAGCCTTTTGGGCCAGGTGAAGTCATGCAATGAGCAGTTCTTAATGCCAAGTACTGCTGCAGGGTCTGGCATTTACATGTCTGTGATGCCGGGGAAGAAAAGAAAAACACTTAAGTGCTCATTTAAGAAGACAGGCATCTGCCCTGACTGAAAACAAAGGAAGAGACATAAGCAAACCCCTAGCCTTCCCAGCTATTTGTATTGCAGACTTCCTTTTAATCCCTTGTACCTGTTAAAATTCACAGAAGCTATTTGAAATGTGACTTTAGAGGGGAGTGGGCTGCAAAGGTGTAAGCTAGGATATTAGATTATGCTGTCTCAACCAATAATGCTGTTGACACAGGAGCGAAAAGTTAGCAGTTTAGACCGCAAAGGGTAAGGGCTACTTAAAATTTGCAGCCGTAGTGTAAATTGTAGGAAAATAATCAGTATAGATCCACTAATGCTTTTCTGCCATATCCATATTTAAACTAACTCATGCTAGAATAGAGCTAACCACGTTACTGATCTTTAGCATAGACATGCTCTAAGTCTCTATAGCCAATATTTGCTTTTATGTTCTTTAGAGCTTAGACAGGACTTATGTGCAAGAGTGGCAAGAAACGTAAGACAGTTACCCATGAAAAATATTTTAGGAAGTCCATCATGTGATCAGATTTCAGTAAATATTTCCTGGTACTATTAAGCATTGACAGAAATAAAACTTTCACATAAAGAGATACAATGCTTGTCCAAAATTATAATTATATGACGAGAGCAATTAATTATCTTCTTAAGTGTCTTTTAAATCACATAGAGCTAAATAACGCATTTGTGCCTTAGGGTGTTCATTTATTTCTAAAGCTTCTATGAATGTTTTTAATCTGAAAAATGAAAACAGTATCTTTACATGCATAATCCATAAAATGGTGCAAATTGAGAACTACAGCAATACTTCCAGTAAGCAGATTAAATCATGTTTGGGTAAGAAATACTTATGTTAGATCCCTTTAGTCCTACTAGGTTTTTTACTGTTATTTGTACTGTGATACTATATTTTATACCTGCAATAAAATGGTCTTTACTTAGTTAATACTTTAATCCACAATAAAAAAAGAAAATTAAGCTTTTCTGGTCCTCCTTTAGAAAACAGCATCTTACCAAATATGTTATCTTTTACTCATTCTAGCTAACTCCACCTGAAAATGTCAGAGGGTGGGTTGTAGCAGCCAGAGTGCTGACAATAACCAAATGTCAGACAGTCGCCTTCAACTCTTTAGGAACGTGGGTGCTCATGTGAGCTCAGACATGGTTTTTGGAGCAAGGAACAGTTCAGATGTCATGAAAACTCACCAATTTTCCAGTAATTCAAGTTAGGAAGGAAACAGCTCAGCTCAGATAAAACCAACAATATTCAACAGAACTAATACTTTATCCAGTGAAGGTATGAGCAATTGTGGACGAAAGTGAGTATTTTGCACTTAAGATTCGATTTATGCTTGATTGTTTTAATTCCCAGGTTGGGTATCTATTGGAAAGGTTTTGATTTACTCTAGCATGATTATTCCTTTCCTCACAGTTTCTAAGTCTAGTTTTAAAATAGCTCTTTCACTGCCTTCAACAAATTATATTGTAGTTCCAGAAAGGAAGTCATTAAAACTATCCTCGTCATGCATCTGTGCTGTTGTATTACCCCAAACTGAGGAGTCTGAGATGACAGTTCCTTTGTAGACTAGAAATAATCTCTCCAGGGGGAATTCAGAAATTCGTTAGATGCCTGTAGTTACATAACAGGAGTGACCTCATTAACAGAGATTCCCGCTTTGGCAAAAAATAAATAAATCCATACACGAGGTAATGCCAGTCTTTTTTTTCAAGGAGATAACAACCATTTTAAAATAAGCAAACCCAAACCACCCTGAAACCCCTTACACTTACCAATGGAAGTAAGCCAAGGAGAGAAGAAACTAACCTATTGAGCAGTACTGAAGTCTGAATTCCTCTCATTCGTATTATTGTACCATTAGATGTCAGGTCAAATCTATTCAATTCATCTTTAATGGATCAGTTATTTCAGTTATATCAGATATTACCAGTTATAATGTTTGATTAGCTTGATTAATATATTGAAGCTAAAATGTTTCTGTATTGATTAATCTTGAACAAGTTGTCCATGTGACTGCAAGACTTCGCCTTGCAAGAGAAAAGAAAGCCTGAATTTAACTGCACAGCAGTAGAGAGCACTACTGTGAATCTGAGCAGTTGGTCTTGACTAATTTTTGTTATATTCCATTGTGGAAACATCAACTGCATTAACAGAGGTGTCAGGAAGGTGTAAGTATTTGGTCAGAAAAATTTTAGCTGTGTTTGCTTACATTGAAACATATATTCATGAAATAAAATTTTTGGCACTTGTAATGAAATAATTCCGAATTTTTGTGGAATTTTCATTGTCAGGGAGGTGCAACAAGGCTAGCTAATGTCCTGTAAAATAATGTTTTTAAAAAAGTAATTTAGAAATTTGAAAAATGAGTCAGATAAAAATAGTGAGTCAAACAGCATGCACTGACCTTGAGTTGTGAGATGCTCATTTGCGGTTCAGAGCAAAATCGCACAGACAAAGTCACACTTTTTCCTGGGAGAAGGGAGTGCACCTAGGATCAGGGTAAACAGGGGAATGGGATGTACACTTCAGCCTGCAGGGACATCATGTCCAAAATACAAACTGCACATAAGTAAGTACTTATTGACAACAGATAGTTCTATTTATGAGTTTTCTTTTTTGGTGTTTTTGAATGTCCTGTGAGAAGTTGTTTTATAACAAAACTTGCATTTGGTAGGGGAAGAAATTGAAAAAAAATTACTTTATGGAGTAGTGGAAGTTGTGTATATGCAGCTAAGATACATATAAAGTAAAACATGCTAAAGGTATTTAATTTAAAATCAAATAGCAACAAGAATGAAAATAACAGGTAGCTTGATTTAATGGAGCTAGAATGGAAACTGATACTAACGACATAAATGAGTCCTGGGCCAATAAACTGCCCTGTGATCATGCTGAAGGACTTCCCACTGCTAGCAGCTCTCTCCGGCTGTCTCGCTGCCTCTGCCCCACATCTCAGCTCCATTGGGATTATCCAGGTGTTGGCTGAAAAACAGGAAGTGTGAGCACAGAGAAGTTATTGCTCAGTTGTTTAACATTATTTACTCTTATTAAGTGTAATTGATAGTGAAGGCATTTATTTTGGGTTGTAAAAGTATTTCTATACTATATCAGAACTAATAATTCAACAAGACTAACTCAAACACTACTGACTAACATTCATTCCTTTTAGATGGGAGGCTGAAGACCTGGGTTTATGGTGTAGCTGCTGGTGCATTTGTTTTACTCATCTTTATTGTTTCTATGATCTATCTAGCCTGGTGAGTTCCTTAATTATTTACAAACAAGCAGTCCTACACAGACTGTAATGCAAGCATTTACTTTTGCCGCTGTAGAAACTGCAGCGTTTGATTTTCCATGTCCTTTTGTCCAAGCTCAGGTTAGTGGACTCTGGTTGTAGTCTAGATGATGGTTATACACATGCTCTCCTGAGGTCAGAAGGACTTCTTACAAATACGGGGTAGCTTACTGCCTCATTCATTTTTGTTCAGTTTATCTCTGTTAAGAATGTACTGTGTCCATCATAATTTCATTGCGTCTGTATCACAAAACACACGGGGAAACAGCAAGGAGGAAAATTAGTAATCAATTAAGTGAGATTTGATATTTGGCAGGATATAGAGATAGACAACAAAAAAAAATGTCTGAAAACTTTCTCATGTGTTTTTTATACACAAAATAATATTTTGTTGAAAAATTTTAGTGCATGGGAAAGCAAAGATTTTTTGCAAGAACAAGTCACCTTTGAGAATGCTCCCTCTGAAGTTTTCTAGGTCCTGTTTGGAATTTCTGATCCAAATGACTGTGCAGATGGAAGGTGAGGGAAGCGTGGTCATACACATCAGGCTCTTGGCTGTATTGCATTAGCAGGCATTTGGGGGTCTTCTGGATTTGTTTGTTTTTTAGTAAACCTTCCCCAAAATCTCACTTCTGAGTAAGTAAGGAAAAATTTTTTTTTTTTTTGAGGAAAAGAAAATCCATTAGCGTACAACTCCACTGCAGATTCTTCAGACTGGAATCTGTGGCCACTGCAAGACACTGTAACAACTAGTTTGGTAACAAAAATTTGGATTTGGGCTGCCTAAGTGACATGGCTAAGGTTTTGGACAAGATTGAGGATGCAGGGGCCTGAGTTAAAGAAATGGTTATATATTTTATTTATATATATTTGTATAAATATATATATATACACAAGCACACTCTCTAAAAGAAGACAAGTACTGAAGCATGCATAAACATGCATTTTGCTTTGGCTTGGTAGATATTTAAAACTATATCAAATGGATTGGAGATACTGCTGGTTTAAAATCTAATTCAAGGCTACACAAGGAATGGTTATGGCTAACAACCACATCTCTGCTATTTATGACTGGTTTGATTATAAGATCTAGAATTAACTGTAGTCATTCCAGCAACTATAATGAGATAAAACTAATCAAAAGATGGAACTTTCCTGTGGAAACCCTTGATGTGTCAAAAGAGGTTAAGATTTAAGTAATATAATTTAAGAGAACCTGATTGCAGGATATATGACCAGAAATGGCACTGCAGGCTCTGGGTTCTTCTGAAAACTGACTGAACTTGCATGGGTACCTGCCAAGGATTTCATCAAGTCACACAAGCACCGTAACAGCCTGTTTCTGAACAATGGAGCTTTGAATTAGATGTTGCTTTGGGTTGATAGAGAATCACTGATCCAAGTGAAGGTTTTAGACTTATAGCTTTTATAAATGAACAACCAAATGCATTTTTTTAAAACAACATACTCATCTTTCATTTAAGACTGAAATCCATCTTTGTATGATATTAGTTTCTTGTTCTATTTACAAATTATTTTATTGTTTCAGCAAAAAGCCAAAGAAGCCCCAGAGAAGGCAGAACAACCGACTGAAACCTTTAACCTTGGCTTATGATGGAGATGCAGATATGTAAAATGTAACTTCTCATAGTGACAAATGGAGTCTAAATTAATGGACTGAAATCAGAAGGTATCCAAAGCCACAGGGATTTTCTATGGAGTGGATTAAGTGTTTTGAATTTTTCTTTTTTTTTTTTTAACTGCACCATAGATAAAGAAGGATGGATTTCATAATGCCTACGGATATTCAAGGTATTATTGCTTTACTTTAGACCATCAGCACTAAGAAATCTGGCAGAATCATGTTAATAGACGCTGCAGTTGGAGATCTGTGGTCTTTCCTCAATCTTACAAACTATAAGCACCGCTTATGTCTCCAGAATACTGTAGCTAACATGGTATTAACAGTTGGAAGCCCCTGCATCATTAACCAAGTATAATCAGTACGCATGAAGAGTTTGTACCAAGCTGTCTATGACTCTTTATATTCAGGCATAACATATATACTCAGTTGAACTGTATGTATTACTCTACCAGATTATATACTTGTTAAAGAGCGTTTTAGTGCTTAGTACAATATTCACTTTTAACTGCGATTAACCGACTGAGCAAGTTCAACAATTTGCTGGTTGATGATAACTTGTGTTAACCTGCATTTCAGAGGGCAATGACTCACTTGCAAAATTCTGTCCTGTTAGCACTCCAGATTATAAAGGCCTCATATGTACATCCAGAAAGGAGGCATTCTCAGATTCAGTATTTTCTAGTGGTTACTGTCTGGAAAAAGAATACCCATTGTAAATGCTACAATACGTTTCTACTTTCTCTAACTCAAACTGTTGCCTGCATCTTTTTTGCTACATGTAAGGCAAATTTTTGCACTATATTAGTGCAGCATGATATGCACTTAACTAGTATTGCCATAGAAACTGCCTCTTTTCAGAAAGGACGATGATGTATCTTGTGCAAGGAGTGTCACATAGACAGGTCTTGAATCCTGAAGAGAGTAGCGTTTGGTTTGGACTGCGACTGGATGGAATCGGCTAACGATGTGTACTGCATACACCGTTCCTTGTCACAGCGGCCATCTGTAGTCTATATCATGGCAGTAATACAAGTGTGTAGTTTCTTGCCCCATCTACCTATACTGGTATAGATTGTCCTGCTGGTTTCTAATTGTACTTTGAAGGCTGTTTATGACTAGATTTTTTATATTTTAACTTTGTTAGAAAAAAAGAAAAAGAAAAGTGGTTGCTCTGTAATCCTGAGTGACGTACTTACTGTCTAAAAAGGTGTCCTGATTGCTTGTTCGACTAAAGTAAAATGGGTTTACTTTTTTTCCCTTCTGCTAGCGAGAGCGTTTTCACTGTTGCTGACAGTGCAATACTCACAGCCCTTTTGTCTTTTCTAATTAAGATAATTGGATAGACTCTTAATTACTCTGTTAAACTCTTGAGTGTACTGGCAAGTAAACAGTAAGATTAATAGTTCTGCCACTTTAATAATCATGACTTTTTAAAAAACTGGCAGTATAACAACTCACTGTTAACCTCTTCCATGCTTATGGCTTCTCAGTGTTACGCTTCTGACATGAAGCTCATTGACTTGCCGCTGTATCTACATGCCTCTTACAGATGTGATTCATGACCTGAGAAGGGTTATTCTCATCAAATGGCTTCTATGTGTAGCCTGAACATATAAGTGACTATGCCACTACTAAGCAATACAAAAGTTTATCAGGCAACCTCTCAAAAAATAATTGTTATATAAAGTTCAGTATTAGGTTCTCAGGTCTTTTTTATAATCTAAACCATCTCTGCCTACTCATCACGCTCTTTACTCAAGAAGTACCAGTTGTTGCACACTGAATAAAACTGAAGTTTTGTAAACTTTGGCCCAGATCCACTGAAATCGATGACAAGACTCTCATGGACATCAAAGGGTAACATCAGTTCTTAAAAATACCTACCTTTGTTCCATGTAGAATAATTCCTGGAACCAATGTGCGTTTTATGAATGTTCAAGAGAGATTATGGTCCTGCTTTAACTTAGCTAACTTCTATTACCAGTGTGGTGTTACTGCATCAAGAAAATGACCTTTCTTCCGCTGCATAAGTATTCCCCAAATGGGAATAATGACCAGAGAGGAACAATAGTAACAATCTTTTGTATGGGCTTAATTTCTCATTTTATACCTTGATCTGGCCGCAGCTGCTAAAGAGCCATGGCCCCCTGCCACGCAGTGGTTCATTCCAATACCTGTCACAGGACTGGGAGCTTCAGTCTCACATCACTTTGTAAAGATTCATAGGAAAAAACAAATCTGAATGATTTTAATTACTTTAGCATTCTTGAGTAGAAACAAGAAAAGCCTAGCTGATTCCTGTTTTGTCAGACATACAAAAAATAATGTGGAAAAGTTTAAGTTTTAAGTAACGATAACTGCCATGTGGAGACATAAAGCTTAATCATGATTTCTGTACTTTTAAAAGTCTGATTCTGTGTTGTCAAATAGTATTGGACCAATAGGGAATTGAGGGAACAGGGTTTCTTTCATTGACAGTGAGTCATCTTTGTTTATTATACTGGCTGGTCTCAGCAGGAGCTGTTGCCTAGTTCTTGCCTTGAAGATTTTTATGTCCTAGATCTAAGAATCTAGTAACTTGAAGTTAAAGGTATGCCATCTCCTTTTTCTCACTATGTAAAATGGACAAATGAAGAAAGAGATAGGAGGGGTTTTTAAGTATGTTTGGCCTTTGCAATCCATGAAAGTATTTTAGTATGTGTTACATTTTATATCTGGTCAGTGAATTTTGCTGATGCACATCTGCATCATACTAGTGCTGCATATAAAATCTAGAGTGCATTTTATTATTATTTTTTTTATGAACAAAGTGCACAGAAATTTGGAGCCAGAATGGCTTCCCTCATTATCAAGAAAAAAATACTAGGCTATAAGGGGGGCTGAAATTTATGTAAAGCTAAAAGTTGCAAAGTTGATTAAGCCCTTTAGCATTAAAACAGAAATAAATAATAGGTGAATTATCAGTATAGAGTGAAAAGCAATTTGCTTTAAAAATTAGAGTGCTTTTACAAATCCAGTGCCTAAAGCAGCCACTACTGTAGATTGTTAGTTTGTGAAAGTAATGTTTCCAGTGATCAAATAAATCATTCAGAAAATAGCAAGGTAGACATTTTCCTGTTGATGTGGTGGTTTGTATTTTCCTTTTTAAATCTGTAGTTTCTAGATTACTGTGTCTGCTTTGAGTCCTGGAGCAGTTACTTTTTGAAGCTTTGATACAACTGCACAAGCCCGTTTATATTTGGTATAAAGCATCAATTTTGAAACTCCCTTCCTCCTGCCAAAATGTAATAAAGTTTGTTTTCCAATATTACAATCTGAAGAGACCAATTTAAAAACTATGTATAAATCACTGTAAAATATACCTTGAATGAAATGGAAATCTGTCTTTTTACCTTTATGTAAATTGTGCTCACCCAAAGTTGAGTTTATTTTGCCTAACTTAATTTACTTGAATATTTATTTTGTAGAACAAGGAGGCAGCTGTCTGAGGAATGTTTACCTTTTTTTTGGTTAATGTTAATTTGTAAATTGTGTAATGCATTTTTATTTTTTAAATTACGTATATTTCTTTTTTAATGCACAAAATGTTTACGTACAACTACTGCAAATTTGTGTATATTGTCACTAAGCTTTATTCAGTTAATACAGATGATGTGAAAATGTAACAAGTCTTACATTTTCATCTGGGTTATTTTTACATAACTTATGTATTGCTGACAATAAATATAAACACAAAATCATTTAATGTCTTTTTTTAATAGATGTAGTATATTATTCCAGGATAAAGCAACAATAAAAGCCAGATCCCTAAAATATGACCACCTTTTAAATAGTCTCTTTGTTTGAAAGAAACTAGCAAACATTCTCTTGTTAAAAATCAGTCTTTCTCTTTAAAGAGAAAGAAAAATACTTTCTGATGTTATGGTAACTACCAAAGTCCATTGCTACAGTCCTCATTCACGTATTTGACTGATAAATATCCAATCAATGCAATAGATCAATGGTATTTAAAATTTTCTTCCTTAATTGCCATTTTTAGGTCAGAAAACCCAACCCTTTTGTGGAGAATAAGGAGTGGATCAAGATCTCACTAAAAGACATCTATTCACTTCAGTGCAGCTGAATCTGTCCCTGCCCCCATATGAGAAGGAACAGGGAACAAAATCCCCCTCCTCCAAATAAACAACCATGCCCAATGCAATCAATAAAATTGTCACTTACATCCCAGCTTTTGAATAAGCATCACCAAATTCACTCTTAATTTCTTCTAGAATCAAGAATTTGTTGTTGATTACCTACAAAAAAACCCTGACTCTACTTTTTTCATATTCTGCTCATATTCCATATCTGTGCTTTCCAAAAATCAGTTTTTTCATGTCCATTTCTGTGGCATGTATTTACACACCCATTCATGGGGTTTTGCCCAATCTTAGTAGTTATTACCTCCCAAGTAACACTTCCAGACTAACCTTTAAAAGGTTTCAACCCAATTTGAAAGCACAAAACTCTGACTTTAGAGGCATTTCAGGATTTTCAGAAGCACCTCCTACCTGCATTTTCTCCTGCTGGAATCCACGGTAAAATAACCGAAGCATTGGACTTGTCTTCACACCTGCAATTTAATAGAGGAATTTTTAAGATGATTTAAAGTCGTTTGATTCAGTATAGGCAGAATTCTACAAACAGTTAAAAAAAGATATGTGAAAGAAGAAAATCAAAATTCTAATTTAAACTCTGCATAAGAGAATTACCTATGGTATGCTAATGAAGATGCTAATTGGTCTTCACATTCAGTAAAGAAAACTTACGATAGGACTTTGGCAATCGGTTGCGAGACTTCTAGAGTAATGACTTAACAGAATGGGAAGTGTATTCTTTATTTAAAAAAAATACTAGGAGAGTACGATTTTCCAATAAAAGTATAATGAAAGGAGATAAACAGAGAGGTAAATCAAGAGACTTAAACAAGCCTTGTAAATACTTTAGCCTTCTAGTAATGTGAAGATCTACAATATTAGATCTAGAAAATTATCCCGCAGCAACAGTAGTGAGCTTAAGCAGCCATTCAGAAACGGCTTGCACCACTAAGCACAATGTGGCTACAGAAAAAGTTATTTCTCAGTCTGCCGGTCGTTTCCTTAGACACAGTACAGCTGAATGTCTACCCAAAAGCAGGTAATGACCAGGCAGATGAATTTGCGCTTTTTCAGGGAGGTGGGGATCTCTGGGGGGTGGTGTCATAGTATGTGCTTGCCTGTTCATTTGTCAGCAGAGGGAGCAGGTGACTTGTTCTGCTTACCTTCATTTGGGCAGTGCCCCTGGCCACCGAAGGGGTTGTCCGGTGGTGACATGCTAGTGAAGCATCTCCTACATCCTTTTGAAAACCGTCATCTCTGCTGAGTCCTGCTTGATCTGAAAAATTACAAGGTTTACTGTAAGGCACACCTTCAGTGACATTTGGCAGACGCTGCTGCTCTTTCTTTTTGCTGCGGGGAGAGGATTGAGCCTTGTGAGAGCACAGTAGTCTCAGGGTGGCAGGCTGTTACCACCACTCTGCTGGTACTCACGTGCGGCAGTTCCATCCTGGTGTATAAGCCATTTCTGGATTCGTATTCTGACCTGCCTTGACAAGCTGATACTTTTGGACACTACTTAATTCTGCTTGTCCTGGTCTGGTTAGGAAACAGGTCTCCTGAAAAGGAGTTGAGGGGGGTGGTCGTGGTGGACAACACAGGGACCACAACTCAGCTGCAGACCCTGGCAGTGAGGGAAGCAGCTGCACACAGGGCTGCACTGGCAAGAGCTAGATGGAGCTGGTTCGTCCCCCCAGCCCTCATAGGGAGCCCTGTATCTGGTCTGGATTCCCCTTTGGGTAAAGGAAAAAGTCCTTCAATTTGTCACTGTGGTGAAGCTACAACTTAGCCACAGGATCATAATCCATGATCACAGCTTTTGTTCTTTTCCATACGCAAATAAATCACATTTCAAACAGTTTAAGGTTGAACCTATTTAATTATTACCATGTGTTTATGTATTTAAAAAGCCTTTGTGTTCTTAGAGAAACCAAGGTTTGGTACTTGGCTGCTTATAGATGAGGAGTTGGTAGCTCCCACGTTAAGTTTTAATTTTTTGTGGGTTGTATACAGAACCTAGTCCTAGAATTTATTAGTACTATATTCTGAAATTCATATTATAAAATTAATGACTTTTTGTTTATTTTCAAAAATACCCTTCATAGTGTCGTATTTCTTTAAAATGGCTGAAAATGTTTGTTTCTCAATAAATATCAGATCAGTTTTGCTTAACTTACAAATAAAAAATTGTTTCATCACAAGTTCAGTGTTGGGTTTGAAAGCAAGTCTAGTTTTTTTCCTTCCCTTAATGATGACAACAACAAAACCCTTTTCTTACCTATACATGTCAAACTGTGACTTAAATCTCAGCTTTTTAAATTTTCCCAGTGCTGCTCATTAATATGCTTATATGAAAATAGCTATATAATTTCAGCCCATGACAAGAATTTAGTGAACAGTTCTGTGAATGCATACACACAGTTTGTTGGCTGTCCAGTATTGACAAATTACTTTTAATGTGCTGCCTAATGAAGTCCTACAAAAAATCACTCCCAAACTGAACCCAAACAACTCCTATCACCAACAAAATATGAAAACTGCCACAGAAAAACAAAGGAAGGGTGACATACTGTGTTTTGCATTCATACTCTAAACCCAATTCCCTTAACAACTTTCTTCTATGCCCCCATTGTGTCTTGATACTTGAAGCAAATGCCAGATTACATCCTTACCTGGAACTTCTCTGATTTGCACTGATTGCTGTCATAGCTTTATTTCTCCTTTGATGTGTCTTCTCACTTTTAACATAATGGTTAGACAATAGTTACCAGTTGACAACTTACAGGCAATTGAAAGTACGCTATCAAAAGCAAAAATACGCATACTTAAAATGTGAATTCTGAGGTTGAAATAATTTATTTCCTCTCTTCATGCAACCAAAGCTGCACCTATGTATTTAGAAACCTTGAAGATACCCAATTCTACATAATCTAGGTTCAATCACAGCACTCTGTTGCTGTTACATTACACTTTTCTCTACTGTTCCTTTGTTAGATTAATTTTGTGTTAATTTTAATTGTAAAATCATAGTAAGGGCCGTCTCCTCTGTATGTACAATCACAGTGAAGTCTCTCTTTGGAAACCTGACTGTGATATGACAACAAACAATGATTATCAGAAGCTCAAATCTGTTATTTTTCCAAGAATTCTGGGATGAAACCTTGGTGGACTAGCTTGGAAATATTTTCTATTTGTAAAGCCCCTAAGGAGTAAATCACCACAGAAGTCAAAGCAAACCCCTATTCCTGTGAGCAGCTCCATGGCAGGAGGTTACTTATTTATATTTCCTATTTCTAGGAACTAAATACACACGGGTGTTCTGGTTTTAGTTACTTTATCTATAAGCTGTACTAACAACTTAAAATCATGGATAGTACAGACAATCTTAAGGTCTATTTAAAACAATTTGCCAGAGACGTCTAGCATCATATATGTGGTAATTCAGGTTGATATTCCATACTTAAGGTCTGGAGGGGAATCTTCATTTCTGTGTATTTTGGCTTTGGATCTCATTTTCAGTTTTGATATTCCACAGAATGAAAGAAATTTTCATTGCTTAATTTGCTTTGAACCAACGTTAACAGGCTAAAGCACCCCACATAATGCTGAAGAACGACACTTCTCAGCTGCAGGTCTGCTTCTTGGCAACCAGGGGCTGAACCCACATAACCCACCCTGCATCTCCAGGCAGCTGCACAAGCCACGCAGGATCCTGCTTCTTTCCCTCACTGGCTGCTTCTGCAAGGACCAGTGCTTGCTGGAATCCCTCTCTCCAAACAGGCTTTGTTAGGCATTCGTCTGGTTATTAGTCCCCAAAACACAAACCACCAGTTATTAATATTGGCCTACTATCAAAGAACCGATGTCCCATACAAAGTTTGACTCCCAAGATAGTCTGACAAACTGGTAGAAAATAAAGTTTCACCATCTCGGTGTTACCTGTTATTTTAAGGATTACGTTGGTATCTTCCTCACTGCTGTGTCTTCAGCCTCCAAGAATGAAGAATTCTGTAGCTCCATTTTGTGAGTGGAAGTCAGTGATACCAGGTTGCACTCAGCCAAGGAAAGAAAAAAATAATTAGCTAGCAGTTTTGCGACTGCCTGAACTTGAATTTAATGAACTGCAGCAAAAGCTTTCTGCAAGATTAGAACAGCAGCTGCAGCTAAACCCTACATTTCTGCTTTAAATGGCCTCCACTTACTAGTTGATGAGCAAAACATTAGTAGCAGTCATTTGTTGAGTTTAACAGAAATATAAAAGAAAGCTTTGCAGCACAAGTGAGAACATAATTGTCAATCTCAAACTGGCTCTGCAATACCCTTGCAGAATTACAGCCCTAAAGAAGACAAGGCAGAAGTCTAATGGCCTCAACACTGTAAATGGGCCCTTTCAGAAAGGCAAATCATTATTTACATTAAAAATTGCAATACCCTGTCTCTGTTAATGCATTCTCTTTGAAATGAGGTGGTACTGCAGACGACAAAATTTCCATCTGCCACCTTACATCAACGAAATGGCAGTACAATGTGTTTTTCTCTAGATTGCTTCATACGTCTCATCAAAAAGCCTTACCACCATATATTAAAAACTGTCTTTATGTTGAACAAGTTCTTATAAGCTATAAAGCTTTCTGCTATTATTTAAGGTTTTATATACCTTTATAATAACACTACAGAGATTGTAAGAAAGGAATATAAGTGATAACAGCATTATTATTACTTGATTTATGCTGTTTAAAGTGTCTAAGTCCTACTTCAGTAGTTGTCAGTTACCATGGAAAATGTCCTGGGCGTTCCCCCTGTAAACTGTATTGAACTATGTATATAAGACTAAAACATACATGCAACAGGATTGCGAGGGGTTATTTTCCAGCAGAGGGAGAGGACAATTACACAAAAGTAAATTACATTAATTTAAAAGAGGAGAATATACTCTATTAAAGAATTCTCCAAATCACTGCATGCAAATGTCCAGATTTTCATTCCCACTACTTTTCAAAATAACTCCAGATCTTCCATTTACCATACAATGCCTGAGGACAAGGAAGGGAATTTGTTCAATGTGCTCTCAGTTTCTCTGCAGAAGGCTTGCACAATCCATTGTCTGTGCATTTCTTCGTATTTCCACAGCCCTGCAGGGGGAAAAAAAAAAAATAATCTCCTTTTGTCTCGTTGTCAACACTGTATGTATTTGACCATCAGCCACATATATTTTGACTATCAGCCACATATATCTACACCCAAGTTTCATTCTTTCATTCCTGGAAGTCTTTTGTTGAAGAGTATCAACAGAGAACAAGTTGGAATAGCAGGAAGGGTACAAGGTGTCTACAGGTACTTTGTTTTATTTGTCTTTGTATAGTACCAACCACAGTTTGCACGCAGAAAGCAGTAACAAGCGGTTACTCTACACAGAACAGCGTTTATGACTAACATGATGATGCAGCACAGAGAGAGACAGGCACGGTACAACAGCAGAGCCCTTGAGCCGCAGACACAGGATGCAGTGAAGAGGGCCACAAGCATAGGACGCTGAAGGAAGGAGCACAGGCTGGCACTGGAGACTCCTTGGCTATAACTCAACCATGTTCAGTTAAAGAAATGCAGACCTGAAGCTGGACAGCACTGGGTTTAGGGGTAACAAAGAAATAGTATCTAACACGTAAAAGACACCACATATAGTAAATTTGGGTGTCATATGGAACTGCAGACCAATGAAGACAGAGGAGAGATGTAAAAGGGTGTTGACAGACATATAAAAACAACCCCAAGTTGATCCCAGAGTGAAGGAGAAACCATCAATATCAACATCATATTGCTTGCAGTGGAGCATTCCATATGCTGGCAATCCACCATAAAACCCCACCACTGCCACCAGCATGAAACCACCAAGCTCAGCACCCAGAGCAGCAGTGGAGATGTGAGCCCAACACTGGGAGAAGGAATAGGTACTAGGAAGTGTATGTATAACAAATCTATCTGCATTATCATTATTTTTTTAACAATTAGATCTGGACTAATAACAGTTAGACCGCTTCACTTTTAGTTATACTAACAATAAATTTTTAGCTTGACTTATGTAAAAGGTGTGTTTCCTTTGTGCACATAAGCAAGATTTTTAGTGTAACAGCTCTGCAGCAGCATCTGGGGCAGGTGGACAAGAAAAAAGGTTAGATGAATTTTTGTGTTATATATATACAGATAGAGTAATCCTCTCTTGGTACATCAAATTAAAAACCAACCAACCAACCAAACAAACAAAAACTTCAAACCTAGACACAATCTGGCTTCAGATCATTAGAGAAATGTGTAAAAATGAAAGCGAAGGTTGTCATTACCTTAAGGGCACATCTTGCGATTTTTAATTGAGACATTCAAGCTAGTTTAGTAGGATCTCTTCATTCCAAACTGAACCAAAAATCCTAGATTTACCAAATCTGCAAAACAATGTGATGAAAGAAAAAAAAAATCAACAATGACATTTTACATAGGACATATCTGAAGTACTTATCACCATAAGCAAGGCTTTTATCTGGATCACAATGGTAGATAAAGGGTAACCAACTGAAGTAATTTTGTCCACCCTGTATACCAATGAGCTAGAAAGCTGTTCAATAAGGGCACAGACTTGCTAATGCTAAAAAAAAACCACCCCAAACCTGACTAAGCAGACATGGTAAAGCCTATGGGCTAGTTACTGAAAGTAGTACAATTATGAATAACTGGAACAAAAAAGCGCCTGCAGTGAACTGAAGTGTGGCTAGGATTAGCTGTAAAGCACTGCAAGATAGCAGTGGGGGACAAAGAAGAGCTAGGGGAAATATGTCATAAAGCAATGAGCCACAGCAAAATCTGATATGATCAAAGACATAACAAAGCATGTGCTGTGAGGCTCCTCTCCCCCATGAGCAGAGTAAAAGTATTTCAAAATAACTTACATTTATGACAGTAAATACCCAATTAGCGCCCTTAACTATAGCTCACCCATAAGACAGGGTGAAGACAGGGACAGCATAAGCCAGGAATTATTTAGTAGTACATCATCTCTTCTTACAAAACAACTTATTAGAAAAATATATTAATGAATGGGAAAACTGAAATTAAATGTTTGAAGAACAACAAACCCCAGAAACCTTGCATAACACCGCAGAGGGCTTTTTGTCACACTCACACTATCAAGTTTCATTTGCCTCAGGACTCCCTAGGCCAGCAGTTGTCCACCAGCCACTGTATCTAGCAGACTTAGGTGGCTTTTTCTTCTATGATGGAGACCAATTCACTTTTGAATCTACACCATCTCTTAGCATCCACTGCTCTTCTAATGGTTCCAGAGTGCTTAAGGAAAAAGCAGATCCAAGGTATGGTCTACCACAGGTAACATTGCCATAAATTTATAAAAAGGCAGAAGTAGGAGTGCCTGTCAGTCTTTGCTTTCCTCAGAGCACCTTTTTCCTCGGGCAGCAAGGATATCTTAGTGCACAGGTGCACACCTGAAACATGCCTACTCATCAATAGCATGGTTGAAAGACTCTGAGTGGAAGACAGCTGAACAAAACTCTTTTGAAAGGAGGATTTGAACTAATGTGAAAATCATAATGAGGTGATATAAGTACAGGATTAAATTCCAGCACATTCAGTGTACCTTGAAAACAAGACAAGCAAAAACATGCAACTAAGTGCATCTAGACAAAACTAGACTAATACATATCCCAGATATATGGCCTTGAAAAAGTAGCCAGGTAAACTTAGTCTCAAATATTCATGATTTCTAAGACTAAATCATACTCTCTCCAGGAAAGCAGTAGGAGTCCCACCTGGTGAAACACTCAAAATAAACTGCCTGTACCAGTGGAACATTTGCTGAGCCAAACAATCCTGCAAGCCAGGGGAAAGCACACAGGTCCCCACCATTAGGGAGTGCTACACTGCTGATAAGACAGGTAACTTACAATGACAGTTCTGCAATATCTACCATTACAATTCGTTTCAATTACTTTTACCTTCATTAATCTTTGTGCAATTTAATATTACTTTAAAGCTTCAGCTAAAAATGGATACCATAGGTTGACTTTCTCATTTAAACAAAACCGATAACCCTTTGGTTACAAGCCTTACTATTTCTGCATTTTAGAGGAGAACCCAAAACAGGGGAACTGTAAGGAGGAGCTGACTGTAAAGTCAAACCCAGCCTTTCTACGGTCTTTCAACTCAGGAAAACTTACAAAGCTTTTGAAACCCTTCATTTCCCTCTTGCCCCACAGAAATTTCTAAGATCAGAAACTGAGCTCCCTCAAAATTCCTTTTGCATAGCACACTAAGGAGTCAGCAGAACAATAAAGGACTTATGGATGAGAGGAACAATGGATTTGGGAGGAGGATGGGAAAATTTAGAAGCAGATACAGAGCAGTGAATTGTAAGAGTTGACTATCCAAGTTGAACGAAGACTGGACCCTGTAAGAAAAAATGCCACGCGCTGATTTTGTAAAACATACACATTTTTGCTTCCATGCATGACTGTGTTTTGTTCAGACACTGAGGCAGGTAACGGTTTAGGATTCATATAAAACTTGATGGGATTAACAAATAACAGGTGTTTTGTTTTATAGGTTCTAATATTTGCAGACACAAACATGGACAGTATCATTATTTCTCACACCCACAAGTAGGCCAGGCTGCTCTCCTGGGTACTGGAAAATATTAAAAATGATGATATAAAATTAATCAATTAATCATAGAAAAGCGAAGCAAGCCCCCCACTACAGCTAGTACCCTCTGAGGGAAAAAAATATTAAAGTAAAAAGAGAGAAATTAAATACATTTGTCATCAACTTTTCCATATTTTAAGAGCCAAGCATCTTAGTAAAGGCTTTCTCTCTTTCGGCTAATCTGAATTTGGTATACCATGCATATAACCAATTGCCGGGTTCATGACTGACCAGAGGTCAGCTTCCTTCCTATGCTATTTGTCTGACAGAAGCCTATTTATTCACTGCTTGTAAAACAGGCCTAAAAAATAGTGAAAGCATGGCCCAGAGATATTCACTTACCATCCTCAGATTTTTAGGTACCAAAATGAAATAAGATTGCAAAATGACTACATTCCATCACTAAACATTTTGGGCTTCACTGTTACAAGCTTTGCTTCCTGAGAGTTAAATGCTGTCTAAGTTGTCATCACCACATTCAGTATAGCAAATTAAGCTGACTTTTCAAATGAGCTTCTAATGTGTTGGCTGAAAGAAGGAAAAAAAAAAACCACACACACACCCAATCTCACCACGTACTATTTCCCTTGTTGCCAGCCTGCATCCAAGCAATTTGACCTCATGGCGTACACTGCCATGTTAGATGACTTAACAGAGCTTATTTGAATTAGCTTCACTTTCCTGGCATTGTCACAATTATAATTAGAGAAGGCTATTTCACACACTGCACACTGGTTTTAAACATATGTGAGACTTCTGGGATAGGGAAGCTGATGCGCTAATCAGTACTCTTAACAAATTCATCCAACATAATTGTCAATTTTCCAGTTGTAAGCCCTTACCTCCATCTAAGAGGGTGATGGAATTTTTTATAGACTTCAATGAAGGAATATGTAACTACACCTGAATGGCTTCTCTGGCAAAACACTTACTTCCCAATCTTTCAACATCAAATGCTCAGAGTCACATTTCTGTTTCTTCTCCATAAAGAAGAGGACCTGCTATGTCTGATTTCATAAAGAAAAAGTGGAATATATCCTCCTTGGCATACGCATATGGTAACAAATATCATGAATACCCTTGTTCTTCTGCTAACTCTTATGGAAAAGTTACCCTAGCTATGCAGAGCATACATTCACACGCCTCCTTGTAAGCAAAGCAGCCACAGAGTGAATGCCAAGGACGGCTCACCCTGTGGCAGTCAGAACTTTCTCAGGCAATGCATACATGGAGGCACAGCAGAGCCATTACAAGGCATCGCACTTGTCTGTCTGGGCACTGAGGGGTTTCTTGGTGGTGGTTAAGCAGAGACAATAGAGAAATGTAGCTCTATTAATGCAAGATGTGCCATGCTGTTTGAGTCCTGAAGAAGATGCCCTAGTCATGCTCCATCATCAGCACAGATGGATCCATAAGGGCTCCAGAGGATGCCATTATTAACTCAGAAATGCAGCTACATTTCCAGGTGTCACTGTGGTACTTGAAAGTCTGCAAAACAGAGCGAGTCTATGAATATTTTCTTTGACTTTATAGGTAAGTTCTATAGGACTGATTAACATTTTTACAATAATGTATTTATACTTTTATGTACTTTTTCAAGTACATAATGTATGGAGTTGCTTAGTATCCTTTTAGCCAGTTCAGTAAATCCAGGTACCCTCACCTTCTTTACTGCTGTGAAGGTAGTAAGTGCAGTTATTAAAATCCATTGTGTGAACTCCTAATGTTCTTGCCTTAGAAAAAGAACAAAGACTCAACAGTTTCAAACATTTTTCCCTTTTCCATTAAAGCCCCCTGTAGTCCAAGGTAAAAAGCAATTTAATACAACCTTCTTCTTATGTTTACAGCTCTAAAAAGAAGAAAGGAGAAACTTCAGAAAAGTTTACCAGAAAACTGAAACAAATTGGGGGTCCATTTTTTTCCTGTCACTTTTGTGATGTATTCTAGACACTTTTACATGTCATCAGATTAATTAGCCAAAAGGAGACCTATCAGTGAACAAACTGAACCAGAACAACTTCATCATTTCACAGGAATAGCACCTTTTCAAACATAGCCATCCAACTTTCTTTTCTTTGAATCAAAGTGGGACATCAAAGATGGTAAATTAAGAGCAAGGAACCATAGCTTCTGAAAAGTGATGGTCCAAGAAAAAAGATTAATCAAATAGAGGTGTAAATGAAAGCAATGAGTCTTTACCAGATCTCTTAGTATAAACATTAGTTTTTGCCTATCAAAACATGAATGGTGAAAAACTTTACAGAATTTTCCAAGTGCTAATTATTACAAACTGTGAACTCCTGAAAAATTTATAGTTTAAAACTGATCTGCGTGTGTGTGTGTGTATATATGTCTATGTCTTTAGACACACACACACCCCATATATACATCTTACGACACCAGAACTACTGGTGAGTTACAATGTCTTGGTACAAGACCAGGGAGGAAGAACAGTGTTTTGTCAGAAACCTTTCCCCAAATATAAGCTGGTTTTTGTGTATGTCCAATGTCCATTGCTGGGGACTAGCTCTGGAAACTATATTAATAATACTATTAATAAATGATGAATGGATTTGCAAGCAACTGAAAACAGGGTACCAGCTATCTGAGCACGGTGCCAGTGAGCCAAGACATACTCCTAAGCCCAAGACATTAAGACAGTTTTTGTCAGGCCTTATCTAAGGCCTGAACTTGGACATGTGGATGACAATACATTTTCAAAGGCAGTTGGTTCCCCATTGAAGACCTGACTGTAACAGTCATGTTTTCGCTCTTGCAGAATAACAGAAAGCATATTCTGTTATATGCTAGGAATTCTCTTATACCGCATATATACTATACACTATATACTGTAAACTATATACTATACACTATATAGTTCTGTTGTACTTAGGAGTTTCCATGAGGTAGCCAGGTGTCCAGTACTCTGGTGTACATTTTCTGGGGGCCTGCAAAATAGCTACACCCTCTGGACAAGCAGTTGGTCATTTGCTGAAGTCACAAAAAGATCATTATTCACTTTTTAAGCTTGACATTATCAGTGGTCTGCCTGTGTTTATAGTCAGCTCTCTCTTACCTTACAAATCAGTCTCTCTCTCAGAAATGAAAACACAATCACTACCAAGCAAAGTAACATCTCTTTTTACTATCAACATTAAATGCTGTACAACCCACAACAACTAAGCTGGGTGCAATTCAAAAGCCTAATGTGTACTAGGATGAAGTGAAGAACAAGGAGTGATCTCCCTTGGACAAGCTCTGAGATCAGAGGTGGTCACTGTGCTTTCCTGGTACGATGAATTTTCAAACAGGTGTAGGCAAATTAAATCTGCCTTTTACTGAAAGTTAGACGTAGGAAGGTTAATGGTGGGCCTGCAACAGAGAAACAGAAACAGAACCGTAACTTTTGACGCCTTGTTTACAAAACTAAGTCCTACCTTATTTTCACATATGTAACCTACAGTTAGTAATACTACTACAAGAGTGTTTGTTATTCTTTCTTCATGCCAGTGTTCCTGCAACAACACAACAGCTATTTCCAATTCTTTCCTCAGTAACAGATGGGTATGAGAGCTCCTGTACTGAACACATGAATAATAAAACAAGCAAGGCCCACATTTGGATGGATACAACACAACTGAGGCATCTGTCCTGTTCTCTGCTTCTTTCTATTGTCCATGCTATTCCCACTTTACAAGAGCATTTCCAGAGAATTTCTCTAGAAAGGACACTGGAATTAAATTATGTCTCTACTTTTGATTGACTGCAAAGCAGATGTCAAAAAACCAAAGCATCTCCAATCTCCCTTACAAATTATAGTAAATAGTGCTAAGATAAACTTTGCCAAGCTAGTTATGCCTAGCAGCATGGATGCTGAAATGTACGCTGGATTTAAACAGGAGGAGAGAAGAGTATTTGGCAGTAGGTAAGAAAATGGAGACAAAGCTCCAAAGACTCTAGCAATCGTGAGCTTATGTGTTTTGAGAAGGAAAAAAAAAGTGGGAAATGAGAATGGAACTAAATACAAGGGTAATGCAAATATTTCACATTTAATTATGAGAGGGCCTCATTACCTGAGAAATACTGAGGCTTCCGTTATGTAAACACAGTGGCAACACCTGAAAAATCCTATCACTCTGTTGCTGGGTGATGAGTATTTTGGATGGGATGAAATGATACTTTGTTTCCCTGGCATGTTCTGTGGAAATAAACTCTGTAACTGAGGGTAAGTTATAAAGCAGGCATGTTTAGTTCACCAGCGGGCATCAGGGTGGGTAACTCCAAAAGCCCTGCTGCCCCAATCTCTTTGTGCAGGTGTGATTTAAATTATACATTCATACGTATTCAATAGATTCCTGAGAATAGGTCAGGTTAAGATAATTAGTTTCAAGAAATTATTTACAGAAATGACCTCCCATTTGCACTTGCGCACTGTCTCCTGGTGGTGGTTGTTGAGGGTAGTTGAGGATGAAGGCTTAGTAGTCTCTCTTGCTCTGAACCTCGCACCTTCTCCCTTTGCACAGACTCAGTCGTGTCTTGAATTTCTTCCAAACCATAGAACAGGGCAAAACCAGTCTTCCTGTTTCAACACGCTAATGTTTGCATATCAGTTTCTTCTTATCAGTACACAGAGCATAACAGTTCCACCCTATCAGTACACAGGGCCCCAGGACCAGGCCCCAAGACTTTGCTTAATCTACAAAACTACATTGTGAAACTCCTCTTTGTGCATACACTGAGAGTTTTAATTATTTAAAGTTTTCCATATCCCATTAATCTAGTTACTTCTAAGCTTTCTATCAATTTCCCCCTGTCTTTTATCATAGGCAAATTTGTTTGCCTTATATACGATTCATTTCTTGAAGGGGAACTAGATAATACTTTGCCTGAAAGCTACCTCTTAATGCATTCTCATATGCACTAAGTATAGATGTTAAAAATGTCAATCACTTTAACATTCTCCAATTCCAAACATACAATATTGCAAACCAACAAAACTGACTGGAACTAATGTCAAGAGAACAACAATGGGGTGACACAACTTACTTAGAATACCAGTAGGTGACCATGCAAAAAGCACGTCCCACCAGTTATGTTCTGCATATTTCTTTACACTTTTCAAGATCCTGTCAATTTCCTTTATGCCATGGTGAAAAGCTATCAAGGTTTTCTGTCCGTTTTCTTGGACTTCCTTCAAGATTTTGATCAAATCTTGATGTTTCATTCATTGTTTTACCAATGTAAGATTCATTCTCATAGGTACAGGCATCAATCTGTGAAACATTGTATATTTGGACTGTATCAACTGGTGGGATATGATTGGCACTAAATAAGAAAAGTCACACCCAACTATCTTAACAAAATTACAAATATAAAAATTAGAGCGTTTTTTATTACTTATAACTACCTTATCTATTGTTACAGAGCTACAAGCAGCTCTCAAACACACACAACAGTGCCCAATATACGTAAGGCTGTCTTTCGATTAGTGTCTGAATGGATTTCAAAATGACAGATACTTTGTTCAGTATCGAGACAAATGTCTTGAGCATCAATTGTACTACTTTTGCAAATAAACCCCCTTTGCTCTTTCATACTGCAAGATTCTAAATTTACAGTTTGCCATTTCTCGTCCATCATTCATGCCCACGCTCTTATGTTCGAAAGGATAGAGCACAGTTCCATTGAGGTTCAATAATGCAGTGACGGAGTGGACTACATATATTGAAGCGTTATGAATGGCCGTATTAGCAATGGGATCACAGGTAAAATTTACTAGAGTCCACCAAGACTGGAGTTCTTTTTCAAAGTTAGTGGCACTATCCCAAATAACTTTCCAAATTTTGGTAGGGAAAGTGCCCTCTTTGCCTTCTCTTATAATTGAGGCAGCCACTGATGGCATCCATAATGGGGCCTGTAAGACTAATAACCAAGAGCTAAAGAAATGTTATCTTGGACCTTACCAAGTGCATCTATTCTCAATTCACGGTCCTGTGCATTCACCTTTTCCCACTTGGGTAACACTTTTGATAACAGCCATTGACTAGTTCCTAAAGCTAACAGGGAAGACTGCAAAGGTTGTTGTAACTCTGTCAAATCATTGGTTGTAGCAGCCAGCTTATTAATTAATATTTCTGAGTCAATTTAATTTAAAATACCCAATCCCGTTCCCAACACACCAGTTCGGTCACTTTGCATTCACCTTTTAAAGGGCACCTGTTTTCTCAGCCAGGTTATCCATCCCTCGAAGGGTGTCTTCAAGAAAGGAGAACAGGCTGGTTGAATTTCAGAGACATTGGTTTGTATTAATTCAACACGTTTGCGAGACCATTCTGGGTTGAACAGCATCTGTTGTCCTGTTTTTCTGATCACATAGGGTCCAACTTCAAAAATTTTCAGATTCAGTACTAATGAGGTCAATGGAACTGTGGTGGTGGGAGAAACGGTGGCTGGCATGATTGTTATTTTAACCTTATAAGTCAGAGCCGTTCTCGGTGATTCCTGCCCTAGGCATATTATGAAGACTGGTTCAGTTAAGGTAAAATTATGCCAACACTCTCGTGCATTAAAGCACGTGGTCTTATTTAGAAGGGTAAATTCTTTACCTACCTTTCTGACATCAACCAGGGTGTCTCCCGAAATTTTGGTGTTATCATCTTTATTACATATTTGACACCCTACTTTTATTTTATCTCCTAGTCTCCCCCACAATCGGGCAACTCTGTCCTCATCATCCCGGTCCCACTGATTTCTTTGGTACACCTCATTTCCAGAAAAAATCACTGTAGCTAATTTTGGTTTTGGGTCTACATTTCCCATTATACCAGTGTGTTTTTTCTGAGCATGATTCCAAGGCCAGTTATTAGGCTCTTGGTTGTAGGCAAGAGGGAGGATACAAAAAAGCACAATCAATCCAAACCCATTATTGATCATTCTAAGAACCTAAACCTCCCTCCCCATCAGTTTTTGTTATTATATTAAACCTGTCTTGATCAAGAATGCCTTTGTCTGTGTTGGAGTTTTAAAGGTCCAGTTTCCATTAACTCCCAGAATTGTTTAGGGGCTTTCTTCACCCTGGAATGATGTATCCATGACGACTGCTCCTGTATTTTAACAGCTGTGTGTGTTGTCAATAAGACCTGGAATGGTCCATCCCATTTTGGTTCTAAAGGTGAGTCTGAAAGAGATCAAACATATACATAATCACCTGGCCTTATGTTATGTATTAGTCCATCCAGACCCTGCGGATGAGTTCCCAAGACCAGTTTCTTGATTTCCCCAAGTTGTTTCTGTAAACTTATTACATAACCAGTAAATGCTTCATCACCAACTTGTGTTGATGTTCCTGCTTGGACCATATAAGGTCTCCCATATAACATTTCAAAGGGGCTCAATCCCTCCTTAGTTCTTGGTTTGGTTCTGATGTGCAACAAGGCTAGGGGTAGTGACTGAGGCTGAGTTAATCCAGTTTCCTCACCCAACTGTACAATTTATAATTTAAGAAGGTGGTTCATTTTCTCCACTTGACTACTCACATGTGGCCTGTAAGGAGTGTGTAATCGCCAATCTATCCCCAGAAGTCTACAGCTTGCTGTGTGATTTAGGCTACAAAATGAGGGCCTCTATCTGAATATATTACTGCTGGAACCCCAAATCTCGGTATAATTTCATGTAGTAAGGCCTTAGTCACTTCCCTGGACTTGTTTGTTTGGCAAGGGAATGCTTCTGGCCATCCTGAAAAGGTATCAGTTAACACCAACAGATACTGAAATCCCCCTTTCCTAGGGAGTTCCTAGGGAGATTGAAAAATCGATCTGCCACCACTGCCCGGGGAGATTACGAGATTACCTTTCCCTATCTGCCCTAGTTCAATCTTTTGCGTTATTTTGCAAACAAATGCCACATTGTTGTGTCACTTGTTTGATGGTCGTATACAAATTACAGGCAACAATGCATTTGCTCAGGTATTTTTACAAGGATTCAGCTTCCCCATGTGTTGTTCTATGTTCAGCCATTATTATAGCCCAGGGTAATGTGCTATCCGGGTATTTCAGTGGCCCATACACCTGGAAATACTTGGTCCTGAACCTCCTGTGGTACTTCTGTCTTTTCAGAGGGACTTACGAAAGCTAAACTTAAAAGCTCGATCAGTTGGTCATTTCCTACCTTACATTCTATCCCTTCCTTTCCGAATTTTACTTCTGCCCCCAGTTTTTCCAATAAGTCTCGTCCCAATAAGGGCTTTGGTGAATTTGGCATATAAAGGAATTTGTGTATTCCTAACTGTTTGCCCAATTTGAATTTCAGGGGCTGGAGGAAATATGGCTTTTCACTTTGACCAGTAGCTCCCTTTACCATTACAAAATCATTATCTATAGTTGTTAAAGCCTGGTTTAAGACCAAAAACATCACCCTGGTATCTACTAAAAACTCTACCCCCTGTTGCTGTTTCCCTAGCTTTAATATAACCAGTGGATCTGCTAGGGTAGATTCCCCAGGTTTCTGTCACTCATCAGTTTTCTGCAACAGGGGCCTGGGTTCTAGGGGTGTTCATGATTTTCCTGCCTCCTTGTCTCCTTTGAGGACAATCCGCCTTCCAGTGACCTGTTCATTTACACCATACACATGGATTCATTCCCAGCAGGGGTCTCCAAGAGTCTCCACCTTCCGTGGTTGTCCCCATTTTCTCTTTTGTCAGGATCCCTCCTTGTCGTAAAGCTGCTATAAAAACTCTCCTGTCCCTTCTTCTGTCCTCCCCCATTTATGGTCTTTATGGTCTTTCCTCTTTAATTCCTCTTCCCTATTACTAAATACCTTCCAAGCCTTGTCAAGAAGTTTTTCTAAGTTTTGCCCCTCAGGCATTCCCAGTTTCTGTAGTTTTTTTCATACATCTCTGGCTGACTGGCCTACTAAAAGCAAGACAAACTGCTAAATTCCCACCTCTGATTCAGGATCTAAAGGAGTTTGTCGCCTCATCATGTCCCAAAGTTTTTCCAGGAACTCAGATGGAGATTGGTTTGGCCCCTGCCTAATTATATATAATGTTGACCAATTCATTGTTTTGAGGATAGCTCTCCCTATTCCTTTTGCTACTCAATCTCAATATTGTTCCAATGGTCACATTTGCGAAGCTTTATTGGGATCCCAGTGGGGCTCTTGTAGGGGAAAATGATCTTTTACATCTTCCTCTGACCCTTTAAGTTGGTCTTCAGCCAGATCCTGGGCCTTTTTTCAATAGTAATTGTTTCTCGGTTTCAGTTACATGACCTAACATTAATTGAATATCCTTCCAATCAGGGTTATGTTGCCTGACTAAGTACTGGAAGTGCTTTGCTACCCCTACAGGGTCTGTTCTACAGCCCCCTGCCTTTTTTTCCCAGGACTCTAAATCCAGCAAGGTAAAGGGTACCCTTATTATCATGGCACCTCCATCTGTCCCAAACACAGTCCAACAACTTCCCCATAAGGGTGCCTGGCTGGATTCAGGTTCAGATTTTAACTCTCTCCTGGCCCAAGTATGGGATGTCACAGGCATCCCAGGGGCACTATCAGAGTTTGACTCCCCAGAGCTTTCCCATGCTGTTACAGGGGGTGGCCTATCATATTTGGGTAAATTTTTATTCTCTGCCTTTCAAATCTTGTCCGGGTTTGTACACCTCTGTCCAATACTACATGAGGAACAACACCTCTTCAATTTACCTTTCCCTTCCTTTAGGTTTTCCTTTTCTAATGCCAACACCATGGGGTCCTATGGAGGGTTCATGTCACAAACTTTCTGGTACTATGGGTGATTAAGGAAAGTAAAGAATAGGTCAGCATATGAATACTCTTCCAATTTTTGCTCCCTCCTTAAAAATAACGCTAACTGCAAAAGGCTATTACAGTTTAAAGTACCATTTATCAGCCACTTTTCTTCATCCTCTAATTTACAGAGGGGCCACCACTGATTACAGTATTTATCAATGCCTTTTTACTCGTTGAGCCTCCATGCCCTCCCCATATCTTTTTTCCAGTGTTTTAATATCCAACCCAAAGGGCTAGCTTCCAGACACTTTACTTGACTTGGCACCCATTATTAGACTTATTTTCTAGACCCCCTCTTTTAATTTCTACACAAACTGCCTCTGACAGTTGTGCATAGTCTTATTCCACTAATCCTTGGGAATGACCCATAAATCTGGTAACAGTGATTCCCACACACAGAGCAGTTATAATATCAGCCTGATCCCTGCCGGGGGGTTGGGTGGGGGGTGACGACAGACAGATACCGAACACAGGGGCAGCGATATAAAACTTTTCCACAACCAAGCACAGGAGCAGTGATATAAAACCTTTCCACACCTAAGCACCTAAATCCATGTCCCATGTCTGGTATTTAAGTCTTAAATTCCCATTTGATTCCCCACCGTACATTAAACAATGATAAAGACAGGTTACATTTATAGCACTAGACAACAGCCTCTCGCTTGGTTCGTCTCTGGCTATTTCCCCTCACGGGAGAACAGAACCGCAGATCACAACTCTGCAATCACTTCATACTTAACTGCATGTCTCAATCACGCTATCACACACTCTCACACAAAAGTGCTTTCACTGTTCAGTCTGGTGTTGGATTTATGATATTAAAATGCGTTCTCACTGATGATAAAATATACATGTTACCGAACACTTATAACAGATGTATGCAATGACAGCTATCCCGGCAACGAGTGCCCAAGATACCATCCCCCGTGACTTACAGGATCTCGGGTGCTCCCTCACCCCACGTGGTTCTCTTTCCGTTGGGCCCAACAAAACCGAGAGGTGAGCCATATTGCTCCTTCGCCCCCATGTGGGATATCTCCTCACGTCTTACAGGGTCTTGGTGAGCGATATCACTCCTCACCTCGCATCAGACGTCTCCACACAGCTGACAAGTTCGTTCTTCCCCTGCCCCCCTACAGGTATTTTAAATTCACATCCCTTATCTGCTGGCAGATGGTCCTTGTCTACCCCTGCAGCAGCTGGAGGAGCGGGAGAGTTCCTCTGAGAATTCCCGGGGTGCGCCTCGGACGTCCCCCTCTCAACCAACTTTGCAGTCAGGCAGAGTCCCATCTGGGTCACCACACTGTTCTGCAGAAATAAACTCTTTAAGTCAGGATAAGTTATGAAGCAGGTATGTTTAATTCACCAGCGGGCATCAGGATGGATTATTCCAAAGGCCCTGCTGCCCGCCGCTGAATTAAACATACCTGCTTTGTAACTTATCCCGAGTTATAGCTTATTTCCGCAGGACAGGCGAGGGGCCCCCCAGCCTGGCCCGCCCTGCCCGCCGAAGCACGGCACCCGCCTTTCCCCCCCCTGCGCTTCAGCACAAGGCCGAGGCAGCTGAAGGCCGGGCCCGAGGCCTGCGCCCTCCCCCCGGCGCCGCGG
>JAVJGJ010000047.1:80023360-80043403 GCA_035590215.1 Microhierax caerulescens | reverse complement strand
CCGCCCGGCGGGCTGCGCCGCCCGGGGGCTGGGGCGGGAGGCGCCCGTGGAGCCGGCGCAGGTGCGGAAGCCAGGCGCCGCTCAGAGGCTTAGGGGCAGCAGTGACAGCACGGGCGGCGGCCCCAGCAGCGGCCGGACTCGCTTCCTCTATTCCTGCTCGCACGTCGCCGTCTTTGAATGCAGCGCGGCGCCGCCTGCGGCCGTACGTCTGGCAGAGGCCGGCAGTGCCGCCCCTGGCGCCGCGCCAGCACTGGGTGCCCTCTTTGCCGGGCCTGCACCCAGAAAAACGCCGGCACGTAAAGCAGCGGTATGTAGGGATCGCCCTTCTGGAACCAGGTCTGCACGCGTGGTGGGAAGTCCAGCGAGCACACGGCAGCTTCGAGGAAAGGCTTCGGTCCTGGCAGTAAGCTTTAAAAAGCGGATGGGGGTAAAAGTCATACGATAGAAAAACAACACGATGCGATTTTCTGGAGAGCTGCTGCAAAGCACAGCACAGGTCACACTACTGATGAAGGGCAGGTATAATCATATGCACTAATGAGCAGTTTCTGTCAATAAATGGAAGAAAGGACTAAGGACCAGAAGTTTAATACATTTATTAAGCATTTTGGGGAAAACTGACCACGAAAGTAAAAAAAAAAAACAACCAAAAAACAACCAAAACAAACCCACTTTTATAAAGGGAGCAGCATTCCTGCAGAAACTAAAATTTGCAGAAGCTCAGCAGAGGACAAAGCCGTGCAGGAAAGCGGCTCGGGCACAACCATCTGGTGTACACGCAACAGTGACATCTTTCAAAACGAGTGCCTTAGTTTCCATCAAATTTCACGGCCATCTTTTGGCTCCTAGGAATGATACAAAAAAACCCCAAAAACCCAATCACTCCATTGTGCCCTGCATGTGGATACTTTTCCGTTTTTGGATGAATGCCAGTGCAGTTTTCTCAGAAATTCTGGGTGGCCACTGCCATTCTCCAGTTCATCCCAATGGTCCCCATATGTCAGCCAAGTCAACACAGAATCATGGAATAGTTTAGGTTGGAAAAGACCTTTGAGAGCATAACATCCAACTGTTAAGGACTGCCAAGTCCACCACTAAACCATGTGCCTCTGTGTTTTTTAAATACCTCCAGGGATGGTGATTCCATCATGGCCTTGGACAGCCTGTGCCAACACTTGACCACTCTTTCCATGAAGGAACTTTTCCTAGTATCTAATCTAAACCTCCCTGGCATGACTTGAGGCCATTTCTTCTTGTCCTGTCAGTTGTTACCTGGGAGAAGAGACCCAACGCCTACAGCCTCCTTTCAGGTAGTTGTCCCCCCTCAGCCTCCCCCAAATTAAACAACCCCAGCGTAGTTCTGGGAGTTAATGCATTAGAGGTCTCTAGCCCAACTTCTGCAACATGAGGCAATCTTCTTCCTTATTTCTTGCCTGAAAAGTTAACAGTGTAAATACTGCATGGAAGTCTGCATTTTTTCCACCACCGGAGAGGCAATAGAAGATACACGCAGTTGATTTTCCCTATTTCTATTCCTTTCTGGACAAAATTAAATGTCACTTTAAATGTGCTTGCTAACCTAGTAGTATTCTTCGCTTGATTATTTCAAAAGGTGTGAAGAATTTAATGATAATTATGAAAAGGTACATAATGAAAAAAGACATTTATCCTTACAGACATTGCAGAGAGATTACAGAGGTGCTGAGATGGCTCACAGGACTGGAGGTAGGTCCTGGTGGGCCACATGCTGACCATGACTCAGCTG
This sequence comes from Microhierax caerulescens, assembly GCA_035590215.1. Taxonomy (NCBI): domain Eukaryota; kingdom Metazoa; phylum Chordata; class Aves; order Falconiformes; family Falconidae; genus Microhierax; species Microhierax caerulescens. Next base: position 80,041,638 of record JAVJGJ010000047.1, on the reverse strand, counting down.
CACACCCTGGCACTGAGGAAGACACCTGCACACAGGGCTACACTGCTAACAGCTTGAACGAGGCCATCAGTCCCCTCTGCTCAGCCCTGAAGTTGTATCTCTACTAACTGGTTGGAATCAGAAGCAAAAGCAGTAAACAAGAATAACTCCTCAGTCTTTAATAGTTATAAATCATTGTATTCTACTCTATTCTACACAGATTAAACCAGATTATAATTGTGAATCCCAACAATGCTATTTTCCATCTACATGAATACATATTTGTTGTCATAGAAGGCTGAGCTTTCAAATATTTTACTAAAACAAATAAACAATAAAGTGTTATAACAAAAAAAAATATCTAGTAAGGCTCTTGAGTATCATTTTAATAATACTGTTTATATCCTTAAATAGTATTTCAGAAAACGCACAGGATGCAATATAGACAAGTTAATCCTGCTGCTAGAAAAGCTGATTATAGCCATGATTCTACCATGATTTTTTATGCAGCATGAATACTGACACTGCTTCTAGCTCTGAGCCTTCTCTGGATGGATGTATTTCTGAACAAGGCAAGAGAGACCCTCTCCACATCATGTGTATACCCAGTCTTACCTTAGTTTCACCTCCCCACCACCCTCCCCTTGTACACTGCTTCATTTTTTTTTCTTTTGAAAGCCCTTGAAAATATGCTAGAAAGAGCTGAAAAGACATCTAAAAAGGAGTGAACAGTCATTTTGGTAAAAACATGAAACTTCTCTACACTGTTAAACCACCTGGAGCTCCAAGGACAAAGAAGCCGTTCTGATGGTCAGCTTGTCAGCTCCTATCCATCCTGTGAACAAATAGCACTTTGGAAAACTATTCCTTTGGCACTGGCTTAGCCTCTCTCTAAAGACAAGACATAATAGAATATCGTAAAAATGCCCTTTTCCAATCTCTCCTGAAATATTGTACACTCAAAATCTACTTGCTTTTCCTTTGTAACTCTCACTCTATTTCACAGGACTCACAAAAGCATGCTGATTATGACTTGATTCTTTAGACTCCCTTTTTTCATGGGAGAATATCTTGTCTACAAGCAAAAGAATACAAGGCTTGGCTACACAGGGAAGGTGGTATGCAGGGAGCTAGAGTCTGTTTTTATAGCACATTAGGCATTGCAGTAATTCTTCATGGAAGCACGGTTTGTACTGCAGATCCCTCTAGGACCTTACTTACTCCCCTTTGAAAACAGGTTGTACTCCTCCAAGGGTTAGAGTGGACCAAATGTCTAATTCCTACCCCAACTTAATAAACAGGGCTTACTTGGCAAGAGTACATTTGGCCTTCTTAAAAGTGCTTGTGTGGTTTTAATGATGGTGGTACTTTTATCCTCATAAGGTACATAACCTCGGGTACATAACTTATCCTCAAAATCGTTGGTGCTCACAGGGATAAGTAGCTGCACAGAGGAGAACTGTTTTCTCAGCAGAGGTGGCAGCAAGAATTTATGTCGGGGGAATGAAGTGTTTCTCTCCAGTTGAACATTCTGCTGTGTATGTGTTATATCGGTGAACTCTAGTAGCTTTTCCAGAAACAGACCGAGTATCAAATTTGCAGTAGAAATTCTCAGTGTGAGCCAGAAGGGGGACATTTCATCTGTAGCTTGTATACTCCTTTAGGATCCTGCTGGATAAAATATGCTGTAAAATATGTAAGATGTAGGGCATGTTCAGGCACAACCAGAGCTAACTTATCTGTTTCAGGTAAATAAGGTAATAAAATTGCTCTGCCTCTCTATCCCTCAAGCATAAATAACATTTTTGACCACATCTGACAGAAGGACAACAGCCTCAAATACTTCTGTCTTTTAATGAAAATGGATGGCAAAGTAGAGAGGTGCTCCTAATGACAGAACAACTGCCACATAAACTCAAACATATATATTCTTAGGAAAGCAAAGCACCTCAATCCAGAAGACATCCTCAAGAATCCAGGCATCTGAAGTTCTCCTGCTTGTGAAGCTCTTTGCTCCCCAGGGACTCGGTGAGGATGGCTCTGTGACTGGACCACCTCTGTTCTTTGACCAGAAGGTGATATATTTTGCAATGTTACTCTAAAATTTTCACTCAGCACTCGGATTCGTAGTACATGAGAAAAGATTTGAGAGTCCGTAATTTGGATAACCCCCCCACCCCCATATACAAACACCAAGCAGACAAATACCCAAGTTTTCCTTCCTTTTCTTACACCACACGTTGTCTTACCGAGATTGAGTGAACCAGAACAAACTACAGATGTATTTAAGTGTCACCTAAAGAGAAGAAAAGGCAATTTTCCAATACTAATAAATGCATTTTTTTTGCAAAACAGCACAGATCTAATTCCAAAAGCAGCATACACAGCCATGCCAGCAATGGATAATGACCATCAAAGGAAAAAAAAAAAAAAGAAAGAAAAAAAAAAAAAGAGTGCATTAAAAGGAAAGATTGGCATTTATATCGCAGAGCTGGAAAGAAGTGCTACTGAATGAATCAGTAATATTCAGCGGAATGAAATAAAACGGTCAGAAAAGCAAGGACATTTTCCCCGTGCTGGTAAGTACGGACAGGTTCCACAAGAGAGCAGTATATACTTGGCTTTGAGAAAGGAATTACACAAACCAGCTCTTTTCCCATCCTTTTCCCTCTCCCATTATTATTACACAGCAAAAAAGTAATGAATGCAAACGCGCCCAGGCAGTTGGTGCAACAGCAGTTCCTGAATGTCGAGGGGACTGCTATCTTCCTCCAAGCTGAAAAAAACCAGAAGATGGTCACATGAAACACACAATCATTGTCAAGACAGGATGAGTTAAAAATGATGAAATTTCATAATTTTGCATTTCTCCATGCAGCTTTTTAAGGACATATTCACTTGTAGGAAAGGGATGTATTTTTATTGATTTATCACAGATATATCACGGAACTCTTAATGTTTAGGCATATGAATATGTGAAATATATTTAGGTAAATAATTCGCTAATTATTTCAAGAGCACTGGAAAAACTGAACGCGAGTAGGAAAAACATTTTTTTTATTTTCAGTTCATAGAGAAAGATGGTTTTGTGATTTTGCTATGCTACAAGTTTTACATTAATAGCACACAACAACATGAATGTTCCTTTAGGCTTGTATTCCTAAAGGAAAAGAGATTTTAAACCTCTTGGACATCAGAGTTTTTTTCTGAAAATTCCGGGGGGGGGGGGGGAGGAATTTTATAGATTACTTTAGCTGCATGCTTTCCAACTTCCATAAATTTTGTAATTCAGGTAAGAATGTTACTGGTCTGTACAGTAACAATCATAACCTCTCCAATACCAAAGCAGAACTGCAGGAGAATTTCAGCTGAGTCACTCTGGAAAAAGAGGGAACAGAATTGTCCATGATAACGCAGAAATTACACTCTGATACTTGCAATAGCATTGAGGAAAAAACACACCTGTGTTTTGGAGGACATCTCTCTTGCTTTAAGTTAAAAAGTCCAGTTAAATTCCCCTCACTAGGTGGAGAAGTTTGTGTCTAACACAGACGCTTTGGCCGATCTTGTTGAAGGGGCCATGGCGAGCATTTGGCTGAAATTCTTTTGATTTATACTGAAGCAGCTAACATGTCTGACCGCTCCCATTAACATTTCTTGCTAATGAACTGCTGTGCTGAGTGCTGGTTTTCACCACTATTATGTCCTGTGGAAGACAGGCCCCATTCAACAGAAATTTAGAAAGATGCTTGGAGGCCGAAAGACCAGAAAAAACATCAGGCAAATATTTAAATGCTAGCAATGCTTGGTGAGCTAGGAGATTTGTTCCACTTTGAAAGTGATTAGAAAAGAGTTACCTATCATGGATGTCAATTAACATCAAATCAGTTGTAAAACATCTGCAGATGACACACACATTCTTCCTTCACTTCAGTGCATTTGGAAATCACAGTATTTATCATTATTTGGACATGATGCTTGCACTCCCCTCCCTCCTGTCTCTGCATCTGTGGAGAAAAACCTTCTGTTATATATGTCTTTCAGATTTCCTCTTTAATACTAATTTCCAGAATAAAGAAAAGAACTATTAAGGGAGAATGATACAGAAAACAAAACAGAGATTCCCGATCTTTTTTCCCCAAAAAAAACAGCAAAGGAATTGCACTACAAGAGGTGGGTCATCAATAAAAAAGCAGCCATCTGGACAACTCTTGCTGTTTGACGAGATTTTTGTCTTTCTGAGACTAAGTCTCAGAGCCTCAGAGACACACTATCAAAGAAATTTGTGGCAAGATTGATACTCCAGCAGAAAGTCTGTCACATATAATCTCTTTAAAGAAACCAACCATGCAAACAACTGAAATTTGCATCTTCCAGTCTAAAGATGGCATTTAACCATGCCAGAGCAGCCTTATAAATGGACAGATAAATACCCAGATAAATAAATATGGTATAGTTTTCTCGCTATACGCTAAACACTGTGGACTCAAGACTCCCCTAAATGCAAAAACTGTATCAGTCCAGGATCACTAACATGATCTGGAGGATTCTTGTTAGTCCTCAGCTCTGTGGGTGTTCAGGCCACATGAGCGCACCAAAGATAAGCAGCAGGAAAAAAAAAAACAACATTTACCAATGGGACCTTTGGACACAACTCAATCAGAAAGTAAGATTTTTTTTTCCTTATAATTGCAGGATATTTAAAACAATGATTATAAGGATATAACAGCGATTCATGTGATCCCCCTCCTCATTCCTTAAATCAATTTACAGTTGCAAAATTCAAGTTTTTTTCATGTGCAAACCAACAGGGTCCCAGGAATTTTTTTTTTGTCTTCAATTGCACTTTATAAATGTAGTTTTCCAAGTATCTGATGAAGTTCCATGTTTTATCAGCATTGTTTAGATGGCCCTTTGTGCTAGAATGATCTATCTGCAAATGTGATCTACTGCTCTTAGAGGTTTTATGGTTGATGAGAGTCTCTGTTACTGGTAATTTTTCTTTTTACCGAAACAAAAAGATCTCCGTAACAAATTCTAAGGAGCTTTATAGTATGGGTTATCATAGTTTTGCAGTCATTAGTAGTTTCTTTCACTATACTATTATTTGTTGCAGGCTGCAAGCATTTGCGAAAGACATGAGTGCAGGAGAACTTTGCTACTTGGGAGATATATTGAGCTGGTAGGTAGACACTCATTTCAGGACAATCTATGAGCTAGCTGGAGTATTGTAGGATAGCTCTCTGTGTGTGACACTTATGAAATTGCATTTTAGGTAATGATACACTTCCCACCTGCCTACTATCTATTTTCCAATCAATTCCAATCTGCTTCCCAGGACAGTAAAACAGTTTGTTTCTGTTTAGCACACACCTTTCTGGTTTAATGACTTCTTCCTTCCTTTGTTGCATATAGTAGGCTAAATACATATTAGTAGCCATAACTTAATCGTAACTGCTTATTTTTTCTTTAAAAATTTCTCTACTACTCACAGATTATTATCATACCGTATGGAAAAAGAGTAGTATCATTATACTGTATGGAGAAAAGAATAAGCACCAGAAGTAAACACCATACACATATAAAATAAACAGAACTTTATCATGGCTGCCTATTACATTTTGTTAGTTTCAACTTACCATAGGATTCAAACAATAGCTTTTCAAATTACAGAAGTAAGACCAAGATACTGCATCAAACTTTTTCCAAGTGAGTCTCAGCTGAGCCATTTATTTTTGTGGCACTTTTGAAAGACAAGGATTTGAGGACACTAATTTTGCTGCTTCTATATTTGACACATTTTAGCCATCTTTCCAGAGGAGAGGAAAGAAATGTTCCACGTTGTGTAAGAAAGCATGGTACATTCCCAGGTTTGGGCAGAAACGACATGGCATATTTTACTTATTGTTCATGCATCATTTGCTTTATTTTGAGAAACTCTGTCCTTTCCCTTGGTAGAGCATAGCTATGTTATACGAACTGTAAAAGGAAACTTTAGTTATCATTCAAATATACTTGCTGTCTTACTAAGTGGGGAATGTTGTGCCTCTCTCAGATATTTCAGCTTGTGAAGGTTAAGGTCCTGGGAATTCTGCCAAGAGGCAGATGCTGGGTTGGCAGACAGTGTATCCTTTCAGTCATAGGGGGACTGTCCTTCACCACTTCTGAAGAAAAATCTTTTGAACAGCTGTACAACAAACTCTTTTAACTTGCCTTTTTGTAGTGAACGACATAGTAGTCCTGTAAGGGGCCTTTGGGATCCATTCCCACCCCTACCCCCCAAGGATGCTCATGATTTTATGGCCATCATCTACTTCAACTTTTGTTTTTCTTATGAGGAATAGCAACAGCAATATGCTAGGTTCTTACTTCATTCCTTTGACAGAGCAAAGTGTTCTCCCATTCGATCTAACACACTACTGGTTTACATTTCCTTACCTCCCATGCCACATTCCTGATCCGCATATCTAACCTCTAATCCTAGCCAAGGGCGAGCAAGGGTGATTGTATCAGAAACTGGATTAGCAACAGAGCTCTGAGCTTAGTTTATGAGGAGAGGCTGCCTAACTGCTCTGCTCAGTTTCCCCATCCTATTTATTTTTGCAGGGGTGGGACATGAACAAGAAAAGATGTGTGACCTGCACTGGAGGAATTGGAAGGGGCAATCTAACACAGAGCTCATGGTGTACCCTAAAAAAAAAAAAAACAAACCTTATATGAAGAGACTGATTTTAAAATATTTTAGAATAGCAGGAAACCACCTTTTTCCTCTGCTGGTCAAATTTTGATAACCTCTGTTCAATCTTACATGCCTGTTAGGATCCTGGGGACGGGGGACTACTGCAAGGCACAAGGGGGGCTACTGCAAGGAACGAAAACACAGGACTCTCATTCAAGTTCCAACTAGTTTCCATTATCAGGGATTTTCTTAACCACCATAATATTATATCTAAGGGAAGGAAAAGAATTCCACACCATGTGACTTGCAGCTGGAATTATTTCTACTTGCAAAAATGTGCAGTTTTGAAATGGATCTCTCTGATTTCCCCATCACATCCACTATTTAGGTCCAACAGGTCCTGTCCTCTGCAACCAGATTTCTCGTTAGTGTGGCAAGTAGCAATTTCAGTCTCTTTGCCACTATCTGCTCTCACCTCACTGATTTCTGCTTAAGGCAGCTGTTGAAGACAGATGCTCAAATAATCAAATGCCTAACCATTTACACAAACTAATTTCAGCTACAAGAAAGCATAATTTCCACCCCCTTTTTCAGAAACAAGAGGAAAAACATTTTCAAAATGAAAAGGAAATTGTCTAACCATGTGCACTTTCACTTTCCAAAAGTAATTATTAAGCTGCTTAACTCTAGCAATTTAAAACCTCCTGCTGTGAGAAAGAGGTATAGGAAAAAAAAATAGTGAGGAAGACAACGCTCTTCTCAATTCCTATAAGGATTGGCTTGAAGCAAGGATTAACTACAAAAGCCTGCATTCCTGGCTGAACCTGGAATCACATTAGCTGTGAGGGTGCACCTCCCTGGTGATGATTTGGCTAGCATGGGTAAAATTTGTATTGTCCAGAGGTGCCAATGGTGAGGGACTGAGTTCTAGAGAGGAACAGCACAGGTTCAGAAAAAGCAAAATCCTTTGCCCCCACTTTGCTAGTTGCTTAGTGAGATGTTCAGGGGTAAAACAAAAAAAAAGCTTGTATCTAGAGTAAGAGTGGTTTCTGCAGTCTTGAAACAAACTAATCTGGATGTCGGAACTTCCCATTTCTTATAAGCACATTGTAAAACCAAATTCTTATAAATAATACAATCCGAAACTGAGTACATAGGCCATCAGTCTCTCTCAGATAGTGTAATTATCATCTATCAACAGCAAAAGAGAACATTGTTCAATTACAATATGCTCCAAGAATTTTCACTCCCTTATTTCACTATCCCCCAAATACAGCAGCATATTATCTTAACTTAAGATTTGGAAGACTGAAGTAACAACTAAATGTCTTGCCCTGGGGGACAGAAGATTGTCCACAAGGTCTATGAAAAGATTACAGCTTTCCTACTGTCTCAGAGATCTTTTCATAAGGCCATTTTCCCCTCTTCATGTTGCATTCTTTTTTAGCAAGTCTAATTACCGTCCTTTGGCAATCGCTATAGTGAGACAAATTAAAATGAAATTAGATAGCATCTAATATTTTTCTGACCTTTTTTTTCCAAACAATGAAATTAGTAAGATATAAAACCTGAAAATACAGGACAGAATGAGTAGCATGCATTACTTTATACCTCAGAAGAGCAAGAACATAAAATATCAAAGAAATGCTTAATTTTATTTTACAATATATGTTTTGGTAAGTATACTTTTTATCAGGTTTAACTTTCAAATATGAAGTTTAACATGCTTGGAATATTCCCTGCTGACTTTCACAGGGTAGTAAGAATTACAGCCAAAGGACCTCTTTAAAGTCAGTATTTTGGCTCATATGTTGGCCGGTCTCTGTTCAAAGGTTCTTTATGAATAATAAATCAAGTGGATAGCATAATAAAAGTCAGCCTTCCTTTAGAAGCATTTGTGTACTATAATTTCTTTCAGAGAAAAATTAGTTTTTTTCTTTCTGAACCTGGAAAAATAAAGAAAAATAGTGAATGTTTCTCTATATCCACACATATTTTAAGGGTATTTGTTTTAAATTTCATATTTGATCACTGCAAATATTTTAATGAAAAACAGCTTATTTTACAAGAACTGTTCTGAAGATAAGCAAATCGGAACATTCTGCTGTAATCACAATGGCAATGACTATACACAACTGGTTTTAAAATTGCTGTTAAAGTGGAACTAAAGAAATAGCAGTGATCTCTCAGGTATTTTCTTGAGAAAACATCACTGTTTATTTTCTGCACAGTATATATCTACCCAATATACACTGGGGTGGCAGGAAGAAGGTAAAAAGTAATCCATGGTTACGATCATGGTTGGAAGGAGGAGGGGAATATATGCATACATATACATTCCTATTAAAAACGTAGCTATATAATGCATATTTATACTGTAATATATTTCTCTTATATACTTAATTGTATATGTTTATTTTTTTTTAAATAACATCTTAAACGAATGCATAAACTATTTAAGTTGAAAATTTTAAAGCAAAACTTGAAACATTTAAGTACTACATATAAAAATGTAAGCCAGTTTCAACATCCAGACAAAACTATTACTTGAATTACCCAAATTCATAGCCAGGTACCTGAGGAGAGTGCTTTAAAAAAAAACAAGCAAACAAAAAAAGAAAAAAAAAAAGAAAAGAAAACCCAAATCCCCCAAAATAAACTTACCATACATCCAGCATTTGTAATATTCAGAGCTGTGCTGAAGAGCTATAGGACATTTATTTTTCTAAATACAGAAGTAGCCCTGTTCTAGACCACCGCATGGAGAGATGTTCTACAAAGAACTACAAAAGAAGCTAAAACAACTAGAAACGTGGAAAAGCTTTTGTAAATGCAGCTGAAAACTTTGATTATTTGTAACAGAAAATGTAAAAGAAGGACTGTTGTCGTATTGGACACCAGGAAAACCAAGGGCATAAGCTCATGTTACGTTGCTGTGGAAGAACAGCTTGTTGCTAAAGTTGCCATCTGTATTGGTGAAGCATCACATGCTATTTCTATAGAAAACTATAAAAAAAGAAATCAAAGTGGTCACAGAATTTATTTATAACTGATGTTCTATACATATTTAAAATGAGGGTGCAAGCCACCCTACAAAAAGGGTGAAAATCCAGACTGTGGGAGAAGCAGTTGGCTGCCTGCCTGATGAGCTGTGACAGAGCTGGGAAGTCACCTCTACGTAACCAGCTGATCTGACTCAGAGACTGAGCCGCCAAGCACATTCATGCCTTGAAAAGACAGTGTAGATGTGAAATGTAATTCATCAACGTTGCCTGTTTCTTTGGACAAGAAACAGGAATCCAGGCCTGTAGGAAGCAGGGAAAGTGGATAGGGCTAAAAGCCCTGGGGACTTTCACGAGAAATTAAGCAACTGGACAGCTGGAGTTGTGTTTTCTGTTTGCCTTGTTGTAACCTCTTTCCAAATTCGTACTTTCCAAACATAGACCTGTAGACCTACAAAACCAATTTTTGCTTCACAATTAAGTCTGCCTGATGCTGGAGGTAGTGGGACTGAGTCCAAAACCCACCAACTTGCAATGTTTCATGCAGACAGGTTGTTTGAAGCCACCTGGGAAGGAATTTGGACTCTGCAGAGTGTTTCTTTCCCAATTGCAAAGAAACAGCTTAAGGACCTGGCACGATCATTAGGAACAAATGCACACCAGCAAGCATAAACCGACCCCTCCCCTTGCCATGGTCAGAGACCTGAGACAAATCCCATCGCTCCCAGGAAACCCTGAGCCATCACGGCAACAGGGGCAGCCAAGATGATAACGAGTGGCATAGAGAAGAGAGGGTGGCAGTTCCTCATTAACGGAAGAGTGGAGGGTTAGTCAACAGAAGTAAAGCATGAGAAAAATTAAAATCTGAAAAAGACTTTTGTTTTTTTTCACACAGTGTTGTTAGGCAGCGTTGTAGTTACGGCAAACCCATGTCACTGATTTTGGGGATCAAAAATACTGACTTAGAGTACTCATGGTAGATCACGTCATAGCCACAGCAAGCCTAGTGGTAGGAAAAACTGAAAAAGTTATGCAGTGTCCTGCTTCGTGGCTTCAGCTACATTTTTGGGTATGAATTATGACGACACATCTAGGGAGGGCAGGTTATCCTCTTTCTCCTTCCTCTGGAGAATCTGTACCAATTATTTTTTCAATTACTTATGAAGTTTCCTGCTATTTGCACTAATGTCAGACTATAGCATAAGCATGGTATTTCAGAACTTTTTGTCACTCAAGGAGATGATGTAATGTCAGTCCTCTGAAGGAATACATCCCAGGATTTGTTCCCTCAAAAATTGTCATAGAGATGGAATAGAAAATTAAGATTGTGTATTTATGAATCCTTCCGTTATTGAATTACTTGCTTTGATTTTTTTGCTATTGAATTATACTGTCCGACATATACGAACATGTAATTTCATGTAAAACTTTGCTGACTTTAATTAAATAGGTTGCTTTTTGTCTTCCGTGTGTATTCAAACTAAGACCACAGTCTTGCAAAGACACATGCCTTAAAAAAATGTCCTACAGTTTGTCACTCACCCTGCTAAAACATAAAATAAAAGGAAAAGCCTTGACATATTCACTCATAGTATCTACAAGTAACAAACCTAGCAACACAATCAGGAAACAACATAGGTTAAAAATCATACCTTTAAAAAAAAGAAATAAAACTGTACTTTAATTTTTATTAGCTTAAAAAGATGAGAATTCTGATATGGAAGATGAGTTTATTAATAATGAAGTATAAAAGTAAATACTAAGCCTAAACTGTCAGGTTTCTTAATCTATATTTAAATTCCTGTTAAGAAATCATTTTACTTTAGTAGTCAGTAGTAGTCACGCTTGAGTAGTTTGACCAAATTAACTTTTGGTAATTTAAATAATTTGGGAATTTGATATTACTGGTATTTTTTATTAAAAATGGAAATAGGTGACTTTAATGAAGATCTGTTACAACTCAGGTATAAGAGGCTGAAAAGGGAAAAAAAAGGACTATGTCTCAAAACTTTCAGCAGTGTTCCCAGTATTGCTTGTATTTACAGGAACAATGCTGATGAAGACCATACCTTTCCAGTTTTTACAAGATAAAATTTCTTGTTAGGAAATATCTCACAACTTCTGAATGAGTCACTCTGACAAACAATACAACCATTTTTTAAAAGCAGAACGTAGTGGATCTTTTGTAAGCAAGATATGGAAGATACAGAAATAGGTTTCTCAATCAGGGACTCTTAATGAGCCCTCAATCATCATGAGATGAGAACAGGAATATGGAAGCCCCAAGTCCAGAGACCATTGCCACAGATGCTTTGAAAAATATGTAGTAAAAACCTCATGAGATAACAATAGAACTAGGAAGCCTATTTTGTTTCCTTCCATTTACGGCTCCTAGGTGCTTGCAAATAGGCAGACAGACATTGACTAGCATTTTATGTGAAGGCTGACAGATTTATGGGTCTTTATACCTTTTGTAACATATTGTTCTGAAAGAAAAGGAAATAATTAAACACCATGTACATAGAATCAATTTGTATTAATAATGGTATTTTATTTAACTTAGAGCGATTACTTGAAATAGAATTCTTCAAAGAAGAAAGTATTAAAATAATCTGTAAGCACATGTATTTGTGGTTCTTCAGACAAAAAAAACATAAAAAGGATGGAAGCAATAAGTTTATGAAAATACAAAAATACAGAAAGATTTGCTGAATAATGCTTCTATTACACAGGAAAGAAAAAAGATAGATACATAGGAAAAAGAACTTCCTTCATGACACATACCCAGTGGGATCAGTAGCCCAGCTGACGTGCAGCAACACCAACGCACACAGCACGGGCAACAAGCAGGAGATTGAAGCCACTGTGCAGCAGGGAAACCATGACATAGTCACCATCACAGACACACTGTGGGATGACTCACTCAACTGGAGTGCTGCATATGGATATGCATATGGATGGCCATAAACTCCTCAGGAGGCACAGGCAAGGAAGGAAAGGAGGTGGGGTAACCCCATACGTTCGAGAGAGTTTTGATTGTCTAAAGTTTAATGATAGGGATGAGTGTCTGTGGGTAAGAATCAAGGGGAAGGCCAACAAAGCAGATATCCTGGTGGGTGTCTGTTATAGACCACCCAACCAGGATGAAGAGGCAGATGAAACAGTCTATAAGCAGCTGGGAGAAGTCTCACAGTTGCTAGCCCTTGTTCTCATGGGGCACCTCAACTTACCAAGAGTCTGCTGGAAATGCAATACAGCGGAGAAGAAACAGCCTGGAAGGTTCCTGGAACGTGTGGAAGATACTTTCTTGACAGAGCTGGTGAGAAGCCAACCAGGGAAGGCACCCCTTTGGACCTGCTGTTTGTGAACAGAGAAGGACACGTAGGTGATGTGATGGTCAGAGGTAGCCTTGGGCGTAACGGTCACAAAATTATATAGTTTTCAGTTCTCAAAGGAGTAAGGATGGGGGTCAGCAGAACTGCTACCTTGGACTTCCAGAGGGCAGACTTTGGCCTGTACCCACTGGACACCCATCAAAGGTATCAAAAGTCATGACTACGTGAGTCTAATGCACAGATGAACAGCAAACAGAGAAATACACGACTAGTCAAGAATCAGAAGACACTTGCAGCCACAGACTTATCATTTAATGTTGCTACTTTGGAGATATATGATTAAAATACTTGGCTGAGAGGAATGTGTCCTTTTATTAAAGGTTGGTTATACATTGTGAAAAATGCAAAACAGTCTCCAGTTGCAATGACCCCATCCATAAGGAGCAGTATCTTAAACATTTGGTGTACCATCTGTTGTCTTCTTGTGCTACTTTTCACAAGCCATTCTTGCCTTGCATACTTTGCTGCAGTGCCCCAAGTTCACTTGGGAGTAGAAAGGAGTAGAAAGTGTCCACACTTGGCCTGGCCAGGTTACTAAGATTCCCTTAAATATCCCTGGAAATATCATGCTGAGGAGTTAGTAAATAATTTGAACCCCAACATCTCACTTCAGGTCTAATGTGTGTTCCAAACTTTGGTACTTCTTGCAAATGTGATGTAATAAAAGCCCAAACCTTCAAAGTGAGGGGCATCCAGATGTAAAGTCAGAGGTTGTCATCACCAGTGGCAGAACCCAACAATGTTATTTCTGTTTTTCATTGTCACTAGTGATCATGGTATCAGGCAAAAGGGAACCACCTGAATTTGACTATTAGAAGTTGAGAGCAGCAGTTCCCCTTCCAGATGGATTTTAAAGAGAGGTAATCCTACTTGTGGGGGTGTTTGTTTGGTGGGGTTTTAAGAACATAAGTAGGACCCTACCTTATAAAACAATTATAGATTGAGGACCCTAATGGACAGAAGCACCCCCAAAAGCATTCCCAAGTTCAAGTCTGTGTTCCATAGAGATGAGCAGGAATTCAGATACCCCCTCTCCTCTCCTTGAAATGTCACTTATTAATTACAGGATGGCAGTTCCCATTGCAGCTCCTATTCCTAACCCATCTCAGACATCCAGCTTGTTCTGGATTTTGCCCTAGAGCCAGGTACCTGCTCATTATGCACCCAAGTTGTAATTTGCTTTATTATACCTAGTACTTGCCTTTCCATATCTTATTTCACTATTCCTAAAACAGGACCTCGCAGATACAGAAAAGGCCATTACTGGTTAAAAGACATCAATTTGTTGATGAAATCTAAACATACAGATAGGTTCAGCTGAAGCAAATTTATGGGTAAAGTAGTACCCTCCTCATTTCTTTCCTTGATGATGCAAAACTTTGACTGTTACACAGAAAGTTTGAAATCTAAAATAAATTTATTTGACACTAAAGCTTAATATGTAAGGCTAAATGAACCAGGAATATTAAAAATGCAGCTATGTCCCATGCACATACATGAAGTATCTGGTATTATTTTTCTTAAGTTAAAAGAACTATTATTAGAAAATGCAGCTCTTTGTGAGTAAGCGTGGCAGATGGTTCATAGGAGTGAGTGGTGAGCAATTTACAGTAAACAAATTCTTTATCTCTGACGGGTCATGGGGAGAACTAACATGGTCCCCAGTTCAGTCAGGGAGTTGCCTGGAAAACAGTGGCATTCAAATGTACTAATCATGGTGAAACAAGTCTAAAAAGAAAACCAAAATCTACACAAAGCCTTTAGATTCTCAATCTGAGAAACACTTTTTTCTACATTTTACAATTTTAAGAACATGCCTTCTGGGACTGACAGCATAATCCAATTTGTAAAGGTGCTCCAGCGTGCTCAGCATCTACTACCAAGTGTGCCATTACAGGCTTAGTAACACTGAAGCGGTCAAATTTAATCCAGGTGTTTACTGACACACCACAGATCTTGTTAGTAGCCTCTATACATAGGCTAGTATGTACTTACAAGACTTCATAACTATTTCAACCATGTGTCTGACAACACAAAACAGTGCATATCTGGGAATGTTCAGCAGGTTTTCCTCATCTTTTGAGGAGATTGCGATCCATGTCAGAAGCAAATTAATCCCTTTGAGTAAAGGAAACCTAACTAAAGGTATGTGAATAACACTGTTAAGGGTTGTTTTGGTTTTTTTATGCACTGTTCAGCTACAATATATTAATGAGAAATTTATTTCTGCCCATAGTAGCTATGTCTATCTGCAGTACTACTGTGAACTAATAGTGGCAGAAAAATAGTTACCAAATATATTTTCTCCTTTTTAAATTTGGACTCAAACATCTGCCTCTGCCTAGCAGGTAACTACCACCACTAGGTACAGGTGGAATGTGTATTTGCCTTTTCATGTAGGTAATGGGCTTGCCAGGTTACATATATTCCACATTGGCATATGCCCCTTTGAATTAGACTTAAATTAACTTTGCATGGTAAAATAGTTTACATTTTTAAAAATCTAATTAGATGTAATCACTTTAGCTTGAAAGAGAAATTGATAAAGCCATCTTCCTTGTAATTCCATTTATTTGTAAGAAAGTACAAATCCTCACATTCTTTACACAGACACTAACAAACTACCAAATACTGTTTTTCTTGTCTCAACACCAAAATCCTACCAGGCTGCAGCCTCCACCTGCTTCTTCAGTAGTTTCCTTTGTCTCTTTCTCACGCTTGTAACCCCAAGATGTCATGGGCATGTGTGAATGCACATTGTCACAGACATCACTTCCCAAAATGCTTAGCAAAAGCACGTTTGTCCCTGAATCTCCTTATTTTCCATGCTACTCTACTTTTCTGAGCTTAATTGATCCATTTTCTCTAATTTTAGCTCATAAACCCTCCAATTTCTGTACATACCCTTTTTTCCTTCTTTAATTAGAGAATAGATCTCTTCTCTGAATCTTTCATATTCCTCACTGCTTAGACATTCTGAAGCCTGCCCTTTGTATCACAGTTGTGCACTACAGCAAAAGCATCTGCAGATCTACCTGTGAGTCCTGCTTATAACAGCTAACTGGCATTTGCCTATGGAGACAGAGAAGATGGAGAGGTTAGAGATAATTTCCTGAGTACAAGAACACATTTTTGTATGTATTGCAAAAATACATAGGAATAAACCACCTTTAAAAAAATAAAATAAAGCTCTGAACACATTGCTTCTCAGTTTATCTCAGACTTTTGAAAGCCTCAAATCTTCCTTTGCCTGGCACTAAAAGAACCATTAAAGGTTTTACAGAACCTAGTTGGTCATTTCCCCAGAGAGACTGCAGTGCCTGACACTGACATCAAGACCAACAGACTTCTTTCCTCCCCACCACTTTCAACAATGAAAAGATGACAATGGGTTTTAAATAAATAAATATTCCCATCCAGTACTTGAAATCCAAACATGGGAACTGATTTTCACTATGCACAACCGCAACAGAAAGGAGAATTCAGCAACAGGGATAAATAATTTTTGGGTTTTAAATCCTTTTTTTTCAAATAAGATGCTGTAAAAATCATTGATAAAGCAGATATTTATACCAGGGACTTATGGGTCTAAGCTTTCCTGTACCATTTCAGCCCAAACAATCATTTATCACTGTTTTGTACTTTGACCTAAAGAAGTGTAGGTTTTACACTTCTAATACCCCTTGACCATTCTGGAGAATCCCACTTAAGCCATTTTTA
The DNA here is from genome assembly GCA_035590215.1 of Microhierax caerulescens. NCBI lineage: Eukaryota > Metazoa > Chordata > Aves > Falconiformes > Falconidae > Microhierax > Microhierax caerulescens. Next base: position 80,024,863 of record JAVJGJ010000047.1, on the reverse strand, counting down.
GCAAATTACATTAAAATAATCTATCTATATGCTCAAGACAAAGGCAATCATCATCATGATTCATGTTTGAGACAGTGGGCTGGCATATACAGATGTTACCCTATGAACTTCAGCACCTCCCTGAGAAGTACTACTGTGAAGTGGAATCTAAAAGCTGAGGCATGTTACTCATTTAACCTCATGGACCCTGACTGCTTCTTGTTCATATATGGGCAGCACACTGAAATTACCATCTTCACAGAGGTCTGGTATTCCTATCTTCACGAAAGCTTCATGTTTACTTTCCAATGTCTGATTAATACTGTAATGCCCAGAAATTATAGTACAAGATTTTTTTAATTAATATCTTCTGCTCGAGAGTTGAAAAGTTTCGGACTACAAAATGCTGTCTATGTTTTAAGTTAACAGAAATAAGTTCAGGGAATTAGGCAAGATTTAGAAAAATGGTTACACTTCTAAGTCACCTGCATATCATATAACACAATTCTATATGCTTTTGGGGGGGCTACTCAATTCTTTATGAAAATTAACTTATGCTGTTTCAATTTTTCTTGGTATTCTATCAGGTACCCTATTTGGTACTTCCTGATATTGTGAATTACAAAAACATTTTAAAACCAAGTGAACAATACAGGTATTTTTTACTATAATAATAAATTGTTAATTGGAAATAATTATCTAGTTGCATCCCAGAAAGCTATATAGACTTTCACTAGAAGTACTAAATACTAAATACAGGCAATTAACTAGAAACCATGTAAAATAGCTTATTGAGGTTAAAGATGAGAAAAAGCTTTGGGCAGGGTAAACCCAGCAAAGGTAGTTTAAATGAACAGCCATTGATGGTATATCAAATTCAGTCAATCAGCTGCTGTTTGAGTCCATGAAAATTCTAGCAAAGAGATGAAACCTCTTGATATGACCTTTGCATGCAATGAAATCACATTCCTTTGGTGGAAAATTGTCCCTATCAATCTGCATAGTGATATTTCTATACAGAAATGATTGTGTATATGCAGCTTCAAGAAGGTATGTGGGCAAATATTTTGTTACCAGGATTTTTTTTACATAATATACATCCACTTCTAATAATAGAAGCACTATTCGTGAAGTATAAATTATATTTGTTCTACATATATATTTATTCCAAGAGCTGTAATTACAGAAACATTATTTCAAATGAGATTTCTGTGTACTTTAACTTCTGTAATTCAGGAAAAAAAAAAACAAACCACTGAATGATATTGCAAGAATGAAAGCAGGTTAGTTTTACTTTAGATAATAGCTCTTCAATGCACAGGTGTTACATAGTACCAGGCCTTTTGTACAACCTTCTGTAAAAGTTGTTATGCACATCTACACCTCTTCTGTTTTTAACAGCAAACATGATACATTTGCAGGTTCAAGAATATTAATTTCAAGCTTTCTTCCTCTGGAGCCTGGATCTTATTCCCCCTTCCCCCCCCCCTTTTTTTTTTTTCCTTTTTGAATTTGTTTTAAGTG
>JAVJGJ010000047.1:80004181-80018307 GCA_035590215.1 Microhierax caerulescens | reverse complement strand
ATAACTAGTTCCCACACCTTGCCCCAGCACAGCCACCGAACCCCCACAAGGTTTCAAACATTCATCTACTGTCCGTGCTGTTTCTTCACCCTCTATCAGGCCAGCCCACCCTGTTTCTTACCTCTGCTGTGTCCACCTCTGGTCCCCTTCTTCTACCCAGGGCCTCTCCTACATTTGGGGTGTTCTTCCTTCTTTCCCTCCCTCTGCTTCCTCCAGGTCTCTCTTCACCCAGAGCTCCTCTCCCACACCCCTTAGAGATATTTAACCACTTAGCAGGAACCAGCCACAGCTGCACCTTATCCACATCAGCCAACCCACCCGCCCTGAAGCCAGCCCACAGCTGTATGTTATCAATGTTAATTAACCTGCCTTCAGTCCCCTACAATTCCTCTACATATACACACTTAAAGAGTTTTATAAAAGTTTAATTCCACCAAATTCCCTATGTTTATTTCCCGCAGAGTGTAATCCAGATTTGGAAAAAGTACAGATGCTACCTCTTCGATCACTTCATCTCAGTGGGTAAAATGCCAAAGACCAAAAAGGAAAACAGATGGGTGGAAAGCCTTTCAAATCTGAGACTGAACAGGCCTTTTTGTTGGAACCAGCTAAGACAAAACTGTCTTGACCATTTTTTATTTCATTTCAGATATTTTAGAGATTGAGTAAGGAAGAAATAAAACCAGTCCTAAATATTTTTAAATTATTAATTTAGAAATACGTAAGTAAAAATTACAGTCTCTATAATAAAGGCAATCTATAGGCCCTTATAACTTCCAACATTTTTCATAAATACACTGTAATTTTTATTTTGTCAACATTCCTGTGAATTTTTTCATATTTTATCTATGTTCTGAAGAGCAGATTTTTTCCTGATAAGAAGCTAGAGAGACATCAGTTCAACTAAGTGAACTTTTTTGAGTACCTTGTATCTTAGACACCCTCAATTCCAATTAAAACAAATCTGAACATACGTATTTCAGCAAAGATGCAAACCCACCTGTCTCTTGAAATGTATTATTAAGTATTTTCATCAATGTAGCCCCAGTAGAAGCTGTTAAAGTAGAAGTCATACCTCATTAGTTGTGGCCGCTTGTGTGAGGCATTCTGTAACTACAGAAAAAATGCTTTAAAAAAAAATCTGACACATTCTGATGTTATACACTACAATGTTTGGTTTGAACAACACAATGAATAATTCAAACGTACATATTCAGACTCCACAGTGTATGTTTTGCACGTTCCAAGTTCAAGAGGAAGAGATGTTAACAAACCAAGAAGATACTCTGCAAGCAACTCCATCTAAAACGTGTCTTTTAAACTGTGAGCACATCAGGAAAGAGCTGATGAGTCTGTGTGCACGTGGTGTCCTGCCTACTGGGCTCTGCAGATTGCTTAGACTCTTTTAATGCCTTCTGACAGCACGATGATCTCCCTGGCAAATACATTCCTGGGCTGCTTATCCTGCCAGTGGCAGTGACAACGAGACAGGTTTTCTGTGGCTTCCATCAGCTTCCAGTTAGTTTGTTGAACAGTGAGAAATTCCTCTGTTGGTTTGCGGAAATATACCACTGAGCAGCACCTGGGCTGTGGCAGGAATGGCTTGGGGCACAGCTTTTGCTGGTAGGTGCCCATGTTTTGTGGGGTTGAGGGGAAGTCTCTGATGACTTGCCGAGTAAGACAACAAGCCTATAAATCAGTAAAATCTTTCCCAAATCTCCTTAAACACTGAAAAACTTAATTCCCTAACAGAAAAATGAGGGCCACATATGTTAGAAGACTGCCTGTGGGGATAATGATTTCTTTTTCTCCTGGGCGCCATGTAAACTTGCAACATCTCTTCAGCCTGTGCACTGGAAGCCCTTTTCATATGATTGCTCTTATTCCCCCCACATAGCAGCAGCATACTTTTTTAAAAATGCATATACATAAATGGTCTTACACAGTGATTTTTTTTGAATATCTGACTTTTCCTGGGATGGGTCATTGCATTCAAACAAAACACACATACAAAAATCCCTGTTGCTCCAGTCTGACACCGTTGTGCTGCTTCTGCATCTGCTAATTCTTCGTGATGTCTCTGAAACAGCACAAATGACATAGTTCATCAAGCCATAGCAGGCGTTAAAAAAACAAACATGAAGAAAAACACAACACAAACCAACTCTAGAGTTCAATTATGCTGACCTAAAAAGCCTCCTACTATGTAGTTCCTGCATTAAAATGTAACTTTGCAAAAATAATTCCTGCTGTGTTATAATGTGCTTATTTTTTATTATCATTTTTTAAATCTCCCACTTGTCAGGGAAAAAGCCATGATGTGGATGTTGGAACATTATGAAAATGAATTCATAAGCCAAGTCTATCTGCCAGACTGTTCTTGCTAAATGCTGCAATGAGTGAGAGACTCAGCATGTAGCCAACCAAAACTGCTTCGTGAGAGAAAATAAGAAAACAAAGCAAGGGAACGAGGGAGAGAAAATATTTCTGACACCTCTTTAATGATCCTGCAGTTACATACATGTAAAATACACAGGGCCAAGAAAAGGTCCCTTGAATCAAATCAGTAACCAGCCTGGTAAAGCCAAGACAGAAGAATTAACATCGGTCCCATGGTCCCGCCTCCGCACACCTCAGATGAGAGCGGGCCTGTGAACCATGGAGCCCAGAAAGGTGTTCATCTGGCGTGCTCGCAGCCAGCAACCGCCACTGCCAGAGCCAGTGCAAAGGTAGGAAAGGTGAGATGCAGCTAGAGCTGTGCTCACAGCATCAGCAAGGATCCAGATCACCTTAGACTGGCTGTAAAACCAGAGCCAGAAAGCCTTTTCTCCTAAAATTAATCCGCACCCTTGTTATGTTTAATTTATAGCACTTCTGATGGGGTTGTTGAGCCTCACCTGTGAATTCTCCTCACTTGCCCAAGCTGCCTGCTGTCTGGTGGCAGAGCACTGTGTGCAGCTCTCCCTCTCACCATAGTTTTTGTGCTTTCACTGGTAACCTGTTCACTCTCCAAAATTGTATATCAAAGCAATTAGTTACTTCTTTTACACCTTCTTACAGTAAAGGCGTTGGCATTACTGCATCACCTCCTCTCAGGCAAAATCCTGGTCTTATAGTGACCACAGAGAGCACTTCACTCTGTTTTGAAACTTTTCAAAGTGTCTTTTGGTCTGGAAGTGTTATTAATTTGTTATGACTTTACTTTCAGACAGTTAAATAACTCTGTCAAACACAACAATACAAATAGACTTTTAAATCAGTCTTATACAATTTACAATAAATTCAGGGGTGAAACCAAGACCAGATTAAAAAGCTGGAGATTGAAACAGGACCAATGAGTTGGCAAAAGTCCAACATAAATGCCCATAAGATCAATTTAGAGGACACTGGTATATGCACAACAAGATTTATAATGCCTGCAGTGTACTGTGCCATAATTAATAAAGCTTGACTGGGGTAAAAATCAAAAGGACTAGTTAAAGAAGAACCACTCCCTTCCACTTAGGTTGGAAATAAACTGTGTAATATGCTGGAAACTGCAGAGTACACGTCCAAGCACAAATATAAGGTGAGAACAAACTTTGCACTGTATTTGATCTCTAAACCTCACTGAAATTTTAATTAGTCAAACCTGCTCTAAATATTTTCATTCTGGCTCTTAAGTGCTGCTTAGCATTTCAGCACAGCTTTTTGGGTTCTTTCTCCTAATATATATTCTTCCCTGTTCATAACCTTCCTTTCTCCATAAAAAGAAAACTGATCACTGATGTTTCAACCAGCAATGTCACAGAACTGCCACCCTCCTCAATGGTACAACACACGTTACAAACCTTGCAATGTTACAAGCATTACCAAATGCCACGCAGTCCTTTAACTAATGACAGTCTCACTTTAATTTCCTTGAAGACTCTTTGGAGCAGAAGCCAGGAGCTAACTAACGCTGTCATTAGCTGATCTTTTTTTCTGAAACGAAATCCACAAGCTAACTGTGGTGTGACTGTGCCATTCTCGTAGGTGTTCTAAATAAAGTGAGAAAACTGGGGTCACAGTCAAGGAGGATGGCAGTGGAGATCAGTGCTTTGAACCTAACACCAGACTTTCAAAATTTAAGCTGAGAGCAAAGGTCCCATTGCTTCCGTGAACTCTGCCCTGCTTGCCTGGCATAGAGTTTGTTGCAGATTAAGGCAAAGCTACTACATTTGATGGACATTTTTACTCTGGTTTGTTGCCTGCAGAGAAAAAATTAATCTTTCTTTTCTAGACTCTTGTTTTTCTAGAAGGAACATGCAATACAAACTGCCCCAGCTAAAACAGGAAAATCCAATTCTCAGGCCTGTCGGCATTTATATACTGAGTTACACTGCTAACCCATTTCACAGTCCTTTTCAGCTATTAATTTGCAGCATGCCGCTGAGCCTATACCTTTTCCTGCCTCCCCACGTGCAAGTTATAAGCATTACGGTCATCTGCCATCCATCAACCCGCTCTGTGTTAGGCAGGAACACTGGGCATCAAGTGCGAGAGAAACTTCTTGCCCACAGGATCTTATACCCAGAGACACCTTGTTAAAAGACACGTTAAATACAGACATGTTTTTTGCTTCTTCCCATCACAGTATTCTACCAGACTCCACCACAAAAGCACTCCACCTGGTCTTTCAGAATATGTGACGTTGTACTCCACTAAGTTTTAGAACCCCTTTACGCTGTGTGTATACACACTGATACAAAACACTACAAATGCCTTAGTAATATGTCACTGAGCACTTGCCACGCTCCTCTGCCAGCAGTTTTCGGAGCAAGAAGGCACAGCCCGGTGATCTGCCAGAGACGAGGCACACTGAAGGAGCACCTACCCCTCTTTCCTTTCATTGCATGAGGTTAGTCTCATCTCCCTGTACTTACATCGAGATGTGGACAGTTGTATCCCAGTTCGTTCAATTCACAGTCACACTCCACCACACTACTCCGATTAATTCTCTGACCCATCAGTTCAGTGACAAGTCAGAGAGTACAAGTATCTCCATCCTCCCGATAACTAGCACTAGCTTCTAACCAGCTTCATGCTTGGACTTCACCAAAGTTATCTGGGATCGTGCCTGGACTGCCTGTCGGGTCTCATGAATTTGGTTTTGTGCCACTTGGTATTATAAAATGGGCCAGAATGGCCACAAATAATTTTCATTCTGCATTGATAAAGTTAATGGTCATCTTGGACTAGGCTTTCAGGATTCCTTTCATATCTGTCTCTTCAATATAATATGCATTTTCTTGACTGGAGAGACTTTTCATTGTCATATTAATTCTCATTATGATTTCACATATTAAATTATTACTTTCTAAGAAGTAAATTGTCCACTTTTAATTTTTTTAATGTCTGCTGACTTCAGGTTTAGTATATATTACTTATGACTGAGTATTCAGAGTTCTTTCATGTAGTCTCAGGCTAAGGGACCAGAGCAGAACTACTTTTTCACAGCATTTTGCACTGGGGGCAGAGACGAGGTCATTGAAGCAGCATAAACTAATCCAAGACCTCAGAAGTGAGAGGAAAATGCTTGTGATGACCTTTCACTCTGTACAGTAATTTATCTAAAACAGATGTTCCTTTAATTTGCTTTATAATGGTAATCACAGGAAATGACTGACCAGCTCTCAGAGGTTTATCTGCAGTAGTTAAACCATTTCTACCCCAGAGTTTCTCTTTCCATTGATGAGGCTAGATTTGCAATTCACTTTGGCTGGAAACACACTTCTAGAAGGTCAGAAAAAACCTTGTGCCATTTCCGTCGCCTTCTATTAAAGATGTATCAAACTACCCATGAACATTTATGCTGTATATCATTGAACATGAATGGGCTCAATGACCTGCGCAGAACAAGGGTATTGAGCAACCTATTAGACATGCTGACAAAAATACAATATTTGGGTCATATTATACAACATAAAAATAATTACTTCAAAGTTACACTCAAAGATACAGCTTACTTAAAATTACAGGCAGCTTGTATTCTTCACAATTCATTTATTGAATAGAGAACGATAAATATATTTTTGTTGGGTTACCATTATATTTAAATGCAGTTTTGAAGTCTGTCTCACAGCGTTGTATAGTCACAAGCTGTATTTAGAATCTAAAAATAAAAGTGCATATAAAAAGTATTGTTGAATCTTCTTTGTTAATTTTGCTGTTTCTTCTACTCAAGAAAAGCATTCTGAATATTTAAACCTTCCAATAGACCATTATTTTTTTCTTTCATAATACATGTGCAGATTAAGTAGCAATCTGATATCGGGAAAAAACTAGTTTTCTCATAATTTGTGGCAGAAACTTCATCATGGAAAAAAATGACAAAAAAGAAGCCAATAAATGTTCTCCATTATAATCAGGTTCAGATAAGGTGTGGGGTATGAACTGTCCCCACTATACAAGAATTTTGCATTTAAGAGGCTCTTTCATGCCATAATGTCTCAACCTTTACCAATCTGACTGCTAAAGGACATACTTGAATGAATGAAGGCAAACCAGGAAATCTCATTAAATGTTGCCAGCAGCTTCAAATCATTATGAATTTTCCAATACAGAATCTGATAATTTTATTAGTTTTCCAATAATGTAGTCAAATGTCTCTTGTTACAACTAATTGGGAAAGTACAACAGATTACCCAGTCTCACTGTTTTATGAAAAAAAATTCATGTTTGGTCAGCTCTGCCAACAGTTGAATACATTGACATGCACAAAAAGTCACAAGGAAGCCAGAATTTACCTTTCTGTGGGTCTGAATTTCTTTATCAGATACTGCTTCCTATGTAAACTTTCAAAACTGACCTACAAAAAGTTGTGTGAGACTTTATATCCACAGTAATCCTTTGATTACAATCATAAATATTTCTAGTTATACATCAGAACTATGAAGCCTATTTGGAGGCATAAGATTAATGGCCATTCAATTCTGAACTCCTGTATAGTCCTTGGAAGCTTATTTTTTATATATATTTTTTTAAAAAATATGAAAAAAAAACCAGAAAGCTGAGGCAATAAAGGAATATGCATTTTTAACATGCCCATAATATGTCTTCACCCAGAGGTTCCAAAGTTATAATCACTTAAAACAGAATGACAGAGGCAAGATGAAACTCTAAGTGAGATTCAGTTATTCATGGCAGCATTTGGAGTCATGAGCATGACACCAAAGCCCTGCAACCAGAAACAGTGTGCAATTCCTGCTCTAGCTCTGCTTTGACACCATCTCCTGTACATCACTCACGTGTTTCAGACTTGAGGGCTGGAGGCCACGAGAAGCATATGCTTTGCATTGCTTTACGCACGTCTGCCTACAGGCTAGACAGCAGTGTGGTTGCTGCGCTCAGCTATTCAGTGCTAAAGTAACACCCTTCATGTCCAGGGCAGCAGAAGGTAAGCCATGGTTCAGCGCTGCAGAAGGGCTCTTCTGCCCCTGTCCAAAGGAGAAAGTACAGCTGGTTGATGGAAAAAATGATTGGGAAGACACAGGGGCATCTCTGTGCAGCTAAGTCCAAATTCACCTCAGAGTTTCAAACGCCTGGCAAAAAAAAATTGTGGAAGCTCTGCCTTCACAGATGAAACAGTCTCCCATCTAATAAGAACAAGGTGACAATAATAGGATGCCTATAGTAATATCAATAACAATAATAATTATGTTGATAAAGGAGACAGTTCTATAATAAATACTATGGTGATTAATTTTCAGGAACTTTCAAATGGCCATTTCAAACCGCTGTCTTTATATATTATGAACAATGCATATATGTCATCATTGATTTTTTTTTAACTTACAGCTTTTGAAATATTTATGGCTTAAATCGGCAATGAACAGAAAATATGTGTGGAAAAGATAGCACAGGGGACACCTGAGACACATTGGAGAAGTGCTGCATGGAGAATGATACAATTATTAAAAGAGTGGCAAGACATGAAGATACCACAAAAGTAATCACAATGCGTGAACAAAAAAAAGTATTTTGCAAAAGATCTAAAAGGATTAATTGCAAGTCTAAATTAAGCTTTCCTCTCTTCTGTATTCCGTTCACTTCTCTACCGATAGCAATTTTCCTGATTAGTAAATAGGCTACTCGAAGCAACAGATTTATTTAGAAAGATGGGCAATGGGAATGGATAAGAGAGCACTGCAATAAGCCCATAAATTATAGCTGTGTCACGTCTCCCTATTCAGGAACCACTAGCTGCCACCCTGGCTGCTTCCATACAAGCACTACTTGGTTAATACCAAATACAAATTTATCACTCAGCAATAATCTATCCCCTCAGAAACTTAAACCTGGGAATGGCTTTTCACTGATTGGCAGGGCAGATTATTCAAAGTCTTCTTCTGCCTGCATCCAACGTAATTTTTTTTCAAAATGCTTGAGAGAAAGTGGTCATTATTTAAAGGTTAGTTGTGGAGAAAATTAATGAATAGTTAAGAGTCCTGAAAACCATCTAAACCAAACCTGAACAGAAAAGATAGACTGTTAGAGCTAAGGCAGGAATACAGTTAAGATGCACTGATGAACATAAAAATGTACTGGATCCCTCAGTGGCCATTTAAAATAATTCAAGCCGTTTGCAGCCCTTCAAATGACCAAAAACAGCATTCAGAATGAGTGTGTGTGTGTGTGTGCGTGTATGTGCATGTCTGCGTTTCTGGGGGAGGAATAAAGCTTGAAATCATAACATCGAGATTAATTTATTTTGCTCTCGTTTAATTTGGCATTTTTCTAAGTGGAGCAGACAGTGCCCCAGGGGTAGAACAGAACCTGCAACCTGTAAAATTTCAGCTAATTCAAAACAAAATCTAAATTATCCTTATCATGAAAACAACAGTGATTTAAATGTCGGCAAATAGAATTATTTATCAACAGTTGCATGACCTGAGAGAATGAAACCCAATTCAACACTATTGTCAAATAAACCATATCCTTTTCTTTAATGCAAAGATGGGAATGAAAATGAGTACTGTACTGACTGATAAAGGGGAGCTATTGCTTTCCAATAAGGTAAATGGCACAAGCCTGATCCCAGAGTAATTTGGCATGAAACTGCTTTTCCTGGTAACATGAAAAGGACATTGTGTATGGAATCTCTTCCCATTGATTCATTCCATCTTTTCAGGCTCTGGTGTTGCTGGAACAGATTGCCTCCTCTAGCGCAAACCCAAGTGACATCTGATTCACTCACTGGCAGTTGTTCAAGCCTATCTGGACAAGCAGGCCTCCATGAACTGGGACTTTAGTTTTTTTCCACAGTGTTTATCAGCAGTTTTCATGCTGTTCAAATGATCTTGGCAGTGCTGCTCACAGTAATCCCTCACCCCTTTGTGCCACCACTGTCTGCAAACGCAGCGCTCCTTACTTCTAGGTGTGTTATCTCAAAAGGCTTCAGCCTACAAAGGCTGTGCAAGTGATCACTTAAATTGGACTCCTCAGGTGATTCAGGTGACGTGCAGAATCAATGCCCTGTAAAAACGAATATAATTTTTTTAAATGCAATTAAGTTAACTAGCTGCCTATTTAACCTTAGCATTTAAATCCCTTAAGGGCTCGGAGTCTGCAAATGGTAAAGCACTCCAAACATCACCTAAATATATTTCCTCTGGGTGCTAGTCATGTCCTCAGGCACCAGGAGCTACTTTGGGTGTTCAGTTATCAAACAAACCCCAATATGTTAAATTTATGTAAGTAAGATGAGCCGCATGCTAAAACACCCATAGTGTCTGGGGTGACAGTCTGTGGAATAATAGAACAATCTGCTGTATATACGAGGGGAGGAATTTAATTTATCTGTACCTACAATCATACCCAGGAGCTGGATAAAAAAGGCACGAAGTGAAACAAATTGTGTTAACAGCGTGCCTCAAAATATCTATGAGTGAATGTCTTACAACTTATTCCCTGAGGGAAGAAAAGGAACCAATCCATACCTCTGTGTAACCATCAGCATAGGGTACAGTGTTTTGTATTGTGAATTAGATGTTATACAGGGAAGGCTCCTAAGAATAAAGGAAATTAAGACCAAAACTAAGAACTCCAGTGAGTCCTGGAAAAAAAATGAGGATGAAAGCTCAGCCTATTTTAGTCATTTATTAAAGCATATATCTATTTGATACATAAGCATCAGTTCTTCAAAGCGAGTCTGAAACTCGACAACAACCAAGATATAAGGAAGCTTAAACAGTACCAGACAAACCCATTCAAAATTACAAAGGCTGGGTGAAAAAAGTTGCCATGGGTCAGTGCAATGTCAGAAGAGGAAAGATTTGATATGACTACACTGAAAGATGCCCACACTCAACATACATCAAAAAATAACTTCACAATTCAGCAGTTTGTATACAAGATGACCAGAGTCCAAGAATGAAACCTACTTGAAAAAGTTTTCTATAGCTGTTCTTGAAATTGCACATTAACCATCTTTTTGATCATATTAGTAGTGAAAGAGCTGAAAGAAAAAAGGTACAGTAAGTCCAGCCTTCAAAGCAGAAAATGCTTACTCGTTAAACAGAAGATAGGTGGTACATACAAAAGCTCTCCTTGAAAATAACCCTTAAACTCATTAATATTGTATGCCATTTAAAGATCAGTGAAACATGCAAAAAGATGATGGCAGTGTTCTAGTGATAGGAGTACTGAAGTAGTAAAATTCTATTTATTTTTCAACAAGGAATAATTTATTGCCAAACTTAAACAACGGACAGAAAATATATTTTTTTAACCTACCAATGCAATGCTCATAATCATTCAGACATGATATGCTGTTATTTAATGTAGTAGTATTCCAGAAACAAAGCTCATCAGATTTCCCCTATTATCAGTCATTAATCAGATCAACTGGTCATCCAAATCTTTGAGAAGATACAGGAAAAACCTCCCAAACATTTATCTTTAGCTGTAAAATACACATGATCATGTAGACAACATTTTGGGGATGAATCTGAGATCCGATTTAGTAACACTTTATCTACCAAATATGACAAAATGTGTATCTAAAGTTTACATAAAGATGAATAGCCAATGTGACTATGTGGTATAGTTCCTTGCCATGTCAATGGCATTCTTCAGCTACTACAGTGTTGTAACTACAATGTTGTAACTACACACCACTTGCATGCAATATTTCTGTATACACTTGATATGGATAGATTGTGAAAGCAAGTTCTAAATCCTTTCATTTTATATACTGACTTACCAGTCATTTCAACATGGAATCAAACACCTTCTTTTTGCTGTAATAGGAAACTGTACCCTATTTTCCCTTCTGTAAAAAACTATATTCTTAGTCAAAGTCTTGTTTTGCTTACCATAGTAGTCATTTAAGATATGAATTAAATCAGTCGTGTCTTGTCTTGACTCTAGATATGATGACATAAAGAGTGCCTCCAGTCTGAAGCCAGGACATGCTGCTGTCCTTCACCTGCATATACAGCATTTTTTAAACATCTGGTGCCCTTGTACCTTACATAATCTCCTGTATACTTACCAAGTGAATCAAAAAATAAAACATCATGTGATTTTTATAGTATTGAGTATAAAAGAACTTGGGCTGTAAGACATAATCACAGTCTAAATATGATATAATTTAATATAATATCCTAACTTTAAAATAATTTATTATTATATATTAAACACATGATCCCACATCAAAGCCTTCAGAAATCAATCATTAATCATCTTCATGGCTTATATTTATGCATGTGGGAAAGTTGTTTGGATTCATTATATGTTTACTGATATAAAAATAGCTTGCCCTGGTGTGCATTCAAATACAAGCATGTATTTTCATCATTTAATGTTCAAGACGTGTCTACTTACTTTGTGTATGTCACTAATGTGGCTCTTCATGCTATGCCATTAAACAGACAGCCAAGCAGTTAGGAACTAGGAAGGCATCACTAGAATGTGTCATTTTAATTGTAATTTCAGTTGTAATTACAGTCTGTGTACATGTATACATATTTACAGGATAGGCATTTTGATAATGTGGACTATAATTTACCAGTTTTTAGTAGGAAATGTCCTTTATTTGAGCTTTCCTTTACAGTCAAGCTCTTTACCAAAAATTTAGACCCTAGCGAAGATAAGCTTCAGGGAAGTGGTACAGTAATTAGCAAGAGCAAGAGCTGGTTCCATGGGGACTTCAGAAATAAGTGCTTTCCTGCTGGGAAAGTGGCAGTATGGAAATCAAAATGTTTTGTTATAACGCTTGATGCTATTAAAATCCGTCTCTGCTGAATTGTCTCACATGGGAATGAAAATTCTTTTGTGTAGTGACTGGCACAATTAATAAATGTCTAATGTCAGAATAGAAGCTTCAAGAAAAATTTTAGATGAGAACTTTAAAAAAAAACCAGAATCACATTAAGAAACACACGCTGTTTCCTAAGCAGGCAGAGTTCTCAGATTATCTTTTGCATTGTGAATTAATATTCTAAATAAACTGAACATTTGTAATATGCAGCAAACAATGACGTTTCTCATTACAGTGGTGCTATTATTCTGTAGAGTGCCTATGGACAGGCATAGTAAAAATACGTAAATTTGCCAGAAGGTCAGTATGTTCTGCCCTGTCATATGCACCTCTGTCCTTACTGTGTATAACTATCATTCAAAAATAAATCATTTTCAGGTTTCTTATTCACTTCCTTTGCTAAAATACAAGTTGAATCAACAGGTTGAATTAGGTTTTAGACAAGAAAAGAAATGAAAACCCTAACCTTTAAATACAGAAGAATCATCCTGCAGCCATTCAGCTGCCATTATACTCTATCTTGCAACAACCTTGAAAAAGCTGATTTGGCAGTACAAATGTGCTTTGCGTGTCCTATACAGGACATAGAAACCATTTCCTTCAATTAGCAAAGTTAAGTTGATAAACAGCAAGAGTTTGAAATTTCTTTTTATGCCAAATGGAAATAATTGTAACCTGATTAGAGTTCTACCATAGTACAACTTCATTTTATGACATAAATGTGATTTGACCACGTTCTAAAATATTTTTAATGGCAATGCTCATTGGATAGGATGTCATGAAGTATGCTAGTTTTTCGCACTATTAGAAGACTACATTACCATCTCTACAAGAGCAGAACCTAAGACTTTTCCCCAAGGTCCTATGTCCCCATGAAAACAACTATTCATAAACTAAGAAGTTTTCCAAAGTGGAACTTAGAATTCCAGGTCCTACTATAAATAAAATCACTCTGTAATACAGTTTAACAGCAAAACAGTAAACTTCTTGTGGCGTACAGTCAAGTAAAAATCAAGCAAATGGTCACATACACACATATTTTTGTTTCTGTGTGTGCAGGGCCATAAGCACACATGTTATTGTGGGTCAGAGGAAACAGTTCATAATTCCGTCCTAATTTGGTGTAGACACTCATCAGCATTGCAAACCACTTCCACTTCAGCAGAAATGAAAGCAAGGTTTGTCTCTGCTTCAGAGGAGTTCAACTCAGAAAACGCTTTCCAGGCTTGGGTTCAGAAGCACAAGCAGAACAGTGTCACTAACACCGTACTGATCTAAAGAAAAGGCTGTCATCAAATAAAGATTTTATGACTATACATGGCTTTTTGACTAAATCTATAGACATAATTGATTTCCTCAAATATGAAATGTAATTAAGGAAAGAGTGAAGCCTTTGCTGAATCAGAGTCAATACGTTTCATCTAAAAAATGTTACTTAAAAATACTAAGTTAACTGGAGATGAAAAGTGTTGCCCACAAGTGTCAGCTCAGTGTTCTTCCAAGTAATGATGAAACCGACATTTTAAAACTGAGGAGTTAGTGGGCTCTGTCAGGAACAGACCCACCTGGAGCAGGGAGAGGGGCAGGAAGGGCTGAGGAGGCTCAGGCGATGCCCATCCCCAGCCTCACCCACGCTAGCATGCTTAATGCAGCTGTATAGCTGTATACAGATACAGCTGTGTGTATATATATAAATATATATATATAGTATAGCCACTTAATGCAGCTGTATGATGCAGCTGGCAGTGTAGCAGGAGCCTGCATGTGGTCTCAGTCACGGTTAATGCACCAGGACTGGTTATGCTTGTTAGGGTCGGGAAGATTACCCATGAAGGTGTTATTT
>JAVJGJ010000047.1:79986473-80002405 GCA_035590215.1 Microhierax caerulescens | reverse complement strand
GGAAAAGTGCCTGAAGTTCTTTGTCACCACCAGGGCTTAGTGACATTTAATTGTGTCAGCTTGTGCTCAGCAAGCATCACCTAAGTCTGTATATGTTTAAGGTGTTGAAAGTTTTAAGAAGAGGGAAAAATAACACTTAAAACCCCTCCCAAACCAACACCTCAGTTCTGTTTCCATTATCACATATTTCTGAAGGGATAAATGATAAATCAGTATGCACTAAAATCTGCTATTCATTTTTAGAGGCTGAACAGTTCCACTACAAGTCTTACTTTATAAGGCAGTGTCAGTCTGAGTCCCAGGAGCTCACCTGGACCCCCAGAGCTCAGGGTAATGCCTGGATTCTGCTCAAAGTTGGGAAACTGGATGCAGCAAGAGGCTCAGGGTCATGCACTGGAAAGTGAGATATCCCTCACATTTCCAGGGGGAAAATAGACACACTTGGAGTTTTTAAGCAAAGTGTTTTATAAACCTTACTATTTGCACATATAAGCTGGTAAGTGTATAAACATGAAATAATTATTGCAAAATCACAGAATAATTCACATGGGAAAGCAGCTCAAGGGGTCTCTAGCTGAGCCTTCTGCTCAAAGCAGGGTCAGCTTGAGATCAGACCAGGTTGCTCCACAGATCTCTTCAACATACAGTAAATGACGGGGAGGTAGCAGTTGTAGGTTTGTTTGGGTTTTTTTGTTGTTGTAGGTTTTTTTGCCTTCCACATTTTAGCTATGTTTTAAGATTCTTAGACATCAACATTTTAAATATGTCAAAAAATCAAAAATTTTAAACCATGTCAAACATTGGCATGGTTAATGGTGAGCCTTGGTATTAAAATTTGATATGCCACTTGATCTTCTGCTAACAGTTAAAATACTAAAAACACAATACTAAAATTAAAAGTTACATGTATTAGCTTGATCAGTTCTCCGAAGTAAATGGTCACTATTATCACTGTTTTATTCAAATCCTGTAGGGTTTGTTCAATCCTCTCAGTTTTAGAGCCAATTACGAACATTTCTAAGGCTTTGTAAGGTACTTCCACCAAAGAAATCTAACCATACCACCAGAAAGCACCACATAGGCTAGAGCCAAATCCTCACTAGGTGCATTTCAGTTTTAACTCAGAATAGAATGGAGACTCTCATTCCTTTGAATGGAATTCTCCAAGTCCTTTTGGGGTATTGCTGTAATTAATAAACCCCCTTACAATAATGGTAAATATTAATGAGACCTTTTTATCATAAGTGTTATGTTTTTATTGCAAGTTATTATGATAAGAAGGTCTCATTCATGAACAAAGCAGTAAAGGGAATAGGCCATGAATTTGCAAGTCAGAAACTAGGCACTTAAGTTTTGTGTAATAAATATTTACCTTCAAAATAACCTAAAACCTTCTACCCAAAACTGCTCAAAGAAGAATACAAGGTGATTGATTACCTTGGAAAAATTATTTAGTAATTAATCATTCCAATGAAACAGTTACTTTCATTGTTATAAGGATTCAGCCTCCTCTCAAGCCCTTAACAAAGATGGGCTTTGCCCTGCTGCAAAGCTCTGCTGTTCTCTGAAGGTTAACAAGCGTTGGACAGTAAGAAGGTGGGAAATTAATTCAGCCTCGGTGTGCTCTCAGAACACACTTGGAACTTGCCACCTTTTGTCGTAAGGCAACCTAAATCAAGTGAGCCTGCATGACTTCAGCAGTGGCAGCGTGCCTGGACAAGAGGAGATCTTTGAAAAAAGGACAGTCCCAGGCTACAGGTCAGAAGCAGGGTGGCTGGTCATAAATTTGTGTTTAAATTGATACCAGAGACCAACAAGTAGGCCAAGAACGAGAGGTTTGTCTATTTTTCCTTCTTTAGTGAGACACTACCTTTACTTGAGATTCCAACCAGTTTTGGAGACTAATGTCATACAGAATTCCAGCCTTGAGGAAAAGCAGAAAAATAATGGGCCTGGTGTCTATGTCAAACAAGCTGTAACTTCCTAACCAGGTGTGGACAGGAAAATCTGACCAGACAGAGAATGCAATGGTGAGATGACCAGAAAATATGGGTCTAAAGACTTAGTTGTCAGGTATAGTTATTAATGGAAAAACTTATTTTAGTCTAAAGAAGTACTTTTACTTCTGCCAACTTCTCAGCTGATGACCCCAAACTTTCACCATCACCTCTAGTCTTGTCTCAGTACAGCTAGTTCACTCTTGTTCATGCTCCAGCCTGGGTCAATCTCTGGCTGAAGGACTGTGCGACCGTACTGATCAGCAGGCTGCTCCATACCAGCCGTTCCGGCGCCCACGTACTCACTGCACAGGACAGACAGTCACACCGTGGCACGCTGCTCTCGGCAGGTTCTTAGGAAGAGGATTTACTGCCCACAGCTCCTGGGGCTGCAAGCAGCAAAGCGGCTAAAGACCAGCCTCATCCACTCCTCAGAAACCACTTGCAAGGCAACAATGCCTGCATATCAGCGCTGCTGAAGTTACTTAGCAGGTCTGGTCTGTCTCTGAAGGTCTCTCCATTATGAATAACTGGGTGGGGATAACCTACGAAAAACTACAAGTTCATTCTAAGAATCCTTTCTTCACATCTGCGTGGCTTTTAAAAGGCGATGGAAGTGTGCAATAACGAGCAGCGCAACGTCTGCAAGCTTCCTCCTGGGAGATGAGCTGGTAAGAAGAAATTGTGTAACAGCTTGGCCCCAAGGATGACATTGACTGAGCCTATGTCTGCCAGTATGCGCCAGCATGGCCTACTATGTATCTTAAGCATTCATCAGTGCAGTCATCTTCTTCTTTGTCTCTTAACAAAGGCCCAGCAAATACAGGAGACTATGTAGGGGTGTGCTAAAAAACATGACCCAAGCTATATCTCTTCTTCAGTTTGGTTTCCAGCCTGTTGGCATCTGTAATGGAAATGAAGCTCTGGGGAATGGGAGGCTTTTCTCTGTCTGTCTGTCCCGCTGCTGGCAGCAGCCTCTCCCTGCTGGTTCCCATCACACTGACACCTCTGAAAGGTGACAATTCTCTTGGCTGGTTTTATCCACAAGGAAGAAAGGGTAGTCTTGGTTTTGTTTCGACTCCAAATCCTAAAAATGGGAATTAACAATGTGACTTCACAGCAAAAGAAAATTCTTAAAATACACACCAAGATGTAGATAAGCAAGCTGGTTAGCTGTTAAAGACAATACCATAACATGAACAATGCAGGCTAAAGGGTGAGTTTAGCAGTGCCATGTATTATCTGCACTGTGCTTGGATTCAAAATGAGGTAGGAAACTTTTAAGGAACAAATGAAGGCCAAAAAAGGTATTTTCCACCTAAGCACTTGGCTGGATGTTTGTAATTAAGAATGAACTTTGCATTTCTTTTCAGGGACAGAACATCTCCTAATACTGCAGCTGACTTAATATTTGAATATTGAGTATCATCACAACTTATTGACGATTGTTGTTGTCCCGGTATTTTTTCTTTCCAGATCACAGGAATTGGCTGGTTTTGACTCAATTTATGTCACAGCTCCAACTTGTTGACTACCTCTAGCCAGAACTCCTACAGGTATCACCTCCCATGTATAGAAAGGAAAGCTCTGACATTGATCTGGGAAAAACTTTTTACAACACAGTAGTGAGTGATTTGCCTATAACCCATGAGTTACTGGACTTGCTATACTGGGGCTTCTCCAAACTTTTTAAATATGAGAATGAGGATGTTTCTCCCAAACTCTATTCACCTGTTCAGTCACATAGCAGAATAAAAACTAATTTCTCTTAGTATCTCTCTCTGCATTTGCTGTAAAACCTGGTGGCAATTTTATGCTGTAAAGGGATATACTTAATTTTTTTCCAATAGAAACTAGCAGAAGTATGTAGCTGAGTAGTTACATTAATTGCTTTCAGCTGTATTCCCTTCTTTGTGTGACTTTTAATTGCTGGTCCTTTGCTAGAATGCTACAGCCTGTACTGCTTTACCTGAAAGAATATAGGCAATGATGTGCTACTGGCTTGTTTGGATACACTTCTACCATAAGATGGCAGCTGTAGTACATAAACTTTCAATAATATACTAAAAATTACAATTATCAGATCAATATGTATATGATGTTCACTACTGTCCTTACTGCACGAACCAGAAAAAAATGGTCTCATTGTAGCATTATCTGGTACTGCATTCATGGTATGCTATTAGTTCATCATTCCAGCTCTTTCAAAACAACATGACTTGCCAAGAAAAAAAAAATAATAAAAATTTGATCAGGCATAAAATGACTGTATTTTTGGTTAAAGTGCAGAACAATAGTACAATATAGGTATGGTATAGCTTTTGTTTTTATTCAGCTCTTTAGTATGCTGTAGGTATAAATGAGACTTAAACCAAGCATCAACACTGAACCTTTCCGACGTTAATGTGATGATAGCTGTGTTATTATGAGCCTAATGGTATCTAGTGCACACAATAATACATAGGTGTCATGCTGGGAAACCAATGATCTGGCTCTCATTCTGACTGCAGGCAAAGAATATCTCATCAAAGCTATAAATTTCATGAGTCTGTTCCCAAATTTAAAACCCTTAAGGAAATGGCTTTCATGGTTCAATAGTTTTAAAGGGTTGCTCTTACTTGGCTTTGTAACAAGGAAATTAATAGTTCTCCCAAACAAATCAGAATTATGCCATAGCTGCATGCATTTTCATGCTGTTGCCTTCAGCATTTTACTTCCTTCTCCAGATAACATCGCTGCAGAATCCACATTGAATTCACTGTGGGGAAACATTTATTACCTGCTATGATTTCGCACTATAGCATTAGATAGGTGATAGAAGTCGTTTACTCTTTGCTATGTAAAAATTGTTTTCTTTAGGTCATGCGAAATAGAGTCAGTTTCTAATCAACCTTCACTTTTCACAGAGTAAAACCGATCCAGCCTAATGTCAGGGCGAGTTAAGTTTCTGTGGGGTGATGCAGAGCAACCAACCAAGAGGTAGACGGCTTATGGGACTGCAATAACAAAGAAGCACTGAAGTGATACACTTCTGTGTTAGCATGTTTTTTTTCCCTTTAAAAATTCTGACTGCAAATATCGAAGCTCCTTAGAAGAAATAATCAAGTTTAAATTCTTTTCTTAATTTAAAGGTACACAAATGCTTTCTAATGAATAGAAAATGAATACTGTGTTAGGAGTAGCTGGTTTATGTCACATTTTGTGCATATAATGTACCACAACTAGTGCAATTCTGGAGAAAAAAACTACACTTGAGCACCAAGTGTGCAGTGTAGCGACGCATTTCAATGTATCAATAACAAAATAAGAAAATACTGTGGATTCATTTAACCAGTAAGAAGTTACACATATACTGGGATTAAAATACCAAGATATATTTGCGTTTGTGCAGAATCTTTATCATTGCATATTTCAGAACTAACTATTTTGATGCTTATAGAGCTACAAACAGGAGATTAACAGCATCTGTGTCAAAAGTAGCTTTGCCTCTTTGGCTTGTGCCAATCATTTGAAGTTCTATCTTTAAACGTGAGTATGTAGCATTCAGAATAAGAATCCTTGCATGAAAACAATTAGGTAATATACTAAGGAAATTCCCCTAATAGCAAACTATTGCACATATAATGCTGAATTTATGATATATCTATGGTTCAGCATAAACCATACTCTCATAAATCAGAAACTGTGTAAGTGATGGACAAGAACTTCCACACCTCAAATTGCTGATCCCCATATGAGGGAGTGGAAAGGTCAGACATTATTTTCTAAGAATAAAAATTATACTAATAGACTAATTTGCTCTTCTTGAGGATGAAATGGTTGTCTGTAATAGAAAACACAGTGTTGGGAGTCTACAGAATTCTCAATAGCCCACTGTTCCACAGGGGAAAAGAGCAAACATGGAGGACTCAACCAAAACCAACAGTAATTCATCATAAACCGCACAAAAAGTAGTAAATTTGCTTTAATATGAAGAAAATGACAGCTTCTCCTCAAGCGTGGAAAACATAATTATCCCCTAAGCCACCCTAAAATAGCTATCGCTCACGCAAACCAGAAAACTGCAATTCCCAGCTGGGGAGGACCACCACTATCACGCATGAGCAGGACAGAGTGGGAAACAAATAGTTCTCCATCTAGGCTTTCAGATCAGCATATGACTTTACTATTTAGAGGGACAGAAAATAAAATAAAAGGGACATAACTGCCTGCTTGGGCACATGTACATAGGGGCATGTGTATATATTTACATACAAAGAATATACTGCTTCACACTGTGTACATTCACAAAGAAGATATACTTTCACAAAATGTCTGTAATCAGCTGAATTAAAGTTGTCTATCCCATCTCTAAGTTAGTTCGCTTTTGAGCATATTCAAGTGAGCTTTGAGCTTCACCCTGCAGGAGCTAGGCTGTTTTCAGTATTGTGCTTGACATGGACGTGACTTTAATATAAGCCACAAAATTCTGCATCAGGTTTTCAACTTGGTTCTGATGAAAAGTAACACCCAGATGCATCATGTCATAGTCATGTAGGGCTGTTGCAGCTTCCTGCTTTACCTGCTCCGTTGTATTCCAGACACAGAAAAAAAAGGTATGATGAAAATGAAACTCATACTGGTAGTCTGAAAACTCAAGAATATTAAAAAAAAAAAAGTCAATTCAGCTGCAAATTTTAACTAGATAAAGGCAATAAAGTCACCTATTTTGTATAGTTGTATTTTTTTTGTATATTTTGAACTTTATCAGTTAAACCCCCCTCTATTCAGTAAAAATGTCTACAAACAAGTCATTAAATATGTCTCCTCCATTTTTCTGGCAAGGATGAATTTAGGAGTGCATTTTGATTTTGATTTGACATTTGTCTCACTTCATCTCAAACCCAGCTGATTATGGTAACAGTGCTGGTTATCATTACTTTGCAGTGAAAATCTCTAAATTCTGGCACGTGAATTTTGAATTAAATAACCAAGGGAAAGGTTTCTATTTATCAGCCCTGACTGTAGACTTCTGGTGACATATGTTGGATTTCTGAAAAGGAGTTACATACAAGTATGATTTATGTAATCATACTTTCATGTTAAATTTTAAAGAATTTAGGAAAGACACAGAAATACTCCTTTTAAGCTCATCAGCATTATGCATCAAATGGAAGCCTCTGTATCTTTCAACATCTGAACCATTTTTCGCACTCAGGTGTTTGAGGGCCAAGCAATATATTTTCATACAAAACCTGAACACCAAATAACTACCTTCCTCATCTTTTGCACCCATAAAGCCTTGGGCTGTGACAGAGCTTAGACTCATAGCAAAAGGACAAACCTGCTGCCATGGACTCAATGGGAACAGATTATTTTGCCCAAATGAGACCCTATCTGCTGATTTCAGACAGGATAATTTGGGTGGATAAAACCAAACATCAAGTGCACTGGGGATGGGGGCAGGCAGAGAGGCCAAGACATGGCCATAATCCATCCCAGCCAGTAATTCCCCCTGCCATTACCCTACTTTTGTGTAGGTCCCATCTAAAACCTAATTCTCTCACTTTCCCTTCTAAGTTACTTGTTTTGTCCTTCAAAATTCAGACGCCTTTCAGCCCTTTCCAATGGCAACCCTGCCCCTTCTTCAGATCCTGGTGAGGACTAAGCTTTGAGAAGGGCCTATGGCTTTCTGGGTTGGCCTGGAAAAAAGGAAGAACCTTCACTTTGTTCCCATCTACCCTGTGATCGACCTTATGCACTGTGGTGCAGAGAACAGTCCTTAAGGTCCTGTGTCGTACATCCGTGCTTCTGTCTTTCCTACATCTGCCTCTTCCACTGCAGAGAAGTCAAAATCATATTCCTCCCTCCTTCCTGAGATGGCTACAAGTGGTTGATATGCACCACAGACCAATGCTGAGTTTATTTTATATGTTAATTTACATGACAACTGCATTTGTTAAAATGAGATCTAGTGTTATTAAACTCCTGTAGAGTAATTGTGATTGAAATTTGTTCATGAGCTACACGCATCTGAACCTCATGAACTAGAAAATAATTCATAAAAGATATTCCTTAAGCATTGGCATGTTGTTCTTAAAATATCTGAAACTATAACTTATACGTCAAGATAAAATTGAGGATGAATACTATTTACAAATCTGATTTAACACTTAATATACAGAATAACAGTAAAAATATAGAAGAGTGGGAAAAGAGGTGAACCTTTTCAGTTGAAGATTAATTTATCCTAGACCAAGATAAACTTCACTCAAGGGACTTCAGTGAGTGTTGTTCTAATCCTAAACCAGAATCAGTAATATTTTTGGTTTCTTCACTGCAATCTGTGACACTACTGGGCTATAAATCTACATGTGAGTTTCTTGTACTAAACCTCCCATTTACTGACCTGCACAGGCTAAAAAGCAGAGGTGGACTGGAAATCAAAATGATGAGTATAGGAAGAAAAGGATTTTATTTTACACTTTCACTACTGACTTCAAAGTCTAATGACACAACAAGAAGTTATTTTATTCTGTTAGAATGGAAAGACTGGTATGAAGGAATTAGACCTGGGTAGGATGGCCTAATCAAGACAAAAGTTTGACATTCATTAAAAGACAACGATCATGTGAAGATGGAAAATGTTTACATGGAAAAAAATGATAATGCAACATGAAACCAATTAAAAATCACAAGAGATGCAAACATAAAACTAATTATTTATGAAAACATTGTATGTAGCAAAAAATCCCTGCTCTACCCAGCCCTCAGCAACATTTATTTTAATCACTGATCAGAAGAAAATTCAGAAATGATTTAGTAGAACATATTCATCTAACTTTAAAGAATCAAAGCTCTTGTTCAGAAATACCAAAATATGTCTGAGTTATAACTATCCTTTAAGGATAACATTGCTTTGTAGAATAAAAGAAAAAAATAATGACCTGTTTGCTTAGTAAATGCTATTAGTAGTGAATAACCCATCAGCTCTCTATACCGTGTTCAAAAAGCTTTTAGAATTTTATTCGTATGGTGCTCAGTTCTGATAATTCAGCTTTTAATGCAATCAAGAATATCACCAGGAGCTACTTAATTAATTCCCCTCTGCAGCATGAATTTAATTTTCACTGACTTTATTGAGAACTTTTTTTTGTTAATTTTACAATGAGAAACTATAATCACTGTTACACAACTTGCAAATATTTCAAACAAGACAGCAATCTCCTATTTTTTTGATTTTTTCTGTTCCAAATTCAGCTCCTGAGATGGATTTTCTGCCTCAGCTTCATTTTCATATTCCTGTAAAAGAAAATGAAAACCTGAACATTAATCAACTTTTGAAGAAGTACACTTTTTGTACTTATGCATATGTATAGAATTCTGTACAGACTTTTGCTATCTTTTGCCTGACCAATAAGCATAAAAATAAGCAAAAAAGTCATATATTCATGCATTTGATTTTGCTCAAGAGTTGAAATAAAATTATAAGAAATTTTAAAAAGCTTAATCACCTACATTTATAGTAGAAGAATGATTTAATGAGTAAATATTTCACTGACCAATTTACTGCATGATTACACAAAGAAATTACTAAACCATACACGGATATTCAAACATCTGCAGCAGACAGTATTAGAAACCTTTCCTTTGTTCTTGACCAAAGGTTTCCACTAAATTATTTTTGAATGCAAGAACTTTCATCATTGTTCTAAAAATTACTTTTGAAAAGCATCTGCCACTGAAAAATGTTTCATTTTTTTGAGACCAGATACGTTTACTTCACCATTTGATAAAAGACAATAAATTTAACTTCAGAGACACTTTATGTGCTGCAGCATCATATTTTTGTCCCATCTAGCATATTTTCTTGACAGGTCTGCCAATTTTCCAATTACTTGTACCACCATATGTTATCTGAAGATCAGTCAGGTCTAAAATAGGAAACATGAGCATGTCAGGCAGCAGCATGCTTACAATATTCTACAGCTTCAGTTCCAAGAGTAGGGCTCATAATTCACTACAGGTTTCTCTGGATCTCTCAGAAAAAATGAAGTGACATCATAATGCCATTTCCATAGGAATAGATACTACTCCGTGTCCAGTACAAAATCGCGACCTCCAAAGTATAAATTTTGGAAGATGGAGAAAACTGTTTTATAAAGCAACTTGCAACCCATCACATCATGAACAGTCCTTATCACACATTCAAAGTATGGCCAGTTTTCCTGCCTGAATTTGAATTCAAGATACAAAGAATCTTCCTTTTTCCAAAAACACAAAGAAGAAATGGACAGATACTTGGGAATGAAGAAGTGTCCTGGTTGCTATAACACTACTCATCACAACTCATCAACAGTGGGGACAAATGAAATATAATGGGACCCAGGAACCCAGGGTGCAGTTTCCTGCTTTGAAACAGCACTTTCATTCTTCTAGGAAAATTATCTTTTTGCATCCTAGTCCTCCTTTCACCATTCTTCTAGGAAAATTATCTTTTTGCATCCTAGTCCTCCTTTCACCATCAAAGGGTGTTTTGTTACAAAACACAATAAATAATAATAATTAACACACAATAATAATCACAATAAAGATTTAGAGGTACAAAATACATAGGGAGATCACATGGGCAGCACAACATAGAAAAACAATGGAAAATCTCATTAAAAATTGTGGTCTCCTGTTATGTTACACACTAAAATAAAATGGCAAAGCTAGTTGTTCTATTAAAGAAACACACACTCCCAACTATTCTGCTTCTAAATCCCCCCCCGCCCCTGGCTTCAGGGGACAGGCTAGGCACTGAGAAATATTTACATGACTGACCACTAAAAGCTAAAAGCATTTTTCTTATCTTTCTGGACTGTCATCTCTTCAATCGCCTTTACAATGTGTAGTGAGCCCTGTGGCTCTTTTAGTTCAGGTGAGAAAACATGTCTGCGCATCTATGTGAAACCAGACCGTTGCTTTGTTGAAATTACAAGTGTAGCATATATTCAAGACTGTAATGTACAGTACACATACAAAGGTCAAGCTTCTAAAGAGAAGAATGGCAAGGCAGACCGGGAAACAACAAAGGAGCAGTGTGTAACTAAGCTTAGATATACTGCTTACGGGTGACGAAGAATATCACTGAATGAAAAAGCCACCCACTGAAACTTTTGGCTGCTATAGAAAAACAGCCAGGTTCTTTCATGAAGGACTTGCTAATAAAAGAGCAGCAAATCTACACGTTTCTGAAGGTCCTTACCTACAGAAGCTGTATCCCTACTGACCTCAACGTCAACTAATCCACTCCATAGCGCACAACCTGCCATTATTCCAGTGTCCTGACTTGTTCCCCCCTCACACAGCAAATACAAGCTCTACACGATCTTTTCCCAGCACACTTGACATCCTGCCCAGGGCTTCCTCCCCTCACAGAGGGTGCACACAGACACTTCAGAGACTACAGGGCCAATACCTTCACTGAGGACCAAAAGTGGGTGAAGGGATATCAGGCTCAGTACTCAATACCAGCCTCCTGAGTCCACTTCTGGGGGACAAAAAGGTTTTATCCAGTAAAAGAGGTTTGTAACAGAATTGTCTGGCTTTGTGTAGACTTGAAATGTTTTAATTCTGTGCTCATAAGGTCATGCTTGCTCTCTGGCAGATTTCCTAGGTTACAGCAGCAGCTGCAGTGATCAGTATTTTCTAAGATGCAGAAATGATAGCTGAGTGGCTACAGCAGGTCCAGGATTTGCTCTGTGTTTCGAATATTCAAGATGGAAGCATCCCCTCTGGGATATTTTGCAGTACCAATACTCTTTCCTTTGTTCATCTCTTGTTGCTTCAACCAGGTAAAACATACTCAAGCAGGTAAAATCTACCGGCAGAGTATAAATTGGACTTATGTGGGCAAATTCCCACATTATTTTTTATTATTTTGACATTTTCATGCACAAAAGCTTTCCAAATTATGCTCCACATAAGGCATCTTAATTTTGTAGGCACTTTTACTCCATCTGTTTTCCAAGAACAGAAACTCCCATTTCATCTTGAAAGAGAAATCTAAGTTTATTATCTCTGGGCATGGGTGACTGCTGTGCAAAACACAGAGTAATGATGGTTGATCTTTCTCAAAGTATGAATTATCAAAGCAAGAAAACTTTTTCTTTTTTTTTTTTGTCAGACACACCTTCAGCCAGATCAGTTCCCAGACCTGTGCACTGCCACATGAACAACTGTGCTAGCACAAAGGAGATGGCAGAAATGATTGGCGAGGGGCACGGGAAAGTATGAACAACCAGTTCTGGCACTCACGCAGCTTTCTGCCAGAAAAGAAGTGACAGCAGTGGCTGGAGAATGGCAGATTCAGCAATGGCTGAAAATCATCAGAAATTCGTGAGATGTGAACTCCTATAAAATGCAAGTGGAGTATCACTGCCAGTATATTTAGGAAAGATTTGAACTGGCAATGTAGAGCACACATATTAACCATACTCCAAGACGAGAAGATTCACTATTCTTTCAGTTTGCTGACAATGAAAAATTTCTATGAGATGTTTTATCTTTTTTTTTTTTTTTTTAATAGCCCAAGAGGCATCGCAATACTGAATTGGTTAGAGTTTCTAATGTCATTAATAATGTTTGAATTTTTGGCTAAATAGCCTATGTGGCCTAATTACCAAGACATTATGCTAACCAGAATGCAGATTAAATATATTTAATATGTTTGTTTTACTAATTACCATCTATCATTACCATCATTATAATGCTTTTAATTCTGATGTACAGAAAAGGAAAACCTTTTATTTTCATGTTATCTGTTAAAAAACAGTCCATGATGGCAGTGTGTAAAGTTGCTATTACCAGTGGTTACACAGCAGATGAAATACTGAATTTGGGTTTCTATTTCACAAAAATTCAGTTCATACTCTCTGTTAATGACTCATATCTCTATTTTATGTTATTATTTATTTTGCTTCCAGTCACCTATGACTTTACTGTCTAATGCTTCCTGTCCTAAAAATCCTGAAATAGAGAACAGTCATTTTGGTGTTAAAATGTTCAACAATCAAAGTAGTTTTTTCTAGCATATGTCAGAATCAAACTTCTCTCAGTATCTTCTGGCTACAGACCACCATAGACTCAAATATTATGCATTGAATTTTGAACACACTCACCGAAAAGATGCCTCAGCGCAGATCTGGTGACTTCTAAAAGCAGCAGAGGGAAGTGAATCCCTCAAGACTATATTACTACTCTTACTGAAAAAGAGCATTTAACAGCCCAAAAATTATTTTCACATTGAAATGAATAAAGTTTACTAGTCTGGAATTGTCATTCTTTCAGATTTTCCAAGCCAAGTGGTAAGGAAAAGTACAAAGGGTGTTATAACGTGCTGTTAAACCCAGCACCCTGAATGGAAATGTCAGCTCAGGAGCTCCTTAAGCCATTGATGACTAGACATCTCATCAGCATCCTGATGGACTGATGGATCTTCCCCATCAGCTTTCCCCAGGCTTCACTCCTCTTTCCTGATGGAAACAACATATGGGATTAAAGGGTCCTTTGGATTTCTTCAAATGTCCTATGGACATCTCTTCTTTCAAACTACTTAGTCTACACTTTGCAGCTGAGCATCTATGGGTCACAATAACAGAACGAGTCCAAGAACTTAAAACTGAGACCCCAAAATCTAAATAAGTATTGTGAATTATCATTAAACAATTGAGTATTCAAAAGCTTTGCTGAAGTTAAAGGGAGTACTTTGCTCTTTAGATGTCTTTAGGTGCCAAAAACTAAAATTGAGAAACTGACCTATATGATCCTATTTCTGAAAATGTTGATCTGACAGTTGAGAGAGACTGTCATATAACCTCACTCATCTATTCTGAAAGCATGTTTAAGGTCAACTACAAATAGTGCTCTGAACAGAGGATAACAGGTCCGATGTGGAAAGTTAATTTTGTAGTATTTATTCCAGAATGCTCCCCTGTAAACAAATTATGGTATGAAAAAAAAAAAAAAAAAAAAAAAGGCAGCAAAATAAAAAAACCAAAAAAATCCAAGAAACAGGGGTTTGGGTGTCCCTTTATCTCTTTTCCCCCTCCAACCAATTTAATTCAAAATTTCTAAAAATTTATTTTTATTCCATTAGTTAATGAAATGAAAGCTGGAAGATGACAGTGAAGTAGACAATTCTTCACTCTGTCAGGGAATCTGACACTAATATGTATGGTATGTAGAACAGATCACACCTCAATTAACTGGGCTAGGAAACACACCAATCCACAGATCCTTGCATTACACACACCTGTAACTTCAAAAGTCGCATTAGAAAGGTATACTTAATTACTTAATAAAAGAAACCTGCTTTTGTGCACTTTGCAAACTGTAACCCGTACTGTAAACTTATTAAACAGCTACATACTACAGTATGATGTAAATGAATATCTGAATAATAAGAAAGTATGCAAAACACAAAAATATCTTACTATGAAGAGGAATGACTAAAGGGTTCTCTATGCTATCACATAATCTAGAAATATTGTCTCAAAACCACTCAGGACCAAATTCAGATACTATTACTTCTTACAGTAGTATCTTAGCCCAAAAGAGCTGTAACATGACTAATACAGCAAGGTCCTGTGAGGGTGCCCAGCTAGTGTTTCATCTCCTGCCTCACAGATTCCAGCTAGCAAAACATCAGTTGGAAGTAGGTAGAAATATTTTTAATACTTTTCATAAATATATCAGGAAAAAAGGGACTCTAGAAACTGTAAGAGCTTTTCTTTCCATATGTTTAAAGTCTAGCTTTCTAATCTCATAAGCCAAATTTGGAGGAAAATGAGTTTTAGGCAAAAACTGGGAGTTAAATCAGTCTCTGATAAATCAGCAATAGGTAAGCATCCACTACTAAAATTCAGTATTTTTTTTTCCCAAAGCCCATGCTATCTTCTTCAAATGTGTTACTGACGACCCTTATAATGGAGTGTGGTGTGAAAATACAGACTACAACTGAAAGAGTTCTTTACCAATAGATATTAGAAGCAAATATAAATTTCTTGTAATAGATGACAGTTTTCTGTCACCGTAGCTCTGCAGCGATAAGGCTGCTGTTTGTTTCCCAAGAAAAGGAGACCCTTGCTACATGGATCATTTTCATAGTGACAGTCTTGACAAGTTTGACATTTGCTTCATGAAGTATTCTGAAGCAGCCATCAAGAAAATGCCCCCTCTGGGACCACTGGCAAGCTGACAGTCGTACCTTTTAATGTGCATCTCCATTAATTCTTACTGTCAAAGCCCACCAAAATCCTACAGCGAAATCTCTGCTGATCTGCTACATTAAAAAATGGAGGCTATGAATGAACTAACCATTATAATGTCCATAAACATGACATCAATTAACTGGAAGCAGCTGTCCACCCCATTTTGTTCCGTAAAAAGAGCAACGTTTAACTGTTGGTTTTTTTTTTTCCCTTCACCAATGCAGTCCATGGCATCTGCTCTAGGTGGCAATGCAAGACTGAGAGAAGTATTTCTACAGTCAAGCTCCTCTTAAGAAGCTACGAGCAGCTGTGTGTTAATCACAAACGCTTTCCTTTAACTTGCACTGGTACAAGAACTTTAAGTCTTTCTGAAATGTTTGTCAGTGTTCTGTATTCTCTATTTCCTTGTTTCTAATTCTGATTATACAGATAAATGTACCATTGCAAGAGCCCTTACAGACAAATTTCATTTAACATTTAGTACAGAAGTGGATTTTCATGCCAGATTTCAAATCTTCCATCTGTTTCTCTCCTTTTTAGGAGGCAACCATTCCATTGAGTGGCCCTTCTGGCTGCTTGCCACTACAGTTGGGATGCTCTTCAGGGCAGGTGGTGCTTGAAACCCAACCATTGTTTTTACAAGGTCAGCTGGTTCTCCTTGAAGAGAGTAGAGGCAAATGCTTCCTCTTTAACACTTTGA
>JAVJGJ010000047.1:79964356-79986373 GCA_035590215.1 Microhierax caerulescens | reverse complement strand
CCGGGTGCTGGCCATATTGACACATGGCTTCTCCAGTTCCCCATGAAGCTGTGACACGGAGCACAGGAACGAGTACACTCTCCTTCTAAAATACACACTTCTCATCTTCCCACTTGACAATCAGAGTACGCTATTATTTATTGCAAAACATGTCAGGAACTTACTACCTCTTCAATTTATAGCTTTGAAATTTGGAAGATTTCCTGGCGATTAGGAAGGTTCCATTGTAGTCACCTGAGTTTTGCAGCCCAGGCGTGCTTGCACATCTGAAGTACAAATCAGTGTCCAGCAGTACCCACAAGTTTTGGGGAAAAAAATTACTCATACTCATCTGCTATAATCTGTCTAAGAGGAATAAAGAAAGCACTGGAAAAATAAATGTTTCATCTTACTATGATCAGAGACACCACTAAGTCAAATTCAGCCCTTCACAAGCAACAGCATTGAAAGCAGCTGTAAGTTTTAAAGCAACTGAAAAAACATTGACACCAAGTCATTAACTGCTCCTTATACAAATGCTGTCAATCACCTCAACCTCTTTGACAGACCCATCCTCATTTCTTACATCCCAGCACTCTAAGACCTCAGTTTCAGAAGCCACATAACCATTCTTGTCATATTGAGAAGGCTGCAGTCACTTCTTCACCAGCTTCAGGTTAGATTTTTTCCAAAGACCTTCTTAAATCATGGCTTTACAGAAAAAAACCCAAAAACCAAAAAGCAAAACCCAAACATTTGCTTAATTCTTCAAAGACTTATAAAAGCGAGAATACTTTTCTTCCAATGAGTAAATGATGTATTTGAAAAATACATTTTCTACTTACAAATATTTGATAATCAGAGTTTGCTACTGTTAGTAAGCAACCTCTTTTGGAACACAGGCAGCATTTAAACCTCAATAGAAGGTGATTTTCTCACCTCTGTTGGTTTAGCAGTTCAAGAAGAGACCTTGCTATTTAAACCATATATTTAGCTTTTTTTTTTTTTTTTTTAATCCAAATTCTGCAATGAAGAATTTGCAGATTTAGGCACTGTTTGATCATGTAGAAAAGTCCTTCCCTTTCTAACTTTCAGATGACCTAGCTAAATGAACATCTTTTCCTCCTCTGCCAAAATTCTCCCAACAGCAAGCAAAAAAGAACTAACAGAAAACTTTAATCTTAATATTTTGACTATGACACTGCTTCTGAACATTACAGAGAAATTTCCTGAAGATAGTGCCTAGCAATGCAAAGAGAAATAAATTCTAATTCCTAACGTACCTAGCTGTTTCTCTTGTACTTTTAAGGGATGCATCTAACCTGCAGAGAGAATTTAGAAGATCTTACTGCGCACTCTGCACACCTTTGGGAGCCCAACTACCACTGAATCTCTGGGTTTGCAAGTTTTCCAACACAGATAACAGTATCACTATTGATCTAGCACACTGTAATTGCTACTAATTTATGAAGCAAACACACAGTACTATTACATGTAAGATGCAACACAGCACACAGGGGATCAGTAACAGAGCATGGAGTATTTGACTAACAAGCCACCAGCCAAGGCTGCTTACTCCATAATTAGTGTGAAAGAAACCCTTGTAGTAGTTCAATAATCTCTTCATCAGCTCATCACCCACAGTGTGAGGCAGCTTGCTGAAGAATTGGAGCCCAGAGACCTGATTTTTTTTCAGCCTACTGAGGCATTTGTATCTGTGTTGTGCTTTCAAAGCTGCTTCTGCCTGGGAAAGAATCAAACCCCTGTTTTCAGAAGAAATCTGCTCTTTCACTAAGACATTTAAAAGAAAAAACAACAAAACATTAATGAGGGTGTCACAGTAGTTAACTCATTGGTAGCGTTAGGAGGGGACATTTAAAAAAAGCTTTTTCAACCCAGGAAAGCACATCTCCTAGGGTAGTCCTGTAGAAGGAAAACATGCTCTCTGAAGGGTGATCAAGAGCAGACTCTGAAACACAGGTGACCTGACTTGCCTGCTAAAGGAGCCTGTTGATTGTAAGTCAGCTTTTCTCAAGTTCCCCGCAAGCCTGACCTTTTCTGGGCTTCATTGCCTTTGTACTACTCCTGTCCCCAAAGAGGGAAAAAGCTACCACCTGTGATTGATGGCAGCACCTCCTCTCCTAGGAAGCAAGGAGGAGAGAAGGAGATGCAATTACTGGGAACAACTTAGTTCATTTTTTGCCTGTCACATGGGAACTAAGCCAATGCCTGCAATTAGAGGCTGTTAATAACAGTCTGTTAGCTGTTTCCTGGCTGGTATAAACAGTAGTAACCAGCAGTTGCAGCTGCTTCCTACTCTGTTACACAGAAGAAACTAAGCTAGTAATAAATTAGCAGAATTTAGTTTTGATTTAACATTTATCCTTTCTTCTTTAGTAGCTAATAGTATTTTGATTCCTTTCAAACATTCCTATCCCTTTTTTGCCACGATACTCACTTTGATAAACTGCTGCAGGCATACTAAAATTTACTTTTGAAAAATACCCTTTTTTTTCCACAAGTCTTCCATCTGTATACCTTCACTGTATCTTGTCTAAGCAGCTAATATTTAGGTGATAGTCCTCTTATTCAATCATCAACACGTTGCTTGAAATTTTTGTTTTGCTTGTCTTTCTGTGGCAGCTCAGCTTGGGGTGTGTGGGGTGCATTTGCAGTAAGAACAAGCTGTAATTGCTAGTTGCAGATATAAATATGTATGTCCAAACCCTGGAAGAAAGTGTGATGCTTCAGCTATTAAAGTTACCTAGCAGCGTAAACATTTGAAGACTATAATGACAGCTTATTCTCATTTTCCTGCTTGAAGAAATTGGACTGCTTCTGACTGCTGTTAATTATCATGTCCCAACACTTTGTAAGAATGTGGCTTGCAGTGACCCCACGTTCATGTGTCAAGATAGAAGCTGTGTGCATCTGAGTATCAGTCCTTGGCTTTCCTAAGAATGATGACATCTTGGGTTGCTAAAACTCTCAGTCTGGCACTTCAAAGAGCAATAGCTTGTAATAACAACAGCAACAATAATAATAATAGTAATAAACATTTATAATATGATAATATGCTTACAATAAATGAAATCTGTTTCTAGCTGGAGAATATAAGGCTACACTGGAACAAGCTGGTTTACAGCTTGATCTCTTTATCTGGTATCCAACACCTAAATTAAAGAGCCAAAAGTAAGTCAAAATCTCATATTTCATTTATAAAAAGCACAACTTTTTTTAATAATTGTTTGAAATGGAAGAAGAGATACATCAATGAGCTATTTAAGAGTCTAAATAACTAAAGGATAAGTGATGAAATGTGGGACTAAGTGGTTTCTGCTTCTTCTTTAAGCAACTGCTTAGGTGCCTGAGAACCTAGAAATGAACAACCAGACTTTACACCTTTCATGCATTTTCTCTTTTTTGTCTTTACTCTGAACATTTTCAGCAGCTAAGCTTATACTTCTTATCTTACCGATTTCTTCAGAAATTCAGCTGAGGTGTTTTGATGAAGGTAGGCTGCCTCCTCCGAACATTTCTGTCACCCTCCATGTTTTGGATGAGAGAGTCAGATCTAAAAAAATTATAGGTAGCCTAAGCAACTGCCACTACAGCTGGCCTTTCTCAGTAGCTCAGATAATCTAGTGCATTGCTGTGTCATGAGATGTGACATTGCACTAAATGCTGAAAATGTATAAAGAACTACCAGCAAATATACAACTGAATTTTCCCTTTTTAGGGGTTATCCTTGGCTGTTTTAACTCATCCCCATTTAAACTCACACGTGAATTTAGCCACAAAACAGACATGCTAAGTAGGAAATCACTTCCACGGTAGTTAACTCCCACAATCAGGATCTTGGTATTGTCTTCTCAGAGCCTCCAGTCAATCACAAGGCAGCATTATCTTACATAAAGGCATTTGAGAAGTTTTGAGCTATTTAAGTCCAGAAAAATCAGCTGCATTTAAATGAGCTGTTCATTAATTGCAATCATTAGATTTATTCTTTCCCATCTGTTTTAGAGAAGTGTTTGATTTCTGAATTAGGTGAAAATAACAACCTATTTATGACCAGCTTCAGTCCTACCTCCTGCTTCCTTGTTCAAAAGAAGCAAGAGTAAGTTGTCTTTCTTTTCTGCTCTTATACATTCAATGTAAATTCAATATATTGTTATACATTCAGTTCTTTGATACAAATGGGATTCTTTGAGCATCCAAAGCATTTCAGTCAGTTGACAAAATCACTGCAACAGTTTGGACTGGATTTCAGATTATTTGCCAGACTTAACACTCAAAACTCCACATCTTATAAAACAGTTTTATAAAACAAGTGGTTTAACATTTGTCCCTTTTATACTTAACAGCTATGGTTGTGTAGTAAAGTTTATTTCAGTTTGGTTTTATTAATTCTTGTCAATAAATGTTGAACTAATTGAGAAGAGAACAATTTTAATTATTTTGAAATTATTTGAAAATTCACATCACAGCAAAAATTTTGGAGAAAGGAACAGGCTCACAGAGCTGGTGACATGGTGGCGCTAGCATGCTATGTCTAGAAATCTAGGTTCATTTCTTTTCAGAGATTTGAGTCCAGATCTTATAATCAAGTATTTTGGGTAGAGGCAAAGAGCAGGTCAAAGCATCCACCTTTTAGTTGACTCTGTTAGTCCACAGGGTAACTTGGAGGACATGATTCTTACTCCTCCTTTTTGGCACTATGGGTCACTAGCCCAAAAGAGGATGTTCCTGAATAGTAGGAAGGACACTTAAAATCTACCACCCATAAAATCTATTTTCTGGTCCTGTAGATATTGGTATTGCTCAGTTTTCTCTAGGTAATGACTTGGGAACAATCATGACCCTATCTGTCCCTTAGGGTCTTTGGGAAAAGCATACACAGTAATAAAATTCTATCAAGCATACAAAGAGACTAAACCTCCATATTCCACATTCTAGTTCCCAATAACTTCACATTTTTTGTAAAAATAAAGGTGAACTTATATCACAGACAAACTTAAAAAAATTTGTATCAATGAATCAAGAAACTGACAGAGAACACTTGCCTGTGAAAGCTAACAGTCTGCAGACAAAAAGAGAATGAAATATTCTTTGCTTTAGACTTGTAATAAAACTTTCAGTGCTTCACAGTGCCTCTGGAATCTCTTCATATCCTCTCTAAGGAGCTGTGACTCATCAGCTGAAGAATACTAGTCTGGATTAATGGCATTCACCCAGAGCTAACTTTGTAACTTTTTTTTTTTTTTTTTTTTTGAATAAGCATGTCTGAAGCCATGGTACCTTTTCCTTAGTGTTTACATCCATAACAGAATTTGAAAATGTTATGATTCTGCATTCCTTAGCATCATTCCATGCTCCTAGGAGTAAAATGACTTTGCTAGAAAGCAGGGCAGATGTGATTATGAAACACATTCGTACATTTGCAGCTAGCTATGACACTGTTCTACACAAATTACTCATGGTTAAAGTTTCATGTTAATGGCATAGGGGAGTAGAAGGGGACAAAGCCAATGAAATGAAAGAAGCTAATAAAGCAAGGCATCTCTGGGCTTTCTGGCTCCCTGTGTTATCAGTACCATACTTTAGTCAGCTGCACATCCTAAATTTTATAATAATGTAAATATGAAACCTCTAATCAGGAACACTCTGGCTAACATATAGATGAAGAAGGCTTGTGATAAAATTGAAGCAGCAAGGGAAAGCCCCACTGCACTTCAGAACATTTATATGTGGATTTCTGGGTTTTGTGTATTTTTGTCAGGTCTTCACATGCCAAAACCAGTAACATGGAACACATAGGGAAGGGAAATCTTGTCAGAAACATTCCTAAGAGTTTTAATTTGCTTTGAAGAAAAAACACATCTTCAAAAGATCTAGAAACTCTAAAAGATGATATTGCGATGTCAGAATGATGACAACCTTTGTGGCACTGTTGGTACTAATAAATACCAGAGTGATGCAATGTCAGTACAAGTTATCCTACTATGAAAACAAATACATCCAGAGACTTAAGACCTAATCATATCGTGTGCAGAAAGGGAAGCTTGAAGCAAGAGATACAAAGGAAAGGCGATCTGGTGCTGTGGCAGTACATCTAAGGCCTAAATCAAGTAGGCAAAGAAACAAACACTAAATACAGTACTTAGGACCCCTTCCTCCTTTGAATACCCTCTATAGCAATCACTAGCACTAAGTCCCTGTTCAGACAGAACAGTGTTCACCACAGGAAGGGAGAAGGTAAAAAGAGGGTGGCTCTCTATCTCCTCTCTGTCAGGCTTCTGAGACTTCCAGAATCTCTCTGACCCAGACCTAGATCAGAGCCTCATGACATATTTCCAACTGGGCAGATCTTCTGGCTTAACAGTACACTTATATGGCCAAAAAGGCTACAGAAAAATAAAGAATAAGTTTTGTTAGTGTGCAAATAATGTAGGCTGAGTTGAGAGTTAAGATCCCCACAAGTAATAAGAAACGCCTTTGTGCAATAGGTAGCTGATTCTGCTGAAGAGTGGAGTTTCAGCCAGAAAGATCCTATGATACCTTTCCTCATTAAGACCAATAATCTAATCTGGTTGTTCAGGGCTCAGAGCTGTGTCTGTGTGGCTCACACCCAAACCCAGCTCACACGCTCTGATTTATCCATGCGCTGGCACAGGTGCTTTGCTCAGAGCCAGGTGTACAGCGTGACTGAAAACAACAGAGGCCACAGATGGACTTGGGTGGCAATGCCAGTTCCACCTGAACGGTTACCAAGAATAGTGGGAACATGACCCAGAAGATCAGAAACCAGCTGTAAGTTTAAATGTTAAAGTGAGAATTCAAAAGTTCATTACCAAAATGCATGAACTGCATTATTAGTGGATCAGGATCCATTTTATTTTAAGAAAAGGCAGGTAGTCTACCTGAGCAAAAATCTGACACAGTGTAAATGTTACATATCAGAGAATCATTAAAGTTAGGAAACTGGTGGAAGCAAGAGCTAAAGGGAAGACTACAAAGTGTACATTTTTCCTGTTTTAGTAATTCATAGAAGCTTAATTGTGGAGTTTTCTAACTCAATAACTGAAAGAGAAATTTATAAATGATCAGGTAATGGTTGCAGAAATATTATGAAGCTGAATAACCAAGCTATCACAAAGTACTTTGAGATGTTCTGCAAAGCACTGCAGAGTAAAAAAAGAAAAAAAAAATCTATACAATTGTTTTCTACCTGTGCAAACTTAATTAAGCTGGATCCAAGAATTTGTGCTAAAGCAAACAGTTCAGGCCTTGGGCTCAAAATGTACAGCCAAGTTCTTACTATACTTATGTCTCTGCAGTGCTCTTTTTACTTTCCCTTCCCTTCTGCCTCCCACTATGCATTCTCAGCAACTTTTAGCCTGTTTTTTCACTTCAAAAACTAAATTTGGGAATTTTACAAATGAAAAAGACACTACAAGAATATCCTTTGGTGCAAGCCCCTAACACCCACTCCCTCACCCTCCAGTTTTCTCTTATTGCCCTTCTGGGTTTCTATATAGTAAAATTTCCTGTTCAGGTAGATATTTTCAGAGGGGAGTTATAGAGAAAAAAAAAAGAAAAAAAAAAAGAAAGAAAAAAAAAAGAAAAAAAAAGAAAAAATAGAGAGATCCATTAGGAAGCTGTAGGGCAGCTTCACCATATGGTATGCCCAAAGGAGACACTAGCAACACAATAAACTGCAACTCGTAGTGTCATGCTGCTGTATTATGCATAACTCATCGCCTCCACTTGTAGCAGAGGTCTGAATCAGAAGACATGAGATAATACCTATATAACAGTTCTCATTCTTCAAGTAGTCCATCACAGAATTTATTTCCAAGGTGTGAAATGACGATATGCAAGGTGAATAAAAACTTTCTCAAGCAGACCTAATATTGACCTTCTTGGTTTCTGAATTTTTTCCAGGTTCAGGAACACACAGGTCACTCAGTGCAGAAAGGTAAGGATACTTCCCCAGTCCCCAATTTTCTGACCGAAGCCTCAGCTCTCTGATTCAACAGATGATCGACTGCAGTGTAACAACACCCTGCAATGCAAGCAAGGTACAATCCAAGTGCTAGTAAGCCCTATGCACTGTGGTACATGCACTCAGTACAAGGTACCTGATAGTTTGACCTAGAAACCATCTATTCTGAGGTCCCTTTAAATGCTTTTCTCACTCTCTTTGGAGCCCTGAATGAAAATAAAAGCTCTTAGCTTTGCTTCTTTTTTTAAAAGTCTCCACTACCGACCACTGTTACCGTTTCACACAGTGAAGTACCTGAAAAACCTCTGCTGAAACTTTGTGATTTAGGAAAGGGGCAAAAGGAAAGAAGGAAGAAGAAAGAGAAAGACTGATCACTTCCACTGCCTTTGAAAAAGAGGAGTAAAGTGGGATTAAAGCATCAGTGACGCAGTTCAAACACAAAGCATATGTGACAGAACAGGTTCATCATGCGTTACACCATCAGTGTCTGCTGGCTGATTTTTGGCAGCTGATTCTGCAAGAGCAACCACTCGCCCACTGCCTTACCAGCCAATGGCTGAGAGCAAAACACAGCTGGTTCTCCTTGAAGAGAGTAGAGGAAAATGCTTCCTCTTTAACACTTTGAGCCTTTAAAGGTTTAGGTTTATGAACTTTAGACTGTATCTGTGGATGCTTAGATATCACAGACCTGAAACATTTACTAAGAAATAGTTGAAAAGCAACTTTAATGGCACTGTACTGCGCGTGTATGGGACGACCTCCTTAATTTCCACTCTGGTCTCAGAGTGCACCGTGGCGTTAGTTTTCAAGCCTTCAAGTCTGACACTGTCCTGATTAAGATCCTCTCTAAGGCAAATTTGTCACTCAATTATAATACTTAGGTCAGTGCATATATAAACATATATATGGAAACCACAATTGCATTTTCTAGTATGTGGGAATAGAATAATTATTTTTATGAATTATAAATGAAAACAGAATGTTCCACTTCATATATAGAATAGTATTCCATAGCCTAGAAATGCATATTCTAATAAAATCAAGATGATTTTAAATATTCATGATTATACTCCCACCATATTTACACTATACATTTACTAAATTATAAGCAGTAAAACTTCATGTTTGTATTCTTGATGCTAAGGAATAAAATAGGTTGTTCTTACAATAGCTACATGACAACAAAAGGTAATTAGGCGAACAATAAGGAATTGATATCTCTTGCCTAATAAAATAAAACCCCCAAAACGAAACACAAAACTTCTCAGATGTTAGGCTATACATGCATCTTGGTAGTTACTAAATGATGGCCTAAGGTTTTTTTTCATGCATTAACTGTTTTCACAAATACGTTTGGCTATGGACAGCCTTTTATCAAGAGGTCTGAACATTCTTTGTTTCCAAAATTATTAATAACATTAAAAAGAAAAAAAGGCACAACTGAACTATCAAAAAATGCTTCTGTAAGCTACAATCAAGACGTGCTGCCTGCAGTTGAAGGCAGCTGAAAGCCATCACTCTAAACAATACTGAAGTCCATGTTTTTAACGGAATAAGACAGTACTACCATATGACAGGAATAAATTCATCTCAATAACAGAGAAAATCTAGACCCTAATGAAAATGTTTTAGGAAAAATGAGTGCATTGCATGCTTCTGACCAAAATTAATTAGAGTTTTAATGTTTTACATTTCCACCATAATTCTTTAAATGGTGCATTTATTTCATAGTAATAAACACTTGGTTCATTAAGTAAAGTTCAAAATCTGTGTTACTCGCTACATTTAACAACCTTTGGCCCTCTTCTTAAGTATTTCTTGATTCAGGTTTCCAAAGCATTGAATAAGCAATTGAGGAACACAATTAAATTTCATGACTCTGCATATTTAGGATTCTTATTTCATCTAAGACAAAGGGCAATTAATCTACCATTCTATACTGAATTCCAACTTTAGTGAGCCATGATAGATACTGAAATGAACTTACAGAAAATGCTTAATTAAATTACTGTAAAAAGCATAACTAAAGTTTTTTCTTTCCTTATGACAAAAGAAAATGAACATTTAATTAGAAAAAGTGTATTGCAGTATTTTAAATTTAATAACTTGGGAATTCATGAAAATACTGCTAAAACGTGAGAGCTAACAATTCAGAAAGCTTTTCTCTCCTTTGTCTTATATTTCATCAGAACATTTCACCTGAGTACAGCCATGAAATTCTGTTCAGGTGCAAGGCATAAAAGATGGATCTTTCAATAGAGTTATTATGATGACATAGGAGTCTGAACAACACAGAGAAGGCCTTTATTTTAGCCCCCTATTTTCCAAAATGTGAGATAAGTGAATGCTGTAAAAATGGCTTTATAGTTGTTGCAATACTGAATGCCTATATTTAGTCACAATCCACAAAGTTGCAAACAAAACTGATATAAATGGATGAAGCTGTAGAAGTAGGTGGAGGATAGACTGTGGCAGCCAATAGAACCTGTGCTGCTGAACAAGAAATCAAGAGATGGAAGAGACTGTTGCTGCTTTTTTTTTTTTTTCCTAAAAAAAACAGAATTCCTTTCAGTAGGTCCTCCAAAACACATACTGATATTTAAATTCAGAGTACAGCTACAGACAGATGTTCCAATGATTTCAACATCCATTAAATAAAATCCCCAAA
The DNA here is from genome assembly GCA_035590215.1 of Microhierax caerulescens. Lineage (NCBI taxonomy): Eukaryota > Metazoa > Chordata > Aves > Falconiformes > Falconidae > Microhierax > Microhierax caerulescens. The sequence goes on along the minus strand of JAVJGJ010000047.1, from coordinate 79,975,721 downwards.
AGAGCATTCTAGGCTAAGACCAGCTCCACATCTTCATGCTAACTAAGGTACTATCTCTCATGAAAGACCTACATCTCCTCTGCTGTTATGATTCATTTAATCTAAATTAAAACTAGCACTGCAGACCTACCCAGAAGTCAAAATTGTTCCTTTACAAGCTGTAGAAACATACTTATAATATGACGATATAACCCAAACATTTGGCTACCAACCTGAAATCAAACAAGATAAGAAAGCTGTTGCTTTAGAACTTGGAATTCAGTTGGTTTGATAGCAAAGGAAGGCTTGTAGATTTGTTTGGGTTTATATTTTGACTTTATTTCTCATTTCTAGATAGCAGTTACTGTTCTGATGCTGTAACGATACCTTAATTGTCCTGTTTCATAGAATAGATCAACTCAGCTGTATGTGAAGCATCAAGGGTATATTGGTAATAAACACATAGTTAATTTGGAAACAAAATTGTAAAATTTCATATACCAAGGTTTCAATAGTTTCAAGCTGATCAGCTTCTAAAATAAAAAAATTAATGTATTAGGTGTAACAGTACAATTAGTTCTCCTCAGCCTCCACTCGTCTCTGCATTTCCAAGTGAGGTTCTAAAGCCAAATGTTATTTAATTCAGTGGGTATACTGAGGGATGGTTTGGTAATTTGTCATGATAGTGATATCTCTTTGCTGTAATTTTTTGAAGTCAGAATCTGATGAAACTCTTTCAACTGGAAATAATGCAATGTCCAAACATTTAAAGGACCATCCAAAGGAACTTTGCAAAAACCTGCCCTGTAAAAGCTGCTTCTGACTCCAAACATAGTCTGATACCCTCCCAAAACTTTTTCTCTATCAATATTTATAATTCATATTTTACTTTGTAAAAAATTCATAATTTATAATATATATTTATAATTTATAATATGTATTTTACTTTGTAAAAAAATATATTAGTTGCCTTTCAGAAACTTAGAATCACATTAATTGATAGACCTCGCCTTGGTGCAGGTAGTCACCACAAACAGGGTTCCTTACAGGTTCAGGGTTCATTTCTTTCTGATAAATTTAGAAGTTACTGTTTCACTGTACTACATCAAAGTCATCTTCTGGTTTGTGAACAGCTTGCTTCCTATCTCTGCCCACCCTCCAACATACCACACATAACTTTGTTAGAAGAGAAAAAATACCTCGATGTGATTCAATTACTGAAAAGCTATACTCTAAAAGATTCCCAACGCTAGGGAAATCTGGCTGTAACCAGTTACTGCTTGGCTCTTACGGTAGAAGAGCTCATTACAGAGCTGATAATATGAATCATTATTTATCTGTTTTTTCCTTAAAACACCGAAGCCACTTCATATCATTTTGAAGCTCATTGAACTCCGCTCCTCAGAAGACTACTCACTCACGTTTTTTACCTCCCATTCCATTATATCACAGCGCTTCCAAGAGATAATATTCTTCACAATCATTATGGGCCACCACTTGCAAACAGGTACACATGCATAGTTATATTACCCTCGTCTGATCACTGAACTGGACACTACTATTTACTGGGGATGTGTATGAAATATATTGTAGAACCAGGCTCGTCTAGAATGGAATACTGAATTTAAACAGTCCCTGGAACAAGCACGGCATTTAAATTATGGGTGTTTAAGAGGAAGTTGAAGCTATTTTCAGAGGGCTATTTTTTGCTGAAATCTGAGTGCTGCCAGTCAGCTGCCGCTAAAGAGTTTCTGCCCAGCACCTTACACAGGGTCAGCAATGGCCCCGCAGCAATGTTCAGTAGTTGCTGCTGTCTGCTCTAGTACAACAACCGCTCTCGTAACTGTCAGTGCCACGGAACAATATCAAGCAAAAGCTTACACAGTCATTCATTTTACTTAGTTGCAATCTGTTTGGTTTTATTCATTGGCTGTTCTCTTCCTGTACGTTCAGGAGCTCCAGCAACTGGATATCATGACTCTAAGAGTTAACAGCCAGTAACTACTTCATTATTTTCTGTTTACTGATGATTTAAGATAATCATCCTATGTCTCCTTTACACACATAAAAGGTACTAAAAAAAAAAAAAAAAAAAAAAAGTTTATAAAAGATTATGCAGGAAAAAAAGGCTCATGTTCTGTTGCAAATTCTACCTAGTATTTGCTACAACTCGTTTTGCCTGCCTCCTTTCACCTACATGGACCTTAGACCTTAGACAGCACTGACATTTAAATCAGCACTTAAATTTAGAAACAAATAAATAACTACACTATTTCATCTGCCAACATACTTTTAAAATATTATTATTAAGAATATGAAGACTACAAAGAAAATACAGCAAATGCTGTCTATTTTAGTAGACCACAAATCAAGGCTCTTAACCCTTCCTGTATTAATTGATACCTCCCTTTGCCTCTCAGTACTGCCCTTAATGACAGTGGAAGTTACTGGCATTAATCATTTGTGACTTGGACTGAAGTATTTCCTGTTCATTTAAATTCAAAGAAACCTTTGAGGAGTAAGTTCTCAAAAAAGTGAAACATGAAAAACTTTGTTAGCTGTTGCTTCCCCTGTTCATTCCAAATCCCCAAAATGATGCCTTTTAAAACCTAGATACAGAAAGGTCTCTAGCTCATGTCAAGATTTTGCTGTTCAATTTTATACATGGCAATATATTGATATAATATTTATTTAACTATAATATTAATTAATAATTTGACTCTTAGCCAAGTCATATCATGCCACATACTGTACAGACACATCTGGAGAGTCTGATCTTGCAGTCTAAAATCAGTTACGAAAAAAAATGAAAGAAGACAAGGACAAGTAGTAAAACACCATAAAAGCTAACTGGGCCAGGATAATGGGCATGTATCTCAATCACATTTTTGTGCCAAGCGTGGCTAATAAATGAAGAATGATTAAAAATTTGTTATTATCAAAAAGTATATAAAACTATTTCATATAGACATATATAAAAATACCTTAAATGTCTATTTTTTATATTATATTTATATTCTATTTTATACTGATTATACGATACAGACAGCAAAAATCAGAGAGTTATTGCAGATATTTTATCAAAACAGCACTGGGCCTTGAGAAGTCAGTCTGTAGAGCTGTGCTTCTGTGGGGAAAACAGAGTTGAGGTCAAGGGAGAATTTCCCATGTGAAGCATGGTGTATGGAGAAAGCTGAAGAAAACCTCTGGATAGCGAGCTGGCAAATGTCACTGGAAAAGAGGAAGAAATGGAAGAGTGGTACATCATAGGATTTAATCTAGGGGAGGGTCACTAACAGAAACCAGGATAAAGCTAATCCATGAGTCCATAGTAAAGCAAAGTCTGAGGCTCAGATGAGGAATTTCTCAGCTAAAATCTCTGCCATTTGTCCCCCTACTATAATATGTATTTGGTCTGGAGGGTGTGGAAATTGAACTCGCTGCTACATTAAAGAACTTATCTGTAAAATGTGAATAATACTACCTCCAAAGTCAGGATGGAGGTCTATGCATAAAAAGATTTATATAAGTGCTAAGTGCTGTCATTGTCATTAGATTCAGAAAGTACAGAAGGCTTTAAAAGCATTAACTTTTCCAGTGCAGAGCATCACCTGTTCTTTCTGAAACCAGCAAAGAAGACATAAAATGAGTGCAGTTATTGCAAGAAATTGTCTGGGTTTAAATTCTGATGCATATCTTTTGTCTCGAGGAAAAGTAAACAACCATTAATAGCAGGAATTTTATGATACACAATATGGTATAATATGCAGCAAGCTATAAAGCATATGAAAAACAGTTCTACTTCATATAAACTTGTTTTTCATCAGGAAATTATTTAATTGGAAAGATGCTTTGAGAGCAATCAGAAGGCAATGCATAAAAAAAGGTGTCTGGTTTGGAATGATGAAAAGAGAAAGGAGTCAATTTTTAAAACATAATTAAATAAGGAAGTAACTACCAAGTCAGCGCTAGTACATCAGCCAGCAGGATAAAATGAAGATGATGTGCCTATTCCTCTTTTTCAGAAGGACAAGTACCTGCTGTCAAAGGAAGACCACATCCTAATAGCATTTAAGTGGTAGTCAATATCCTCTCTGTGAAAGCTGCAGTGGTCAGCTTGAGTTAGATAATTTTTTTTCTAAGTGCTTATACTTTCATATTTGGGCAGTCTTGCATTGCGTGATGGTAGTTGTTAAGGTTGTGGCCCAGAATTACATCAGTTTCTGATTCTGGGTTTTTCAAACATATTGTTTATGTCCTGTCTTGTGCTTACATTTCAAACTTTGTTGTTTACTCAAGAGACGGTGGGAGTTTCACACACAACATTCTCTTCATCCAAGAATAGCAGTTATTCATTTGCCCTAGCAACACAACATTTTCAGACACAGCGAGCACTGCCTCTACATATAATCAAATTTTCCTCTTGAAAATCTTTATTTCATTGAGAAAAACAAATAGCAAAATTTTCTTTTGTATATTTAAAACTTTAATTACAAGAGGACAGCTATTGGTACTGCCCAACAGGTTAAAATGCTTGTTCTGAACAGAGCTGTCGCTAATACAGTATTTAAATTTACAAAGTGATTTCTGCATGAATGAGATTGTTCCAGGCTGAAAACAACATGTTTAGTATCGTAAACAAACAAGAGAAGACTGCACAAAATGAACTGTTTAACAGGGGTTTATGTACCCCCTGTGCATTGTATTTGGAAATGAAGTCCTTAAAACTCAGAGGCGGAGGGATTCTCTGTGGATTAGAAGAGCGACCCACAATCCATTCAGCAGCATCCTTTTATACAAAATTTGGCACTAACACTCTGTTTGCTTCAGCAAATGACTTCACGCTTTGTCCTTTTAATCCAATTTCTACCATAATATAGACTAAAGTGTAGTGAAAATACTGAAAGATGATGCCTGGAAATGAAGTGTGTTAGAAATCTAATCCAGGTGGTAATCCAGTGCCACACAGTCAGCTCATCGTTAACTGAGAAGTTTAACCCACAGATAAGATAGCTTGTACAAATCAGTTCTCAGCACTAATTATGGCTGGATATAATTATCACACATCAAGACATGACTCAACAAGGCAGGTAAGAAGCTGAGTCTGAGAAAAAGAAAAGGAACAGGCACTCTATTGAAAGCACAATAATTGATTGTAACACTTATCCCAACTTGAATAGCTCAGATTTGTAGGTTATTACAGCATTAGGTACTTTGCTGGCGTAGCCCCTAAGTGTATAAGCTACCCTACTCATCAACAGCATCCTCATTAGTAGGTCTTATCCCCTCTTTTCTTTAGGCCAAAGCACCCATGCATACCTTAAACATCCCACCCCACCCCAGGAGACAGGAGCCCCTTCAGAAAACCCTTACTCAAGTTTCACTGCCATGGAAAACAACAATTTCCTAGTGAATGAACATCGCTACTGTTGTTTTTTCCTAGATGGATTAACAAAAGGCAGCCCCGCGGGCAGACACTCCTGGGTGCCAGTGGCTTGCCATCTACGTGTCGTGGCAAGGGAGGGCCAGACAAACAGCATCAGCTCTGCAAGGGCCCACTGATGGCTCAAAGGGAACACAGCGCTGCCGCTCACTGCTTGTGGATGCGATGTCAGACCTTCTGTCAGCACAGTGAGGTTCACCAGAGATTTAAATCAAAAATAAAACCCCAACAATCTTCAAGCAACTTAAGCCTGACGAAAGCATACCACTGTGAGACTCCCGTCACAATATTCAGTGCCGCATACCTTTTTATCCCAGCCAAAATAGTATCTGTTCATAGAGGTCTCTCTTTAACTTACGCCTTGAGCAGAAGCAGGAGAAAGAAAATGGTACCTACCCAAATTAAAAGCAGATGTCAATAAATTAAAGGATTACAGTCCTGGAACTCAGAATCTGCAGAAAGCACAAAGCGAGTGAACCCAGTGCCAGAGCTCGCTGCAGCTCACTGTAACCACCTCGAGCACCTAACTATAGCTCTCCTATTTCCCTCCACAGCGGGGAAACACCACAAATATAAGCCAAGAGTAGGCAACTCAAGTTAATTCTGTAGTCTAGGGATCCATGCCAAGCTCTCAACTGGCTACCGCTGGCGAAAAGGAAATGGGATTTTCTACCATTTCTGAAGCAAACGCCTCCTCAGTGGAGTTCCTTTTGCATAGCCAAACTTGTCAGTTTTAGACACTTCCCTCCCGAAAGGTAAATTGTTCCCTTAATAATTTCCACAATTTCTCACAAGATATAAGGATTTTCTTTATACAGGATATTTCAAAGTTAAGCTGCAGAATCAAACAAATTGTGCAGGAAGAAGACCCAAGAAAATGGAAGATATATTTCCTGGTACTGTTCTTTCCAAGGTGATTTGAGCTGCATTTTGCCTGTGCTGGCTCTCAGCAGTAAGTTAGCATTCTTGCTTAATGGAAAGGATTTGCATTCCTGGCCTATGTAAAAATTCAGGCTGCATCTGTGATTCTCTTTTTCCAGTTGTTTCTCTGAGTGATCCAGGTTGAGATCTAAGATTTTTATTTTGTCTGGATAGTTTCACTAAATGCAAGGCAGCCCTCCCCTACTCCTCGGGTAAAGTCCCAAACACATTCTTTCACTTTCAAGGTCTTATCTGTTGATACAAAGAATAAAAGGGAATTTTCTCCATGCCCATTTTGTTGGGTTTTTATGAGCTATCAGACAAAAGCTGTTGAAAATAACATGTCTTAAGGTCGTACCACCTTCCTCCCATAAACTACTTCCTTTGGCTGCCCTCTCAACCAGTGTAGAACTTCACCATTTGGTGGATGTGTCACCATCTTCAGGCTTGTTTTCTTCTACCTTTCACAGTTTACTTTACAAAATTCTCATCTTCTTAATCAGGAAAGTTCCTGAAGATCCTTAGGATAACACTTAAAATCTTCTTGGCATCCTATCCTTCAGACACAAGCCCTTCTCTTTTGGATTGCTGTTCTCTATCTACTTCCTTTAAACAACATCTCCTGGTACAAGGATAAGGTAGAAATAACAACTTGCCACTTACAGATATGCTCAAGGTAGGGGAACTGAGGAGATTTTCCTAGAAAGGAAATACCTGGCAGTTGAACTGCCTTCTTTACGTTCTGAATCATGATCTTACCTCTAATCTGTCATTTAAGGGAACACAAGAGGAAAAACTGAAACAGGCACCAGTCTCTCTCTCTAAAAAATTAGAAACATGTCTGGGGACTATGGCAATGTGTTCCAACCAGAAAACCACCACTTAGGGTGTCTGTTTTGTAATGGTTGACAGGCACTGAATATTTCACTGATAAATGTTATTTTCAACTCATTCATCTGTCATAAAGACCTTCTAAGCCAGGATTCCCATTTCCTGATAGGGAATATACGAAGTAATATTTAACCTGAGGTTTATTCTGTTGAGCAGCATACTTTACCCTCCTCACCAGGAGTGACTGGGAGTCTAAAAATTAAACATTTGAGATGAAAGCATACAACACAGAAATGGATTTTCCAACTATGTGTTCAGCTTGTTTGTTTTACATAACAATCCACCTGTCTATTCCAAAGCCAATAACAACAATTGCCAAACTTCAGACCTTATTCTCGCCTTTGGGGAGCATACTACTCTGTGACTAAGTCACTAGTCCTCACTTAGCAGCATCCAGTCACTACTCATTTCAGTTATTTCATTTCATTCTTATTCTGTATGTAGAAAATTAAACTTCCAGTCTTTTAATGCAAAAGGAATTTTCAAAACGAAAAATTTTAGTGGGCCTGGGATGGAGCAGAGCGGAGAACTGGTTGCATTGCACTGGTCTGCTTGCTGGTAAGCTGTTACGTCAGCCATTGCCCCTAAATCCTTTTTGGACACAGTGTCAGATTTCTATCATCAATTTCATAAGCCAAACTTTTTAATATTTTAGAACTCCCTTCACATTAATGTTTCATCACCCTGAAAAAAAGATTCAGATTCTAACAGCAGCCTTTGTCTCATGTGTGACAAATTTTCTAAGGAATACAGCAGGTTGTGATCATATTTATATCAACTGACATAATTTTTCTAACTAACCTTTATAGATAAACCCATCCTACTTTCACCATGCCAGATGCATATTCCCCACTAATCCAAAAATATTAAATGCATAATTGAATTTCATTTCCTCAGGGCATATGATTTTGTAACCCACAGCAGGAAAGGATAAGAACAGTCAATTGACAACAAAATGTCATGCCTGTCCAAACAAATGAAAGGCCAGATCTCCTTAATAGGTTGGTTTGTGCATCATTCTCCTGCTTTCTACAATAATGTTTATGAACCAGTGATCTATCAAGCTCTGCAAAATCAAGCAGCAGATACTTTGCAGTTAACAATTTTTTTCATCCTCTCTGAAAGGCACAATCAAGCCTGTGTGGTTTAAGAGATCAGCGCTTCAAAAAGCCCTAGGAGTATTCCTCCTGAGTGTCTTCACTGAAATACCATTTTCAAATGCAAGATTTGCTGACTTGCTGAAATTTCCAAGCAAGACATGCACTTAGAGCTAGCTGGAACACTATTATGGAAAGAGCAATATGACTATTTCTGACCGATGGTAGGCTTCCCCAATGAAGATTTTGGCTCCTGGAAGATGTGAAGCAAGCTCCTCAAAGAGCAGTGCGAAAATGCAAATTCTCAGGCTGAAATGCAGAAGTCACCATCAGTCAATCAAAGTCTACCAGATTATGTGATCCTGGAGTTTGTTTGCCTCAGAATTATTGCTCTATGTTTGAAAAGTATGAAGTAGCAGTCAGTGTGCCTGCTCAATCTGCCGTGAAGGCATCGTACTTGTTCTGCAATGCAGGCAGGCTCCTGCAGTACAGGAAGGGATGAAGACACCCAGGTATTTCTCAGTATTTCCATTTCAAAGCACAAAACCCTGACTTGTAATGTACCCACTTTCCTGGAACAGGAGATACTGAGGCTTTTCCAGAGTGAGAACAACCTCTGCTATATGCAACTATACACACTGGTAGCCTAACGCAGTTTTTGTCTGACGAACTTGTTCCACAGTATACCATAAGCCAATTCTTTGAAAAATGAGCTTTGAATGCAAAGCTCCTAGAATGCCTCTTCATGGCCAAAAGCCAAATGCATGTGCCAGCCTAACAGAAATGCCCGATTTCCAACAGGTATGAGCTCATACTTCAATACAGACATATCCTCATATAGTATCTCTCTTATACTGAAACAGAAACAGATATTGTAAAGGAAATAACAATGGGCTGTTGTGAACTCTTTAGCATACATTTGATTGTATGCAAGCAACTGAAAGCTCTAGACAGTTCTGCAGAAGCAGACCCATATAGATGCAGACAGATATTTTTTTTTTTAATGAAATGCTGAGTTTTATTGATTCTGAATTGCATGTTGTCCACCTAGACAAGGTTTATTTTTGACATCAAATGTCTTTGGTCTCAGTAGAACAACACTGAGAGAAAAGCTTTTACCCTAAAAAAAATTTAAATCTTAGTGTAGTTGGTGGAAAATGGGATGATTCGATTGACTTCCCACCTTTATTACTATTAACTTACTCAGTCTTCACAAGAGGACCCAGTGAATATGCAGGACAGGAGCAAATACAAATGGCTGTCTGCTCTCCAGAAAACAACAATACTTCCAGTATGATTCTGCTTATAAATCAAACGTGTAGCACTAACAGATACAAATGGGATCAATGCCGTTGCTTCTCTCTAATAAGCAGTGGAACCTACCAACTAAAGGCAGTTCTCATCCCGCGTGTAGGCAGCTGTCTGGGTTGAAGTACTGTGTTATTTTGAAGCCTCTTGAGGTGGCTGACCAAAATTCAGTGTACATAAACTTAAAAAAGATGCTCAAGAACCTGAGTGAAATACGACCAAAGCTAATAATTTCATTTCTCTGTAGTTTGATACAGAATTGCTGTTAATTATAGTGACTGTGACTCAGACTCATCTTTGCTGCATTTAAGCTCTCTGAAAGTTAGACATTTTGCTTACACAGGATGCACTCCGTGGACAGTACAAGCAATGCCCAGAACATAACTCATCATGCTTATCTTCCACATTGATTTTAGGATGGGATAGTGCAGCAATTCCGTAATACATATGCAAAAAACATGATGGCAAGCAGAGTCACCCTTAACACACTGCAGAGCACCTATCCAGGAGTAAATTCCACTCTGTCTGTAAATAATCACAAAAGGTAATGATTCAGAGTCTGTAGGAACTGGAAATATTTACAGAAAGAATTAAAATTGAAATTGCAAGTTTCTTCCAAGCTACTGATCATGCAGTATTAAACAAGTTTTATTGCTTTATCATAGTAATTAATTTTTCTTTCACGTTAATGACATTCTTATGCCTAAGATGCTAATGCAATTTGACAACAGCAAATACCATAAGATCATTTAGCTTATTCATGTCACTAGCAGGGACAAATGCATAGCCTTGCATTAATGACCTTCCTAACACACTAATTGCTTCCAAAATGAAGGACTGCTCCTGTGTTTTTGTCATGGAAGGGAAGGGTGCATTTTCACATTTTCTTTTAATATTTAATTCTTTTAAAGAAAGCAATTATCAAGTTTCTAGGCAGTTCTAAACCCAAATGTTGGGTATACCCCCTAAAATTGTATTTTCACATGTTTGCTAGTAAACACATGATTTTACTAGATCTTCCAGCTTGTTTCGACATCAGTGCAATGAGTGATTAAAGTTAAATCTATTGCAGGAAGAAAACCACTTGGAGTTCAAAGTAGAATTGTCACATACATCAAAAACACTGAGACTTGGTTTCAGCTTTCTACTTATTTGAAAAAAGCTGTTCCAGCCTGGGACAGATACTTTGGAGCTTTTGTGGATGCGACTGGCTACAGAAAAGAAATGTCTCTCCTGACCATACGCCTTGGAGAATCCTCTCAGCAGCCGTGTGCTCTCCAGCTGCAGCTGGAAATGTGGGAGGTGCTGCTGCTGCTGCAGCTCAGGGCTTGGGGAAAGAGCACTCACAAAGCAAGCACAAAACTTAGCTGCTCGCTTTTGACTGGGAAGGGGGTACGTTTCTCCCCTTGCTAAAGAAAGGCAGTATAGGACCTGTTAAAGTACTTCAAAGCAAACAGTTCAATGAAATAATAAAGGGAGAGCTGTGAATTCTGCAAAACAGGTGCAGGGCTTCACCACGTACAACTCTTCTCTTGCGCTATTACTTCATTACAAACAGTACCAACACTTTCCTGCATTTTCTTGTTCAAGAAACTGGAAGCATAGCTGAAAATGTGTTAAGATACTGAACCATAGTATTTGTGTGTAAAATGCTTCATTACAAACATATGCAGAGTTCTAATTATAATCTTATTAACCCAATTAGTTTGCTATGTATATATTTAAT
>JAVJGJ010000047.1:79953489-79964256 GCA_035590215.1 Microhierax caerulescens | reverse complement strand
TTAGTTTGCTATGTATATATTTAATCACAATTACTGTGCATACTGTGATATGCACCTCCCCTCTAGTACGTTTACTGCTAAGGCTAATTTTAACTAAATTAAGAGGTAACTCAAACATACTCGGTGTACATATATTTCATGGGGGTTTTTGCAAACTGTATTACTGTTGTACAAAATAGCAAAGTGCTTCATATACATTAAGCTTTCTATAACAATAAAATGTGTACCTTTAGACTGATACTAAATAAGCATCATAATTTGTTAATATGTTCTAAACAAAATATTTGCAGAATTACTACAAAGTTTACTGCAAGCTTGTTTTAACTTACACTTGACCTTCACACTACTTTTTTTTTTAAAAGAAGGGGTTTGTATTCATACATATATTCCTGTTGAAGATGGGGTTAAACTTGTCAGAAGCATTTTAATAAAATACTGAAGACCTCCTTTAATTTATGGCAGATATATTTTCAAGAAGGAAAATGCTGATATTATCTTGGTTATAAGCTCGCTGCTGAAATGATTTAGATATTCTTTTCCTTTCACACAGTATCAGTATAAAGCTTTTCTTTGCAGGCAATGAATTATAGTTGACACTTCAAACCTATTCTATCAGTATCTTCTCGTTCAGAAAAATAAGAAAACATAAATATTTATTCTATATATACAGAAGAGACACAGGATTCTGATAAAAATGATCCATTATGGAATGATGAATAATTGTTACATGTGTGACACTTAGAACAGCAAAGGGCAAAAAAAAATTGCCACTTTGAGGATGAGCATTTGAGGTTATTGTGTAAATAAAAACACAGACATTTTTTCCCATTTAAGCCCAGTGATTTCTGATGACATTTACTTCTTGACTACATGCATGGATGATGAAGCTGCTTAATACAGATCCTTGGGCTGATTTGATAAAGTCTATTAATGGCGTGCCTTAAGAGTGGAAAAGCATTTATGCAAACAGACTTCCATTTTCCCAGTTTGTATGTGCAATGCTTGTCTAGCTTAAGTTTACCGATTAATAAGACTAGGAATTCATTTGTTCCATTATGTGATCTGTTCACTGTCTTTAATCTGGCTTCTATTACTAACTTAAGTTCCTATATTATGCAGAAAAGTAGAAGCTATTATAACCCACTGAATAATAAATTCTGTAGGAAAAAAAACAGTGAAATTTCTAAATATCTGAAACAGTATTATCAGTCTTATTATCAGCCTTTGCTTTTTAACAAATAAAACCTCTCTTACTAAGTGCAAACCTGAACCAAAAGATAGTAAACAGAACTAATACTTGTGTTTTTTTAAAAAAATTACCTACAATGGCTGGTTTTATACCAGAAATGGAAGCTCATTGAGGTAAGAATTTTATTTTATTTTTTATTCAGCGTTTTTAACCATATAGCCCTGATTGCAAAACTGAACTGTATACACAATACAAATTATCTAGTTAAAAATAAATAGTCAAAAAGACAAACTCTTGGGGTAATATTGCCACAAGAAAGGTATAATATATAATTGCACAGAATCACTTGCTAATTTGTGTTATGGGAGCTTCACAGACTGTAAAATAAAGACCCCTTGCTTATTAAATTCAAATTAAAATGCATACTGATTTAAATGCAAATAAACTAGCACTCATTCATTAAATAAAATTTAGGAAGTTCTAAAGTTATAATACGCTAGGAAAAAATGGCTAAGCCATCTTCTCAATGTGCTACATTCATATATAACAGTGAGCTATAAAACACAATTCATAGATGCTAACTTGGGAGAAAAGAAAAAAAAACCAATGGAAACCACAGCACATATGCAATATTGCATCTGAACAGTTTTAATTTTTGACACTATTTCTTGGCTTCATCACTCCATTTGGACACTGGCAAGTTAACTTTTGGCATAAAGGAATGAGGAGCTTCATTAATTAGGTAATAACAAATGTTTATCTAGCCAAGTTTCTTGTCACCTTCAACGGACACAGGCAGATGCCCAGGGAAGACTGCAACATGAAGCCAAGAATAAATGAAATTTATCCCTATTAGTTTCCCAAATTAAATGTTATTACTAAATCAAATAAACTTTGAGATAAAGAAATTTCACTGAAATAGTTAGTATCATAGGAGGAATTTAGAAAATATAGATTTTCAGAAAAGTAATATTATTTTCAAAGAACACTATAAATTCTTCCACTTTTTGATCTCAGATAAAATAATTCAAATAGGAGGTTATTTTCAGGTCTTCTCTAAGTGTTTGGCGTTTCTACACGAGATGCCGAGGCAGGGATGGAGGGATCAAATCTATTTCCCTCCATGGCATAAGGAGAGATCTTGCAGGATGGGTGTCATGCTTGTGGTGAAGAATAAAATTTCCTCTACCCAACCTTTCTTACAGGAACAGTGGTTGGGTTTGGTTTTTTGTAACCTTTTAATTTAACCTTTCCTCTTTTTGGTTAACTTGGTGCCTCTGCAGACACTGAAAGCTTACCCAAATAACAATATAACTTCAAAACTGGGTTATTTTAACTCTGCTGCTTATCAGGCGAAAATATGAACAATGGTGACTTTTGGATTATCTGCAGGCTCTGAATGACACTGCATCATTTTGCCTCTACCCCCTTTTCAAATAACACCACTGAAACTACAAAGAGGCTGTTAAAACAAGCAACATTTTGCAGAAAGAAGCATCTAAAATTTTGCACAGCATGCACACACAAAAAAATTATATTCCATGGATGACTCCATTTTTAAATGCTGACTTACAGAGATCTTCTTCCCAGAGCTAACTATATAAAGGAAGACAGTCAGAAAATGAGAATAAAAATAAGCATCTAAAATGGAGAAAAAAATTCTCTGCTCCTTTCTTTTTCTTTCCTCATGCTTCCTACTTTTTCACATCTTGTCCTCCATTTTGAGTATTAGACCTCCCAAATTCAGAGGTACATTAGAAAAAGTATGCCTTTATTTTGACTTTTTGTTTATTTTTCTATACTTCGCCAAGGCGGCATTTTCTAAGGGCTTGTCTTTATCTTCCTAAACTATGAATATTTATCTTCATAATACCCACCCTGTGTGACCCATATTGGATTAATTGAGTTTACCTATAGTAAGCGCCTATACACAAAAAGTCTGTTGAAAATATGGGGGTAACTGGAGCAAAGTACAGTCAAAGGTTTGGAAAACACACAGGGAACAATTCTATTGTCATTCAGCAGTACAGCTTTAAGGCAACTTTCTACACTAACTGGTCATTTTGGAATTCTGTTTGTAAATTTCCCCCCAGTTAGAACCTACTACTTAAATTTACTCTGGTTTTGGATGGAAGATGCTCAGGTTTGAGTTCTAGATTTGAACATGGTTCCCTAAACCTTGCTGAATCCAAATTAACAGTGGTAGTTTTCCAACAAGCAAGACATGGATATGCCTCCATGCACTAATAGTCTGAAAAGATTTTTTCTGAGAAAGATAGCAAAAAAAAATTCATAAGGATGCAAACACATATATACGACTTTCTGTGCGTTCCATTGCCTGTGGTTCTAGATACCAGATCACAGTCTAAATTTTGTGTAACTAATCAACTGTTGGAAAATCTTATAAGTAGTAATTGATTCTAATTTGCAGAAAGAAGAGCAGGACTGACATTAGTTACACTAAGCAGTAGCTCTTAATTGCAGTCAATCTCCTGAATAACCCAAATATGACGAGCCTGATTTTGTGGGGTAAACTGAGAGGAGAGCTGTAAAATGAGGAAAAAGTGCTCTTTGTGAATGAATAAATACAGAAGGACTGGCCAGTACATTAAAGCCAGAAACACTAACAAGTAATTTGAGGGTTATTTTCATTTAATTTTTCTAGAGCACCAAAATTACAGTGCAGTCTCACTGTCAGTTCTGGACCACATAATGGCAGGCTGCCACTGAAGAGGGAAGTTGTGGTCCACAGCTCTGCATCCCTTCAGCTCCCTACGGATGTCACCCCATGGTCTGCCAGATCAGCCCACCAACCCAGCACGGTCATCTTCTGGTCCAACCAGACCAGCGGGCAGGCTGCATGAACAGATTGCCCTTTCAGCAGCAGCGTGGGCTTGGGCTGATGTAGACTGAGGACTCGCTCTGCTGGCCACTGAATTGTCAGAGCATCTCAGGGACCCTGTTGTCTTAGCCAACAGTGAAACACGGGCCCCTAGGTTAAAGGCTACTCCGGGTGCCCTGAAAAGCCCTCTGCAAGCATCTTTCTCAGTGAACACTGGCACGGTCTATGGCGGTTTAGACAAATGATTTTGGCCAGCTAACTTGTGCAGTAGGCATATCTCCACCTCTTTTGTGCATATGGAGAATACAGAATAATACCAAAGCAGTCCTTACGAGAGGACACAAAAGTATCTTTATTGACAGAGGGTGTGTGCTAATTTTCTGTGCTGACTTCAATCCATTTAAACAAGAATCTTACCAGAGTAAAACGCATCAGGACTGGATCATGGAGAACCAGCCTCCCAGAGATACCACCCCTCATCACAGTCCAGGTCTCTGAATGTAACTGTATTTTTAGTGACATTTTCACAGTGTCTGAATAAAAGAAAGCCCACAACTATAGCATAGAATACGTAGCTCTAGGCATTCTAGGTAGTCTAGAGGTTTTGGGAGACTGAGTATAGTCTCCCAAATATATAAAGATAGCTGAGTAGCCACTTTTAAAAAATAAAAAAAAAAATATTAGAGGAGAACAGTTCACTTCAGAAGGATTGAGCAGGTCAGTGAGGGCTATGAAAGATAATGATCTACGCTAATCTACTTTATAATCTTCAGAAAATACACACTTGGTGTGAACATAAATTTAGTTTTAAATTACTGTTAACCAGCGTAGACTAATGCATATATGAATATCACAAAACCCACACATTAATAGCAAAAAAGAGTTTTTTCTAATAAATAACACATCACTGATCCTACTGTACCTAAAATATTTAGGTAATACAAACTCTTCAGTGTCTAAATATTCTACTTAACATGTAGAGAAATTTACAGAAACAGCACTTCGATGAAGCAGCACTGCAACACTATTGGGATTGCACCATGGCTCAGAGATAACCCTGAGACAACTGGGTAGGGAAAAATCTATATAACCTACGTTATTAATGACTGCTGCCTGACCTCTGCTTATCTTCATTACCTTAAAGGTGACATTGAAATTTTCAATTGTGTTCAAGCTTCATTATCTTAAATCTAGACTATAATAACTTAAAAGGGTTCGGATGATATTTTCAACCTGACATATTAAAACAAAACAGAAAATTTCTGACATTATATATCACTTAGAAAAAAGTATAATTGCTTTGTTCACATAGGTCAATGTGAAGTCTAGTATTTAAACTGCATACAAGGACCAGAAAATGGTTTTTGCTTAATTTTTCATTCAAATATAACAGATAACAAATCCCTCAGACATGAAAGAAAAAATAACATTAAGAGTGGGTACGTAACATATTGAAGAAAGGAGTTACGGTTACTTTCCTCCAGAAAAGAATGTCCACTGTGTACCACGTGCCACAGAGCAAATGACAGCAGTAGCTTACATGACATTGTACCATGCCACGGCATGGCCACTTCAAAACAATCCGGTCACAGCTAACCAGACAGAGCACACAGGTACAGGGAAGTCCACTGACATCAGTTCAGCTATTGAAATATACAGCAGGTAGAAACAGCCTTCAACTTGCACGAGTTTCTGCTATTTGCCCACCTAAAGCTTGCTAAATTCAAATGTTTCTCCTCTAACCATTTTTTTATATTTTTTTTTTTTATGATTTAAAGCATGTCATTTAAACCGAAGTAAAAGCTGTTCTTTCTGCTTAGAACATAACAAGTTGTTTAATGGTCCATAACACTTTAAAGTAGCCAAATATAACATGTTCATTTCAAATTGAATTTACAAAAATGAAAACTTTTTTTTTGTGGGCAAGGTGTTAACGTGTCTTATTAAATATACAGTAGCTATAATTTAATTGTTTCTTGTGATCCTACCCATTTTAAAGGGTGCTTCAGATTTTTTTTTTCCAAATAAAAAAGAATCTAGTATAATTGAAGGAAAGATTCTTTTTTTCTCTTTGAAGGAATGAAATTCCAACTTATCTGCAGAGTATGAATACAAATTTGTACAAAAATGATTCTAAATGCCACTGGCTTCCCATTTTCAATGCTGCTATTTTTCCAGAGAATGTATCCACATATCAATGACCCTTTCATGTGATCTGGAAATGCCAAAGAATAATACCACAGGGAAAATACTGTTTTCATTTGATTTAAACCACTCCTTTTTACAACAGAAAGAAAGCATGAAATCCTAAAATCTGAGGATGCCATCCAGAAAATCTATATACCAGTGTGTGTGGGGTGTGTGTGTGTGTGTGTGTGGTATGTGATAAAAGTAATAGAGGACTAATAATTGTTCACACAGATAAATTTCAATAAAAAACTAAAAATTAATGAATGTCACAGATTAATAAATTGCTCGTTTGGCAGCATTTATTGTGGCATGTTTTTTGCATGTTTGGCCATTTTTCTCTTACTTGTTATTAATTATGCCTACTTGGAATTGATCTCCAGGGTATACGTCAGAGCACATCAAGCCTGATGAGCACACCCCAGATGTTGAAGTCATGCGGAGGGTCTGTCCACACACCGATCTGTGCTGAACCCTGAACATTTTCCTGCAGCGGACTTACAGGCACTCCTGACAAGCAAAATGCAGCTGACAGAGGAAATTCCAGGAGCCTGGGTCTTTTCCCCTCCATCACTGCAATGGAAAGGCATTCTTATGCTGATGTGCGAGTACCTACTTTTGACTGGGTACTGTTGGCTGCCCCGTGCTGTCTTTCAATCCTTCCCCCTTTCCTCTCCCCCAAAGGAGAGTGTGATATCAGATGTTAACACTTATCTGACTTTGATAGTGTGCTTTTTTCTATAGTTCCTGTGTAGGCAGTGGGGTCAGTTTCTGAATTCAATTATTTGGGTATCGGGGAAAAAAAACCCCAACAAACCACAACAGTTATTTTCTAAATTTCTAGCATGCTTTTTTTAATTGCTTTTAGAAATATGGCTTAATGTCAGGCAATAAGAGAGAATACTGCAGGGAGTCTTAGCTTTTGACATTTTTAATTACCTCTGCTTTGGTTATTATACAATAGACATTTTTGTCATCTAAATATAATGTATCTTTGTAAAATCCTTTAAAATACGATTTCAAACCAATGAATGCCATTTTCTATTTGCCTTTAATTTCCTCTCAATAGTAAGTTCATCAGAGTGTAACAATTAATTAACTTAATTAAGCTAACTTAATTATGTTCTTTCATAGGTCAATATGTAGAGCTACTCAGATTAATAGCAGAGCTTGTAAAGTTAATCTTCTTGTATAATGCAAATGATGCCAAGTCATGTATTAAATACCTTCCTGAGTAACAGATGATATAGGACTGAATGTACTTTAAAGAAGGGCAGAGACTGTGAAAAGGTTAAATAAAGAAAAATGTCTAGGATTTGTGGAAGTTTTAAACAGACCTAATTCATTTTTTAAATTAATAATGTTCTTCTAAGAGGAGCACTCATTCTGTAAGGCCATTTACAGCTTAAATATACATAAATAAATTTTGACTTCAAAAGCAGAACTGCATGACAGCCTTTTCCAGCCATCTTGCAACCTTTATGTTTTCTTATTAAGAAGATTACATAAAACAGTCATACGGAGAGATTAGATGGAAAATATGAATTCCTAACTACAGCGCGTTTCCATGCTTACTGTATTTCCTAGTTTGTTTTTCAGAGGAATCACTTCAGTAGTCAAAGGTATTATGTTCACTTCTTTGTTAATTATTAATTCACTTTTAACACAGACTCTAAGGCTTTTTAGGCATGTGGCTTAGCACATGTGTTATGAAATATTAATGGGACCTACAGTAAACCATAATAATTACTTGTAGAAGCACAAAAGTAAAATCAAACAAATGTCCTGAGTGCCAAATGATCTGAATACATGAATCAACTCTTTTATTTTGATAAATGAGTCTGATGTTTGGAACCCACACCCTAAAACAAGGAGTTGGATTATGCGCCAAATCACAAAATTTCGGCCAAGTCACCAAATTTTAGTCTGCTTTACAATAAATCTGACTTAGGTCAGAAGATCTCCTAAATGCATAGCAATTCCTGATTTGTAATCTGTTGCAATTCTTCATTGCCACTCAAAGAAAACAAAGAGGAAGAGTTTGATAAACAATCTGTGAGGTGCTTTGAACAGGAGTGTAAAGGAAAAGGCTCTGAAAGTGTGAAAACCATCATTGCTCAGAGTTTTAAAACTAGAGTAAATTATTAACAAATGCACCAGAGGGATCAATCCTATGTCTACTAGGGCATGGATGACACAGATGACCTAATATATTTTCTTCTCATTCTTAAAGTATGCCATGTAGTGTTTGTGGTGTTGCACAAACTGAACACCCTGATTTAAGTGTAGCAGCCAGTTCAGAGTAAAAATCAACCTCTGTTCCAAAATCACATTACAACTTCTGATATAAAGGGTGATTAATTAATCTACGATACAGAATAAGTAGTGAATTATTGCTTATGATTTTTCATCAGAAGACAGTCTGCTAGGTCCACACAGCATGGAAATTTCCAGTGACTTTTCTGAATAGGAAAGCTCTTCAGAAGTTAAACAAAAAAATTAGTGTTCAAGAGTAAATATGCTGCTCAACCCACTCTATGTGGGTAACAGTTTTGGGTTTTTTCAATTAACAGTGTGTCAGGAGGACCTACACACTGATAGTAACAACAGTCTGCCACAATTCTTCTGCTGAGTTCGAGCTAGCAGCTACACAAAATAAGAGGGAAAATATTACACCTATGAAGTTTAGAAAAAAATGCACAGCCTTTTCACAAGCACAAGCATACAAGCTTTGCATTCATACATACAGATGGATACAAATTTATATTTTCTCTGATATTTTCTTGTGTTCCTTAGCAATGCAAATTAACTTTCAGCTTCTTGCCAATGCTTATTCAACATGAAAATTTGAGTTATTTTCTCAACTGAAAGATGTCAGTAACGGAAAAACAGATATTTATCAGTCTTCTAATAATAGCAGATAGATAAAATATCACATGAGCATTATTACAACCTTTGCTATGGAATTATTTTTTATTCAACTCTTTCAGAACATGTTACATCACAGGTTTTTAAAAAGCAAACACCTCAGTGTAATAAAATAGCATTAAGGATGGATTGGATGCTTTGCTGATGAAGTTTATAGCTTCAGGTTTTAAAAAAAAACACCTCTTTTTGTATTACCTTGGAAGAGTCAATGGGACTTGTCAGGAAAGGTTTTATCCAGAGATCAAGGAAGGAAGGTAACTCAAGAAACAAAAGATAGGATCAGCTGCCAATTGCGTTCATAAAAATTAAGAAATGTTCCCTTTGCTTGTATATGAAATAATGCAGATGGCTCCCCTAGATTTTCTAAGAATATTGCAATGATTTTAACACTGAATTCTATAAACCTTTTAAGCTGCTTATACCATACTTATGACTAATGGCAGATGACTTAAGTGTGGGACACATCTCCTCCTATAAAACAAAACACTATTCCTCAGCTGTGCGTTACTAATGGAAAAAAGAAGTCTGTGCTCTCTCCAGATAAACTGCAAGCACTGCATGTCTAATAGTTCAGAAACAGATTAATGGGTACCTATCTATCTTAATCTTTCTTTAGTTGAGAATCACGTTTCACACTGCTTTTATAGCTTCAATACAGCACTCCAAAAGCACCACAGATACATAAGCTATTCATGTTCATATGCTACCATCACGTCATTCATATTTTACCCTAAAATGCTCCAGAACATATACATATACGCTTTTTTGCAGGGTAAAGTAAGGGGTTGGTTGGTTGTTTAATTAATTTTTTTATCCAAAATAGAGAACGGCATAGCATTTAATCTGTGTCTGTACTGCTCTGGCAATACAGCCATTCAGAAAGAACAGCTCTGTTAGCCTCTAGGGATACACTATTAAAACACGATTAATTGATTTGCCACAGGATTGGCAAAGGAAATTAATACACATAACTCATGTATTTCTATTTTACTTCTAATTAAAGAAGAGGATATGCCTCTTATGAGATTTGGGTTTAAGGAAACTGTCAAAACTAGTCTCTTCTTACTTAGATAACCAACCACAGACACCATCACTCCCTGTGGATCAAAGTGCTGCTTATGAAAATGCTACAGCCCACCCGCCTTGCACTTTAGCCACCACATGAAAAAGAGAAAGCAAAAGTACTTTAACAACAAACCTTCACTTTCTTCAACATCACTGTATATTAATCTTAAAAACTATATAAATACATTTACTAAATATCCAGCAGCTGCCAGATGCACAAAGTGACCCAGAAAACTAAGTAAGAGTCATAAAATCTAATCCATCAGCCTTTTGATTTTATCAAACAACTACAGTGTTATTCAAATAAGTGGTTGTGTACATTTAAAACATTTTAATGTCTTAATTAATCAACATGTCCAGAGCACTTTCATCAGTTCATGGTAAAGAATGTGTGATAACAGAGACATAATTTAATGTATTGACTCAGGGCATACCAAAAATAGCGTGCTTCTGAAGTTTGAAAGGGCTGTGGGAACAAAATTCCTGTTTTAAGTATTACTATTGAAGAGAAACTACCAAAACTATGTAATTTAGTGTAACATTCTATGAAACAGTC
>JAVJGJ010000047.1:79934299-79950966 GCA_035590215.1 Microhierax caerulescens | reverse complement strand
ATAATAATAATAATAATAATAATAATAATAATAATAATAATAATAATAATAATAATAATAATAATAATAATAATAACTAAACTGTTTGAGGAAGCCGAAATTAAGAATGTTAAGGCTACTCCGAATGAAGGACTTCTCTCTCACAGGAATGGAGAATTTAAGGATAATAATGATTCTCTGAAAGGAGGATTGACACCACAAAATGAAGTTGGGAGTCTGAATTCTGCAGACAACCTCTCCTCCAGCTATGGTGTATGGTGACAAGTACACATTGCAGGAACAGAAAAAAAGTAATTTGCTACATTGTGGGACTATCTTACAAGCCAGCACCTCTTATTATAAATACAGGGAGTACAGACTTATGATCATACTACATCATTAGCATC
This sequence comes from Microhierax caerulescens, assembly GCA_035590215.1. NCBI lineage: Eukaryota > Metazoa > Chordata > Aves > Falconiformes > Falconidae > Microhierax > Microhierax caerulescens. Next base: position 79,950,580 of record JAVJGJ010000047.1, on the reverse strand, counting down.
TAGTACCATTTTTTTGGAAAAGGGCACCAAAAATGCACAACATCTACACGGGTCTTTCTTTTGCACAATGCAGCAGTTAGCTGTATTTAAATTTAGTGAAGGATGACAAAAGATTGACATCTACCTATATACCTATGTACAGATTCTGCTTCTGACTCTTTAGTGTCATAAAGCTTAATTAGCCAGAATCTAACAAGACTCCTGTTACTGTCATGGCATGAAAGACAGGAACAAGGAAAAGTATTTTACATATCACTGATAATAAGAAATAGTATTAAAAAGGTAGCAGATGGAACGTACCTGGCTCTACAGGTACTGTTAATCAAGGTCCTGAGATTTACCTTGGTCTTGCATGTTATTGGTATGGGAGGGTAAGATTGAGATTTAACTATCAAAAGTCTCTGCTATGAGCAAAACAACACTAGGCATGAAAAACAGAGGCAAACGTGTATCCCCCAACAGTTAATCTTGAAAAAGAACAGACACAGAATGTCCTACCTCTTCTGGACGTTTCTGTGCCACCGATACCAGCTCTTCAGAGCTACTTCTTGAGGTAGAGGGTACCACATTACCTGGGGCCTCTGAGACCACCTCATTTGACGGCTCGGAGTCCTGAGGGCAACAGAGACAAATAGACCCCTCAGCAGCGTGTTGGTGTGGCACGCCAAGAAAATGAGACTTTTCAGAGGAACTGTGCTCTAAGCACAGACAGAGAAATGAAAAATCCTTGAGGTCTAAAACTCTACCCTTTTTACCCTGGCCAACTTTTTTTTTACCCCAGAGTCAAAACCATCTGTCATATATTTTCTCTTAAAATAGTAATACTTTCTTCACAAGAGCATTATAAGACTTATTAAGTCGTTATATAGCATTTCAGAATTCCAAAGTTCTGAATAAGCATGCTTGTTTTGCCCATACCTACCCCTGCTCCTCAACTGCAAGGAAGGGAATATTACATTTCATCCCTTTATTCAAGACGGAGGTTTCTGCATAACAGCAAGGATCGTGCTAGAACAACCCCACACAAATGTATTTTACCAGTCACTGCAAACCGATATAGCACGCAATCTGGTAAAGTTATAAAAGTTAGTAGAGTTGGCTGTCTATTAGTAATTTTAATGCTACAGTAAAATAAATAAAATTTCTTAAGGAGCTTACATTTCATGTTCCAAATTAACTTGACTGTGCAATGCAATATGACTAGATCTGTCTAAACAAAACCCACTTTAATACTTTCACTGCTTCACACAGTGGTTTTGATAACTGCATAGATTGAGATATTTTACTACAGAGGAAAAAATCCATTAATCAGTACTATCTTTACTATGCTTGCTGCAATGCTCATTACAGAAGATATTTTAGATGTCATCACTTAGAAAGCAGAATATGTGCTTTTGATATATCACTTTCTTTCTACAGTCATTAATTGCAAGGAAGTCAAGATTATACTTTGGAAACTGCAAGCTGCAAAGCTCATTATTTAAGTTTTTCAACATAACAACCTCTAAAAAGTAAATTAAATTTTCATAATGACAATATTCAGCATTTTCAGTTTAGCCCAATGTGTGTTTGCCTGTTGGAAGGGAAAAGTGAACACTGTGGTTCAACAACATTACTGAATCACATGGCGAATCACAGGTAAGACCAGATGCTGTAAAAGAATTAATACATGGAGGGGGTTGCTGGAGGTTAAAAAGTTGGAAGAATCTCTGTGAGCCTGGAGGGGGAATATCTATTTCATACACCTTTTCAGGTGAATCCCTTTAAAATAGCTTCTGAGCTTAAATATTTCAGATAAAGCTTTATATGCTTTTCCTGCTGCATCACCTCTCTCTGACTTAGAATAAGGATATTCTGGCCCATTCTGTGGCTTACCACCTTCAAGTTTATTGTTTGGCATGAGGAAGACATTTTAGGAAACAACAGTTTTCAGTGAAGACTACAGAATACCATCAATTACATTGTTAACAATGCCATTGCGGTGAACTGTTTTATGAGCATAAGCACTAGAACTGCAGAACAGGAAAAAATGAGATACCTTGCCAGAGCTACCATCCCAAGTATTTCCATGACAGGAATAAGAAAGCACTGGTTTTCAGCTTCTCAGTTCCTCAAAATAATATTAACACCATAGCTAAACACAGTGAACTACAAGGAGAAACATTTCTAGCATTCTAATAACGAAAGTTTGGTTTTCCTTTACTGACTGCACAAAAGCCACATGCTTTACATGCCATCAAAATAAACCTTGCATCATGTTCATCTGACAGCTCGCTGTTTTCCTGAGTAGACCTGGACTTGCACATGCAAACATCCTCTCTCTCAAAGGCTGACTCAGTAAACTATGACAATGAAACTATCTCTTTTTTGTTGACTCAGTTAGCCATGAACTGACTTTTGAGTACTGGACAGCAGAGTTTTGTTTCCTCCTTGAGAACTGGGAAGTTAAATCACCCCTATGCAGTTTATCAGCTCAATACATTTCCAGAAGCTCTTCTGTAGTACTTACAAACCCAAAAGTAATGACTGTATCTGCTGGAAGAAAATTATGTACTTGCCTGAATTCTTTGGTTCAATAATTTCTCTCCTTGAATTCTGCCTCTCTTTTGTGCCTAAAAAAACTTCTATGATGCTGCTATTATGTGTGGCCAGATAATAGTGGCAACCAGTATTTGTTATTTACATTTTCTGAAAGTAATAAACAGCAGTTTTCAAAAATGATCCGAGCAACTGTAATTTGGTAAACATATTTTCCTATTACATTGCTTTTGCCTCAGCTGGACCATGGATTCTTTTCAACCATCAAGTCTCGAATACCTTCTTCCCGAGCAGCCTGCCCATCCTTCTCAATAGCTCTCCTAAGAACCAGCTGGCTAACATAATACTTCCATTTTTAGGGAGATGGATGGAAATAAAATTTATTTCATTTTTCTGAAACCAATGTGAGAAAATGTGTCTCCCTTGTTAATTAAACTGGTTTTATCGTTTCTTTCGCACTGCTGCCACTTCTTAGGAAAACTGCAAAGAGCCTGAAAATATGTAAGGAAGGCAATCTATGTTGTTCTGAACTAGTTTGGCAACACGTGAAGAACAGCTTTCAGAAATAAACATACTCAGTAAGTGGAATGAGATCCTTTCATGTAAGGTTCAATGACAAAAATGTTGCAAGGTGCAAGTGAGAACTTCCATAAAGCTTCTTCTCAGTGTGTTATGAGTACACGGCCAAGTGAGCAACAATTCTGGTAACAAATCCTGGTACTTTGACTTGCGCTCGGGCAAATAAAAAAGATTGAGAAAGTAGTAGCATTGTTTACTTTTGTAAAGGAAAGGCAAAAATCTGTATTGCTGACCTAAAACAATGGTTTTGCTAAGGAGGTGTTAAAAGGAAAAATGTACCTCAAAAATAATTAAAATTCATTTATTGCCCTTCCTAATTATTTACATTGCAACATACTGGGCTGACTGCAAAAAGTCTCTTCCTTCTTTTTTCAAGGACTTGTATGATGAAAACCATGTCAAAGGTACTTCTCATGGATCTGTAAGCCTCAGGGGTAGCAGAACAGGACACAACTGTTCATGGACAACTAATTGACAATAAGTAATTTGGTATATGTCTTTTCTGGTGCTTAAGCCCTTCCCACTTCATTAAAATATTATGTTTTCTAACATACATAGGAAAGCTCACATATCTGCATTTTCATGTCAGACAGATCAACAGATAGCTTTCTAATGGATAGCAATATTTAACTATATTAATTAATAAATTATGGGTGAAAAACACTAGTAAGTAGTACTCCCGGTTTCCTGAAAATATAGAAATTCTTTATGGAACTATAAGTGCATTATAAACAAATACATTCAGAATGTCTAGTAATTCTATTTTTTTTCCTGCAAAATGCAGATTTTGATCAAAGCTCCTCAGAACATGATCCCTCTTGGACTTAAGAAACCTTGAAGAGGAAACATGAAATGTGTAGACATTCTCCTACCTTTATGCAAGACAGCCAGCCCTGCTTTGAACTATGCCTCTTTTCCTATGACCTATATGTTCATGCAGTTTAAGTTACCACAACAGGACTGGCTTGAATCAATCACAGTCCTGCAAAAAATAGTATTTTAATTACATGTTGACGTCAATACATAACAAATCAGATATTCCAGTTATGGGATGGCACTTGCTTGCTAATCTTGACAGCAGATACAAAATTGTAGCTGGTTAAATTCTGAGTCTTGGACCTTCAGCATATTATTATTATTATTATTATTATTATTATTATTATTATTATTATTATTATTATTATTATTATCATCATCATCATCATCATCATCATCATCATCATTATCATATCATTGATATTATTGTTATTATTGTTATTATTATTAAATAACAGTAGAAATAATGTTAGCAATAATGGTATTAATGATAATAGAGATAATCATAATGATAATAATAGTAATAATGATAATAATTCAGGTCAGCAGAGATCAAAGGAGACAATGACTGGTAGGAGATGAGAAATCAAAGGTGCCTCCAGCTGTAGCACTTCCCTCAAAGCATTCAGTTCTTTTCTACCTTCATCCCATTTGGCTTATTTGCTACTTGCATCTACTGCAACAGCAGCAAACACTGTGCTTCTAGCTTTGTCCTTTTCTGTGCAGAAGTATCACTGATACAGTGATGAAAAATCAATAGTGCATGCAGAACAGATGTGGATTTCATTTGTCAGCTACATAAAAGTGATAGATTTTAGAGGAAAACATTTAAGTTTTATGCTATGCTGATACTGTGGCTTAATTTGAGGACTTCACTGTTTTTAATTTTTGTTTTTTAAAAATCAGACCATTACATTTGAGATCAGGACACATATACAGATATGTTTTGTGTATGTAAGTTTGATACAGATAAGTATATACAGACATGTATATTCATAGGGAATGTTTACAGTGAACACTATGGTAACAAAATACTGTACTTGTTTACCAATCCATCTTATCGTCAGCACAGATGTTGACTCACACAAAATCAAACCTCTACACAGCTTCTGCTTTTGAAGAAAATGGAGACTGATGTACAGTTGAAAAAGTATGCATAACATATTTTACTAGAAAGCATAAGAAATGTATTTGAAAAAAGACAATGCAAAAATAGTGTCTTACAATGGTATTTATACAAGCCAAACATTGACTAACTTTTCTGCTATTGCTACTTTAAACCAAAACAAAACTAAAAAATAATTGAAACAAATCAACGCACAAACCCACAAACCCTTTATAGATGATTCCAAGCTGACAGGTTTGAATATATTATGTTAACTCTGCATCGGTTTTCATAAATCATCCTTTACCTTGGTCCAGTTGAAAATTACACAAGTCATAAATTAGCTTTAAACAAGTTTTGAATCAGCCTGGAACTAGTTTTCAAATTAAAGAGCCGTCAGGATATTACATGGTACTGTCATTTTATTACCCCAATCAATTTTGTGTGGCCTGAGGTAGAAAGAAAATGGATGCTGTCTTCATTTGCAAAGGGTTTATCTCTCACACCGGCTGTGAAAACATGACTGCAGTAATGAATTGGAAGCCAAAGTTACTAACAAAGACTTCTAACAGTAACAAAGTAGAAATATTTGTCCCCCTTTAGACTTACACAAGGGAAAAAAAAAAAGAAAAAAAAAAAAGCAGCCTTTTCTGGAACATGAAGACAGCTTCTTAAGACTGAAGGAGTATGGGAAGAAATTAGCACATTTTTCTTGAAGTGCTTGTAGCCTCACAGAGCACCGTTGCCAGTGCTGCACAGGCAAAGCCTTTCTGGGTCGGACCCCAGGCGCCTCCCTGGCCCAGACCACAGAAGGTGCCCCCAGCTACCAGCCACTCGCTCCCACCGTCCCCTCGCTCTCTCCCCAGGGGCAACTTCAAAAGTGTTCACAACATCTTAGCCAGAATATGGTAAAAATCTAGTGAAGATGAGACATCTGTAGCTCTCCCACAGTTCACAGGCAGCCAAACTAAAACCACGGGAGAAATGTGGAGTTTATCTTAATCTACTTACATGTGAGATCAATCACTTCGCCATTCCAGTGATTTTACCCTGCGTCACTTAAGGAGGTAAGAACATGGGCTTTAAACTTTTAACTCATGCTCCACAGTTGTAAAATTTCCCTTCCTTTTTCTATTCTGCCTTTGTCACTCTCCTCATGATGATTTTATTTTAACACCTGACAATCTCCTCTCTTCCTCTGCCCTCTCCAAAGAGAGGAGATTACAAATGCAACCTTTACCGTACACGTGCTAACCTCCTACGCTGCCAGTCGCAGAGGCAATGCTGTTGTTATGTCCTTGGCTGTTTTTTCTCTCTTGAGAAGGGGACGACGACTTCTATGTTTATTCGTTGTTAACACAACAGGGTCTCATTCTCAGCTGACTCTGAAACTACCTCGGTTCAGGTAATAAACCCTAACCTAGCTCTAAAACCTCTGCTTTCTTTTAAAGCCAGAAACAAAGAAAAAACATTTATAATCCTCTGTTTTCCAAATACAGAAACTTAATTACTTAATTTGAATGCAGTTAGAAAAACTTAATTTGTCTTTAGCCTCCAACTTTTTTCTTCAAACACACTGTGCAAATATGAAGGAGCTAATAGTTACTAGAAGTTTCCAATAAATACCCATCTGTTTGTTTATTATCACTCTATCTTTCAATAAACTACAGCGCTGTCAAAGCAAGCTTGCATCTTTGAAATTTACCTACATTTCCAAGTGTCAAAGGGTGAATTCCCACTCTTACAGTTGTTTTAAAACATGTATGCTGCTATTGCTAATATTTTACTAGAAGTGTTTGAACAAAGTATGAAAAGAAACAAGGTCATACATTCTCTCTGGATGCTTTCTTCAAATGGCAAAAAAGGAAAAAAACCCTCCATATATTTAAAACTAGAAAGAGCACTCTCAAAATAATGTTTTTCATATTTATTCTTCCACCTTTAGCACATGCAAATAGAATCAGCAAACAGGAGAACATCTTACCGCTTGAAGGTATTATCATTCACTGACCTCTGGAACCTGAATTAGTTTCCCCTTTCTAAGTCACATATTTCCTACATTTCCATTACTCAGTGTACTAATCCTATCTCTCTTTGGACTGAATTCACCACCTTTCAAATCAAACTCTCCCAGATTACTGTGTTTCCCTTTTACTTTCTCATCATTCATTACTTGCCAGCATTCAAAAACTGTTCTTTTAGCTACCCTTTCAATAGCTGCTTTTTCTGACCTCAGAATTCTCTGACCTGTATTCAAAATCCACTCTTAAAACACTTAATTAATAAAACCACATTAGAATAAAAAACCTGGAATTGCACTTCAGAATTCACCACACTCATCTCATCTCGTCTCGTCTGTATAATGCAAAGGAATCCAACTTTCCTGTTACTGTCATGGGTTAATGCCATTGTCACAGGTACCGCATGGCTCAAACTGTTGGCAACAATTTCTGTGCAAACATGAGCATCATCACCAGGAGTTCTTAGAACTTCTTCAACAAAGGGAAAAAGCCACTATCTATCCTTTTAATTCTAAATCTCCTATGCCTTGCATAATTTGGCAATTATCTGGTGCATTAGAGCAACAGATTTTAGATGAATATGCTTTTGCAGGATATTAATATTCTGGCAAGACTGCTGTACTATGCCACTATCATGGCGTATAAGAGTAACTCAGTATTTTTTCTTTCTGTCCGCACCACTTTATTCCTATATATGGTTCTGAATTTTTTTCTTATTATTAGATTACAGGCATATACTACAGCCTACAAAGTTATTTTTGTGCTATTTCTATGTTTCAAGGAGTTACAGAGTTCTAAAAACTCTTTAAGACAATACACATAATTTACTACTGCTGGATCAGGATGTTTCATCTTCCCTGTACCCATTTTGTACAGCTCTGATCTCTCCAATTCTTTCTCCCATTCCATCTATAAAAAACCCAAAACCCAATCAAAAGTTGCAAAATAAATTCTCATACACATCACAAGCATCTACAGCCACAGTAAGCGTGGTCCTTACCATGTAGCTGTACCTATGTTGCATATAACTGCAATTGTTCATTTCAACATATTTATGGAATAATACAAGCACCTTATACCTAGTGTTTAAAACAAGGTTTTCTCAACAACAAATGCACAAAGACACCTGCTATTATTTGTGGAAGGCAGTGCCACAGGTACAGTTGCTCCATTAGCAAGGGTACATTGAGGTTTCCAGTTGTCTTTTTCCTTAAGCAATGTTATTTTCATTCAGAAATGATCAGGGCAGGCCACAGCAATCTCTTCATACTGTCTTTCTAAGAGACACTTTTACTCCATTTGTATTTCTTTTCAAATCATACTTAAATTGCCCCAAACTTTCCGCCCCCTTGGACTGCGGAGGCAGCGACAACTTGGGAGTAAGGTACAGCAGCAAACTTACTGCCACCTCTCAGGGTCAAGCTGCAGATTTGCACAATTTATGGTCAAAGTAGTTTGCTTTACTCCACTTCAGCAGCCTGGGAGAAAGCATACACAAAATTTGCTCACAATACTTGGCTAACACTTAACTTGAACTAGAAGATTGAGCACTTGAGATCTCTGCTCCAAAAAGCAGCTGCTTTATTCTAACAAAAATAGAACGTAGCTCAGAAAAGGCTTTCTTTCAAGTACACAATCTTCAGATATTATGCATCAGCATGCAGAGTGTGTCTGTCAGATGTTGGAACAAAGCTTTAAATTGTACCATCTAACTTAATTCTCAAGACAGGGTCAGCACATTCATAGGGTTGGTTTATTTTTCCCCTTTGAGAAGTCCTTTAAGTAGTATTTATTTAGCTCCTTACATCTTCATCAGCACTGATTCTTGCTTTTCAACTCCTTGAAATCCAGATTTTCCCAACATAATGCAAAACAGAGTAATATTAAAATGTGTGATCACCAAAAGCATCACAGAATCATCAAAAGCTACTTATTAAATCAAGACTGGTTTTCATCTCTCCCCACTTCCAGATTTTTTTTCCAGTAACGAGATGAATTAAAGAAAGGGATTGCACAGTACATATTTTTTTGCAGTCCAAGTTTATTATGCAAGTTTTATAGCTCCTTAAACTTTCCTTGCATGGCACCCACTTATCTGCCTGTGCTTCGAAGGTTTTCTGTAAACACTCTACCCTGCTCTGGGGGAAGGCTTTCTGTGCCCTCCGCACCCTTCTTTCCACTTTGCCATGGCCCTATTTCTTAATTCACCCTATTCTCCCCTGCAAGGGTTTCTGTTTATCTCTCCAGGTCAGATTTTCTCATTCTTATGAATGCGTGTGTGCTCACGTTTCCCCTTCTATGCCAAAGGCATTTCTTGCAGTCCCGTTATTTCTCCCCATCCTGATTTTCTCTCTTTCCCTCTCTTCCTCTCCCTCTCTCTCTTCTTAAGAAGTACTATTTTCAACTGATAAAGCAGAAAAGTAAAACATTAATTCAAGTCTATAGAAATATTTTTCAAGAATGAATCTATCTATAGAAAGGCTTCATATAAAAATGTTTCTTATATCTTCCTTTTCAGATTGCTCTAACATCTGAATGTGTCAAATGAAAAAATTTCTTGGACATCCTTTAAGAAGCATCAAACAAATGTTAAGAACACTTATTTTGTGGGTGCCTCTGATTTATTCATTCATGCTAGTCACTAGAGTAATTAAATTCTCTTTAAGTAAAGAAATTTCCATATAACTTCATACTACTAAACAGAGATACATACTCATTAATATAAAGTAGCTAGCTAAACCACAAGGATATTTTATTCTGTCAAACTGAGCTACATTGACAATGGGCTGTTTACTGAAAAGGGAATGAACAGCCCAGTTGACACAGTTTAAGATGTGACATTAATCAGCCATCTTTTGCTGAGCCCACAGGAACTGAAAGGTCACAACCACCGCGGCTGTTTTAAAGCATCCTCAGAAAGGCCTGGAAATTCCTCATTCTTCCCTAATTAAGAACACTGTAAATGATACATGGAATAATGAGACTAAATTTAACTTGAAATGTCAACTTTACTGCCTTGTTTCAGCAGGCATGAATATTTTCCCTGTGCCTTTTTTGTAATTTTTTTTTTTTAAAAAAAAAGATTACATCTACCAGACAAAACTCCTTTTTATGTTTCTCATTTGTAGTAGGAAACACACCCCCTGAGTCGTTTACTCTTCAATATAGTTGCTTAATAACATTGTGGACCAGATTTGTTCAGTTAAAAGTACATGCATACAGTACTTATACAAACACACAAATGATATGATTTAATGCCCTAGCAGTATGTATCTGCCTATTAATTTTTAGGCTTTTGACCCTGAGACTACTGGTATTCTACGAATTCTCTTATCAAAACAGGAATGAAGTAACTTTTGTAGTCAATGAAACTAAACCACAAATACACCTTTGATACAGCAAACGTAAGAGGGGTTTTAATAGCCACTTCATGCCAGTAACTATTTGGTACGACAGGAAGAGCTCCGAAGAACAAGGCGGTTGGTATTGAGGATCAGCCAGATGGACTATACGCGTTTCAAAGCTACGGCTAGTTCGGTCGCAGAGACAGTACACCCATTAGCAGTCAGAATACATCCTCAGCCTTAGCACCCCTTGACAGGAACCCAGTCTGAACACTCTTGAGACCACTCTATGATTTGAAACAAAGTATAGCGATGGGTGGCAACCGGGTGATTCCTTTAAAAAAACATGCATTCCCAACCTTAACCAAAATGCTAAGATAAATACACACTAAGACACCTCACATTAAGAGCCAAGAAAATCAGTGTACCAGAATGTAGAATCATTTCTCCAATCAATAGGAAATGTTCAAAATAACAGGGCATTTTAAATACCAGCTTTATTCAGAATTCAGTAGTGTTACCATGCATTATCAAAAGTTCCCTTTGTCCTCCTGAGATTCACTACAATGAAAGCTCTCTGGGGTCCAACAACTCCCCCTCCCTCCCCCCTACCCCCCAAAAAAAAAAAAATTAAAAAAAAAGAGACAGACACACTTAGTGCCTTACTTTTAGACGATGTTTTGATTGCTGCCCTAAATTAATTGGTGAACACATTCCACCATTACAGGGAAGATCCTGGTTCACTTCTGTCTTCCTCTTCTTAAGGGGGTTCAAAATTGCATTTCCCAAGGGATTGATTAATCCATCTTACTATTCTTTAGCTGAAGCAGGTCACTTTGCAAGGAAGAACGAGTCAGTGGGTAAAAAGATTCATTGTGTATTAACCAGGGTACCTGAGAAAGGGTACAAATTGTCTTCTGAATGTTTTACTATTTTGTATCAAGGAGCTTTTCACTCTCTGCCTATGCTGTACCCAGAAAGCACATAAACAACAATAGGTCTACAGGTCATTCCAGTGAAAGAATTAATAACAGATTAATAAATCACAGCTCCAAAATGTCAAACTTTTTATACTTTCTCATAATTACCTTTTAAATGTAAGATACTTGAAGCTTTCCTTACATGACTACAGAAACAATAACCTTCAAAAAGTTCCTTACCATCAGCAATTAAAAAAAAGAATAATATTTGGAATATCATTTTTGTCTGAAGTTTCTCTGTTTTTTTCAGCCCTAAGCAGTGGAGATAACCATGCACTAGAAGAAAATGGTTGGACAAACTGTGTATTCATCTAATACACAATATAGTCGCAAATATTAATACCTGATATGTATCCTTGTTTACTGTACAGAACTGGTTACACATTTAATATCCATTATGTCAATGACTGTATCAATCTGCTGATGCCCTTCTATTTCCAAAAATAAATATGTGATGTGATTAACCCACCCTAAGTACACTTGTGCGTACCTTCCATAAATACCGAGTTATCTTGCTATTTCCTTTCTGACACTTCTTTGGCTATTTATACCACATCTGAAAGGAATCCATCTGCCCTTCAGTCTTCATGAGATTAGTAGCTTGAAGAAATCTTGGTATCTACAGATTCCAAGGTTTTCTACATACGAAATCTTTTGGTACTGTTTGATGCAGCTGAAATACACTTAAGAGTTTCCAAACATGCCCAAATGTGTCTCAAACCACTGAAGCAGATAATAATTTTCAACTGTTACCCAAGATACATTTACTGAAAAATCTAAGATAAATTTAATTGCTACCAGAATTTAACAATGCACTCTACATTTTAAAGGTTTTGTGAAAATCTTTTCAAAAGCCATCTTAAAATTCCACGTAACATTTGTGCTTTTTCTTGGTAGAACTGATTGTAATGCTCTTATAGTTATATTCCCACACAAGCTATTTGCTGAGCCAATTTTAAGAAGAGGGAACTTTTCTGCTACAGAATGCTGAAATCCAAGCAATGAGACACTCCTTTCACAGAAAGTGCCTGACACAGCACAAATCGGCAATGCCCAGCTGTCTTCTGCAAAGTGTGATTAAATGTGGCTGGCACTAAGAGAATCTCTATTTGAGAATGGTGACTAAACCTCAGTACCCCTATCTAAGATGACAACGAAAAGCAAATCTTGACTCTGCTACAATTCATTACTCACTTAGCACATCACAAAACGGCCCTTTCTTTGTTTCTTCCCCCATCTCCTTTCTCTCTCCTGGTTCAATATGAATACGTTTTGCTCAGGCAGCATTAGTAATTTATACTGATGAGTGATACATTACTTAAAGTGACATAAATGGTTGCATTTCTTTGGAAGACTATAATAAAACCAACCTTGAGAGCAAACACGAGCAGGTCATTAGGCAACTATGAACTCTTTAGATCTCATTCAGAGACTAACAATTAAAGATCAAATTCTTTTTCTGTCATACAGAATATGATTACAGGTGATGTGCTAAGATTATTTGCAGAGTAATAAAGTTGGACTAGTGAGGAATTAAGATATATAATTCTTTAATTGCATACCTCCTAGCTCTATATAAAACATAAGGCTAGAAATACATTTCTAGGTTAAGAAATTTATCTCAGGAATTTGGTAGCAATAGAACACTATGCAAAATTAGAGTGCACCAGGATGCCACCAGACTCCAGATATACCTTTGCACCTCTCAGGATTCCTCGTAAAGCACACAGTTATTGCTGTTTTCTGTTGGCTCCTCATTTCTTCATAAATATTCAACTAAAAAAGGTTATGCACAATGGAAATGGTTTTTACTACAGTCCTCCTGGCACCTTGTATCATCTAAACCAAGAATTTAATGAAGGCTCAAAAGGTTAAAAAATTCAAAAGTCAGTTACAAGCTTTTAATTCACACTTACTTAGAGATGCTTTCAAAATCAACATGTTCTACTAATTAAGTAAATAACAATCAAAATTTCCAATAGAGTTGTTAACAGAAAGTAGTAATGGTCAATTAGAAGTTATCGGTAAATTTGTTTATGGCTCCACTGTCAGCATGAAGCCCCTAATTATCAATACTCAAAAGACTCATTATTTTAGGAACTCTAGAAGTAGGAAGACAACCGGATTGATGAAATAGATCTGAATGTGTACCAGTGGTGTGAGCTATGATGCTTTGGCAGCTACAATTTGGTGACTTTCAGACACATGTATCTTCCTTTTAGGGCATCACTTTAAAAGCAACATGAAAAGGAGAAAACAGGTTAAAACTACTATCTGCATGCCTCCTACAATTCTATATAGCATCTTCAATATGCAAAATTCACTGTTACAACCCTGCTCAATATTGTAAATAACTAGAAACTGATTTTCAAAAGCAAAAAAGGGAAAGCCTCCAGTTCTTTAAGGACTCCCCCCTGTCCTTCCTAGATGCTGCTTCTCTTTCAGCCTTCTCACATTCTTTGAGTGCGCATAGCCGTATACCGAAGCAGAGGTATAAAATCTTCCTGTTGCAGGGTGCAGCTTAGGGCTGAAAAAGTGCTCTCGGTTTTTATTCTCTCACGCTGTGCTAGCATAAAACCACATTTGGTAGCTTTACTTCAAACATGATGCTAGCTGCTATTTGGAATTTTCCAATTGCAGATAGGTCCCAGACGAGATTCCTTGCCGCTTAGCACTACAGTAGCAGACAACGTAGGCTGTAAATTCATTTTGTCATGGCTTAGGAAGTGTAACTCGCGATTCAGTAGAAGAGCTATTTCCCAGATAAACCATAAGCAGATTTTGTTAGAAACATAACCTAAAGAAGGTACAGAGTAGCAGTGGCATTTCTAATAGCTGCCCATGAAGAGATTTTGCTCCCTTAACCACTGCCTTAGCATAGGCCATAGTTACTCTATCTAAACCAGGGGTCCTCAAACTACGGCCCACGGGCCAGATATGACCCCCAGGGTCCTCAGTCCGGCCCCCCATATTTACAGACCCCCCCCTGCCAGGGGTTGGGGGGGAAACCAAGCAGCCCTAGATGACTGCCTGCCACTGAATCCGCGCCCGGCCCCCTGGTTAAAAAGTCTGAGGACCCCTGAGCTTAACTAAACAACATCTAAACTACAGGTTTAGTCATTTAAATATTAGATTGTGTATATTCAGATTAAATGTATTAAAAATGTATATTCACCACACTGTGTTCATGATTTAATTGTTTTTAAGTCTAGTACTTTAATAATGAGGTACCTCTTAAGTGTTCCACTGGAAATTAGAAGTGATAATTAATGACCAGGCTTTTCCCTAATTTCAGCCATCCTTGTTTGTTTTTACTTCAGCAACACATTTTTAGTTACAAAAAAGCAAACTGTTGAGACAACTTATGAAAAACAGGAATACCTCAGTAGTAATACGATTCATGAAACACAAAGCCTCTAGAAAAAATAATTTGCTTCATTTTTTGTATGGGGTTTGTGTAGCAAGGTTTTGGCCATGGTGGGCCGCTACAGAGGTGGCTTCTGTAAGATGATGCCAGAAGCCCCCCCCATGCCCAATGGAGCCAATGCCAGCCAGCTCCAAGGTGGCCCCACCGCTGGTCAAGGCCGAGCCCATCAGCAGCAATGGTAGCGCCTCTGTGACAGTGTATTTAAGGGCAAAGTTACTGTGCAAGAGTGACTGCGGCCCAAGGGAGAAGCGAGAATACGCGAGAGCAACAGCTCTGCAGACACCAAGGCCAGAGAAGGAGGGAGAGGAGGTGCTCCGGGCACTGGGGCAGAGATTCCCCTGGTGAAACACCTGGAGAGGCAGGCTGTGCCCCTGCAGCCCCTGGAGGTCCATGGTGGAGCCGGTGGGTGCCCAGAGGACGTGGTGACCCCTGGGCAGCCCACACTGGAGCAGCTCCTGGCAGGACCCGTGGCCCTGTGCGGAGAGGAGCCCAGGCTGGAGCAGGTTTTCTGGCAGGGCCTGTGACCCCATGGGGTACCCACACTGGAGCAGTGTGTGCCTGAAGGATGGCACCCCGTGGGAGGGACTCACGTTTGAGCAGGGGCAGAGTGTGAGGAGCCCTTCCCGCCTCGCGGCAGAGACAGCGCGTGATGGACCGACCACAGCCCCCACTGCCCTGCACCACCTGGGGGGAGGAGGCAGAGAAAAATCAGGAGTGAAGCGAAACCTGGGAAGAAGGAAGGCGGGTTGGGGCAGGGGGAAAGAGGCGGTTTTAAGACTTGGGTTTACTTCTCATTATGCTACTCCAATCTGATTGGTAAAAAATTAAATTCCCCAAGTTGAGTCTCTTGCCCGCGGAATGGCTGAGTGCTCTCCCTGCCCTTATCCTGACCACGAGCCTTTCAATTATATTTTCTCTCCCCCGTCCAGCTGAGGAGGGGAGTGACAGAGCAGCTTTGGTGGGCACCCGGTAGTATAAGATGTGTCTGTAAAATGACATCAGAATGAAACACTCTTTATGGCAGCATTCAGAACACTTTTTTTCCCCTCCTGCTTTTGTCATAAAATATTCAGCATTATGGAAGGCATTAAATGATGCCACTGCTCTCCCATTAAGAAAAAGAATTTATAACAGTGCAAAGTTTCATCTTTGGAAAAAAAATCTTCATTGCTGGGCTGGTTATGACAATGAGTGAATGAAGTTAAGAACGAAGGGATTTCATCAGTCTCCTGGATAAGAAAAAATATGGGGAAGAAAACTGATCTTGCAAACCAGACAATTTTTGGACCAAGTACCATTAAAATGGGGCTTTTTTGACAAAAATATTAATTTTAAACTGCTGTGCATAGTTTAAATCTTGATTTTTTAAGAATATACCACTGGGAAAACAGACTCTTATCAGATTTATTGTAACTGCTAGTTTTTGACAGAGTTTAATGCAAGAAAGAAACTAATTGGTACTTTATTTGAA
>JAVJGJ010000047.1:79922250-79934277 GCA_035590215.1 Microhierax caerulescens | reverse complement strand
GATTATTTGGCCTCTTTCTTGTTTTGGTTGTTGCAATCTCTTTAAACTTCTGGCTGGTATTAGTTGTAATATCATCTGTTTAACCAGTCAAAAAGAGACTTGTCAGATGATGTTATGTGAAAGACAATGCTGTACTGTGTTGTCCATTTTTTATTATACCTTTTTGATACAGTTAAGCTGCACCTAAGAAGAAGTACGAGCACTAGAAGTCCATGATGAGGATCTGGCAGTCAGTCAGTACCATGGGGTACTTGAACTGGTAGAATTGATTTTGATATGGAGAAGAATTAAAATATTTAAAATAAGCATCCGTTACAGAAACATTTTACAGTGCTTAAACTTTTTTTTTTTCCCCCCTTCATTAAAACCCAAGCTTCCCACCTACACTATGGGAATCTTCTTCTGCCAACTAAGTGCATCTGATTATTTGGATTAATTTGGGGATTTAATACCAACTAACTTTATGCTGAGCTTATCCAGTATTCATAAATCAAATCCCATCTTAAGTTAATTTCAAGGCTGATTATTTTTGGAACATTTTATGGTATAAATTATTCATTACATAGATGTATTATACCTGTTTGCCAGAAAATAACAGAGACTGTGCCAACTCATTTTTTTTAAATAAGATACCTGGGGAACAAATATTTAAACACAGTTGGCAATATTCCAACCAACTGATAAGAATTACTGTACACTGCAATTTCATGCTTTTTTTTTTGTTTTGTTTTGTTTTTGTTTTTTACCATCTCAACAGTTAAATTCTTTTCTGGGCCAAGGTTTGGCATTACTGAACTTTTTAAAACAGTGTAAGAGTGATATAAGGACTTGTGTTAAATATTCACATGGATCTGGATAATTTTCTCTTGTTCAATTTTAAAGAAATCATTCCAGTGCCAATGTTTGACTGCTCCTCACAAACCTAGGAAAACAATGATTTCAAAATAAACACCTGTTTTCCAACTGCTACATAAAAAACATTTTTTGTAATGTCACGCAAGAAACAAAAGTCCCAATCTGATTTACGTAGCATAATTTAACTCTCAACCAACTTTAAAATATATAAATACAAAAATGTTTAATTCTATCGTTCTTGATTATATAATAAAATAGATCACAATACTCATACCTAGTAAAAGTGGAGATTCTACCTTTAGAAATGCAGTCAGTCAGTTATGTAGTTTGTTCTTCTGTAAACGACCTTGAAATACTCCTAAGCTCTGGCTGAAAAATGTTGCATAAAATTTGAACTTTCTTTCTATTCTAGTATGTTCTGCTTGTATCGGCAAGCAGATTTGTTAGCAGTATTCTTCTCTAATTTTTCAGCTGCAATGCTGTTTGCCATGGTGGCAGTACCTTTGCTCGTATGTTGGGTCCTCCAAAGAAGGTGCTCTGATGCAACACTCTCTCTGATGTAAACTGACTAAATCAGGGTCACGGTTTCTTTGCAGTTGCAGTCACCCTTTGTCAGAATATGCAACTGGAAAAAATCTGAATTAATACAAAATACCTTTAAGTATGTTTTGGGTTGGTTTTTTTTGCAAGATGTATTTTAAGTGTAACTACTTAAAATCACATTGTATTGAATAATAAAATATATATAACACATATTCAAGACATAACTAAGCACACAGATAAACTATCACCTTGTGCCAACCTCATATTATATTTAAACAGTGTTTTCTTTTATATATATATAAAGATATATATTATGTTAAAGATATCGGCTACTATTGAAAATGTTTTGTTCCAAATATTGAGTAAATACCCAGATAAAGCTAGTCCATGCAACGCTGATTCAATCATCTTCTGTGTGTACTCAGGCAAGGAGAATCCCACCCAAACTATAACCCTCACTAATCTAAACTAGCTGTCTCGGATCCCTCTTACAGTCAGTGGACAGGAAAAGGCAGCTGCAGAGCACACAACCCATCCAAATCTACAGAAAACGTCTTAAATAAGGGAGCAGTATCAACATTTTGCAAAATGGAAGCCAAGACACAGGGAAAGTAAGAATTAAAGTTTCTGTTAAATTAATTAGTTTGTGGTAGCCCAAATCACATCATTATGGAAACTTGGTACTTTCAAAACACAGCTTACACTATAACCCGCTGAAGCTCAGAGAATTCATTTTTGCATGTTGGGCCAAGGGATCCAGGCCGGGAAACAGTAAACAAGGAGAAAAGATGACTAAATATTTGAAAAATTTAATTTGTGTAGCACTCACAGGAGCTTTGGGGTGAGAAAAAGGTAAAATTCAATTTTCTGATCACAACTCAACTACTTCAAACATAAGGTCAAGCTTCCTTTCTTTTTTTTTTTTTTTTTTTTCTGTTCCTGAAATCACTGCTTCAGTTTTCATGCCTTGCAAAACCTAAAGACAGTACCTTCTTCTAATACTCAGCCCAAATTAATCCCTTTTAACAACACCTGACAGCTAAATCACAGAAGGCAGGGGTCTCATAAAAGAAAAAATAATATCGCAGCATGAAGCGATTTAAAGGCTGCAAATTCATGCATAGCCACAAAAGGACTTAAAGCGCGGCATGCCACCTCAATTTTGGTATTTCCTGAATTGTGAGAGCTTGACAGCAGGATTTTTTGGTTTCACTGTTTTTTCTTTAAAACACATGTGTGAAACTACACATGTGATCCCCAAGTTTGAAAAAAAAAAGTCATAATGAAAAAGATTAAATTCCATAAACCACGATGAGACTGTCACCCACACAACTCATGAGTAGATCAGAAACTTCTACACTCCCCATGGGCCTTTTTACACATCAGCTTCTTTTTTTACATGAATAAAATTCCACTGACTACAGCAATTAAATTGAATTGCTTACTTTTTGTTTTTAATCTGACCAAATAAAGAGGTTTGAAACATTTTTAAAAAAAATAATTTAAAATATTTAAAACATTATGTTTGATATTTTAATATTACAGTGTCCAATTATATTTGCTTATTCACTATGTAAACGTGAGATATATCCAAAATGCTTCTACTTGAATTATAAACAAAGCTATCCATGATTGCTTTCCAGCACAAAAGGTGTACAAAAATATAATACTTGCCAGGGTTGGCGTGTCATGTATTTGTAGTTCCATAAAATATTTCCTGAGGGGTTTAGATGAGAATTCTATGCATATATACCAACAATTTATTTCCACTGAAAAAATGCAATACAGTAAAAAGATGAAATAAAAGCAAACTAAACAGAAGTCTAGAGACAAGGCAGCTGATCTTGCAGCACTCAAATAATGACCTGACACGTAGACTCTGCAGCGTTTTGCAAAACAGATTGCACACAAAGATGAGCGGATAGAAACCTAAACTAGCACGGTCAATGCAACCACCGTGATATATCTTTAAACTTTTTGCTGCCCTGGTCCTTTGCAAAATTTTAAAATTGCAGGAGATACTTTAAACAATACTTTTAGATGGAAGGCATTAGAAGGGAAGACACATCTAGTAATAATGAGACCTCATAACGAGACCTTTGTTGCCCATAATGAACAAATGGCCAGGCCACATTTATTTCTACTGAATATTACCACATCATAATATTGAATAATCTTGTTTATTTTATTTTTATTAAATTCAACTAAAGCCAGCTTCTATATTCATTCTGAATATCACTATTTCAAACTATGAGGAAATTTATGTTTTAGAGTACTGTTTGGCAATCCTGAAAGCGCACGGTAATCCTTTCGTAGGGTAGATGGATAATGTTATAGAAATGGAGAGCTTATAGGTTTACTTCAGCTTTCATGTGATGTAACAAAATCTACAATGGTTTTGAGATGAGAGAGCTTGTCAGACCTTAGTCATGAGTGACAGCAAGTATTACCAGCAGAGAAGCTGTTGCCCTCATGCCCTACAGCAAAGTCACTGTCTGTCTATTATTTGACAGGCAGGGTAATATGGGAATATGTTACGCTGGTGGAAAAACTGACACAGTTGCTGGAGAGTCCTGTGACTCGTATGAGCAAAATGGAAGCAGCATGTCCAACATTCGCGATAGCTAACAATTTAAAGCGTATGTTTATTACTGCTAAATTATATCCCTTGTACTGCTGACACCTGCAAGTGCTTAGCAAAATCTGAAAATAAAATCACATTATTCCTTGTCAGCAGTATGCAACTTTTCCTGAACATCTAAAATTGAAACTCATAATTAGAAATAAAATCTAACTGAACCATTATATGGTATGCACTATAATCTCTCTTGTCACTGAAACAGAGTAATTTACCTACCAGTTGTTCTCAAAGCCCAATACTGCTACAGAAGATACTGTCAGGGAATTTTAAAATGCGTCCTATAACAGTGATTTAAATTGGATCAAAACAGATGAACAAAGTTGAAGGAATGAAAACTTAACAATAGTCTCCTTGGCCAAAACTGGAAATTCAATCCCATTTTGCTGCTATAATCCGTACAAGAAACTTCACTGTGACACACCAACAATTGGATTTAGTGAGTGACTGAGACTGAAATTGCTGGTAGCTCAGGCTCGCAATTCATCCACAGGTCACGCAGAGTGCAGCAAACAACACTACTTTCTCTACAGTTTTCCTCTTCCAAGCTCTAAGTACACATTTGCGAGACCACCCCCTCTAGTGAGGGGTAGAAAAAGCCTTATCAGTTCCTCCTGGCTGTGAAAAGCTGTGCAAAATCACAGGCATATAATACACAATCCTAAAGCCATAAAGAATATTGAATCTGAAAAAGATTAAGTACATAAACACAGCCCTAATCCTTTTAAAACTACATTCACGTTGAGGCTGCAAGGAGTTTAACTCAACACCGTATTGTTTCAATTTGTTAAGCAGTACAGAATAAAAACAAAAAAAAGCTACAAAAGAAGACTTTTTAAAACAGAGAGCAACATAGCTTTTTCAGAGAAATTTCTCTGCACAGCTCTGTGGAAAAGCTGTGGGAAAGTGACTAAACAAAACCACAAGGAGTCCCCATAAGACAATTTTTCAGTATCTTTCATATTCATCACATATTCAGGCAAATACAATTCAAACTGCCTGCGCTTGGAAGTGCAAAAAAACTTTATTTAAATTTAGTCATTCAAAATCTTTATGAACAAAATTAGACACGATAACAAGCTTTTTTTTTTTTTTTCATTTTTAATAATCACTAAGGAAACATCAAATATATAATCATTCTAATGATAAAATTTGCTTACTCTTCTAAACATTGTATTTTTCAACGTATACCTTAAAACTAATACACACCCTGCACTAAGTGAGGTCAATCATACTTCATTTACGTGATAAAGTATTTTTAAAAATTTTATCTGGTACACACTGTGCTGATCTCCTGGAAAACACATTCAGAAATTACAAACCCTGGATTTTTTGTTTACTCAGATGAAGCCAAGAAAACAGGAGACGGAAGATTTTCACAAACGGTATCAAGAACCCCTTTTAGTTTAAGCAGGTGACAGAAATTCAATAACAATTTTAATTCACTCTTGGAACGTCCGTTGCATGTAAGTGGTATTCAAGAAAGATTGCTTGATGTCCAAACTGTAGCAGACAGACAATTTCCAGTGTCTGTCTTCACATCTTCTTACAGAAGAAGAATTTGATTAACCCCCCAGGGTGAAGCTGAATAGCGTATTTTTCCAGTTGGACAGGGACACTAGCAAGACAAAAAATTATACCTCTCTCTGAACATCTTCTATCTTCCATTCTTAGAAGTAATGGAAGAGTTTAAGTATCCAAGTACGCTAATGGCTGATTTATGACAACATCTGCATAGCTGTGTCCCTGTGTATCCAAATACTAAATCACTTCTTTACTAGTTAAAACATTCTATGAAATACAAAGAAACTGGCAGAATAACCTGTAAAATTTTAAAGACTTTTAGAATGCTCTCTTATTTTAATCCTGAGGTATCCGATGCATTTATAAATCCGATTTTGAAGATCAATTGGAAAGAGTCTCTTCAGAGGTTATGGTGATGATAGAAAAGAATGCCAGTACTAAAGAAGCTTCTGTGTACACAAAGGATCAAAATCTTTATTTTTTTTGAAAAGTCAGTACTACAGAAGCATACTATTACTGTCAGTATTATTAAAGAGAGTTAAAAAATTTAGTCCTAGTTTTACAGTGTTATATTTGACCAAGGCATACCAATCAATATGAAGTATTAACAACCCTCATACAATTTTCCATTTAAAAAACCCCCACAGTTTTTTCAATTCAAATCATCTTCATTCATTTAGAAAAAACATGCATTTTCTACCTCTTGTCTTTAGAGGTTTGTATTTTGTACTACTCCTGAAATAATTTCACTTGCCCATAATGTCACCAATCCTGAATAGTATCCACATTCACTCCTTTCTTGGACAAAACAATGTGAAAAGAAAGCATTTAACTGGGATAATAAAATTCTCTTTATTGATTGAGAGTATTTCCATTTTGTATACATTCTGGTTTTTACCTGTTTTACAGAGTAAAACTGAAATAATTATTTTATGACCTTCTACTGTTTTTCAGAGCAGTCCTATGCATAGCATTTCAACAATGCAACTTCAAATGCTTAGAAAGACTGCTAAAACCAGAAAATGTCAACTATTTCACAGGATGAATTAACTTACTTTGGAGGATGTAGAGTCACATTCCTGACAAATCCATCCATAGCCAGTCTGTTTAGGAGACTTTTTCAACGGAGGGTCTAGGCAGCCAAAATGGTAGCAAAGCCTGCATTCATCACACCTGCAACAAGAAACCAAAATGTTTACTTACATAAAATGTACTTCTGTATTATTTTTACACCAGGACTACGTAGTCAATAAAAAAAGGCACAAAATATTTTCTGATTCACTTCTAATTTTCTGGAAAGGGGCATTAACTTAAAAGGATTTCACTATGATATTTAACTTACAAAACTGCCCTACATACACACAATTTTATGTTCTTTTTTAATAAACCCTTCATTAGTGTTTTCTACTATGTATGTTACACATAAAGAGCTCAAAACATATAGCATAGCTATTGTTCACCTATTCTTAATATACCATCATTGGGGCAATGCTACAATACAAGTGCTTCATGAAAGGATTTTTTAAATTAGTACAATATCATGCTCAAAATCAGAAAGAGATTTTTAGAAACAAATAGAGATTTTCATATATCCTACTGAACTTCACTTTATTTGCACATCCCCTTGTATTCTTTTGTATGAAAAGAGAGCTTTTTTCAAATTTATGTTGCAGTATTTTCTTCTTTAAACGCCCTTAAACTCTGAATTAAAGCAAATATAAATGATCCAAAAATAAGAAATAGAGTAGATGTTTAAAAATCAAAATTTCTAAGAAATCCTGTACACTTCCTTTCTCTGCTTCCCTGGCCATTCATTTTCACCTCCACAAAACATCCAAATATGTCCAAAAATTGCAATAATAGCATGGCACAGACTTCATCAGATCAAAGACAGAGGGATATAATTTATCAAGAGAACACACAGTGAATCACAGAAAGAGGATTCAACTAACACTGCTGTATTAAACAGAAGAAAATGTTCATGTGACTTTTCTCCAAGGATTAGTCTCAAAATAAAAAGAAGCAACCATCCCGATTGTGATTGTTTAACCCAAGTAAATACTTTTGTCCTTGCTGTCAAGGCTGTGCTTGCTAGGGATGCCTTCTGGTTTTAGCAACTGTATGTAAGACATGAGCACTGGTAAGGGTATGGCATGTACTGCCTTCTGCTAATTAGAAATTAAAAGCAATAAACTACCTATCCACAGTGTGCAACCCTGAACTGACATGGTTTTGGTATTTTTACAAAACGGGATATACCAACTTTCAGTCTACATACTTGGGCTTGTTTAGGAATAACTCAATCTAACCCCAGGACAAAGAAAATACCTTAAAAAAGGAAAACACTATCCGTTTTTAAAAGCAGACTAATTATAAAGTAGAAATATCTTACTTACAATCAGGAATATATGCTGGTTTATTTCTTGTGAAAGGCATATTAAAATAATAAAAAGGTTGAGAGGGCAAGATGAGATAGGTTACCCTCCTACATCCCAACAATGTATATGACCTTCAGCAAAAGATTAAGCCTTCTTTGAGCCTCAATGTTCTCATCTGTAAAGGAATATATTTTTACTAACCTATTTTTGTATCTAGAATCTTATTCACATAAATGCTTGCATTTGAGCAGTGCTTATCAGAACTGCCTTCCTGTAAACTGTTTGGGATCCTCTAAGTAACACAAAATAAAGCATCACACTATTTCTGACCGGTTTAGTGTATTTTCAGAGCTTAATCCTAAAATCTACACCTGACTTTACACAGTATTTAGATTTTTTCTGAAGTGATTGTCTATAAACACAAATGTTGATATGTTCAGAAGAAAATGTTTCTCCTTTAAAATTATGCTTTGCCATCTCTTCTTACATCTTGTCCATTTTGTATCTAGAATGTAGTATTTCCTGACTGTACCTTCAGCCATGTTTCAGAAGTATGCTGAGGGAGTTTGCAAGGCTAAGCTGAAATAGCCAGAACATTATGAAATTAAATACAGATCTGGAGGCGCCATTCTAAAGCTGCATGTTTTTAATATTTATTGTCATTAATTTTTATCACTTCAAAGCTGTTTAGTTTGGTGGAAGAAAAATTGCATTTTCTTAGCATGAGTTAAAAATACCTACACGAAACCTTTCAGAGACTAATAGCTTCTATCTGCATCTGCACAGCTGAAAAAATGAAAGTAACAAAAGTGTATTTTCATCTATCAAAACATAAAAAGCTGCATGGTGATAAAAGTGAAACTATACTGAACACTTCCTTCATACTGCTCTTTACTGAAATACAAATTCTGTATTGTGGAACACAAATTCATTGATTATGAAATTCCCAGAGCTTGATGCTGGGAAAACTGATAAATATACACTGTACCTTGCTAACGACAATGCCCTAGCTGTCTGGCAATTCTCCTGTCTGCTGAGACTGACTTGGGACAAAAAGTGAAGCTTACAAACATCACAGTACAGAAACCAGAACTGGCATTCTTAATTCCTAATTCTGAAAGAAAACCCTATACTTAGGTTAAAATGGCACTAGTAAAATGAGATTAAGTCCTCAAGTGTATGCTATTACTTGTGTTCTTTTGTCTAGCAACATGATAGAAAACCCACTGTCAGAAAATAAACAAGCCACACAAAATAAGGAGTACTTTCAACTTAATTAGAGAAAGAAATTGTTGGGTCACGAAAGGTGTCATGCTGACAGTCTCGCAGCCTTTCAGTAAATGCACTCACAGATCAATCACAATATGGACATTTGCAGAGCCAAGGAGCCACACAGCACTGTCATTTACAAATATCATCCACTTCCATCCCGAAGATGGCTTAATAGTACAAGTTAACCTATTGGGTTGGGGAGGGGCAAAGGGAAAGAAACTGCTTCCTCTGTTTTAAAGGTTCAGTTAAAATTTTTATCCTCATGGATTCAAGGTCACACGTTCAAACCAGTCCTTAAACTAACAAATATTTTTCTTGCTGTTATTTGTGGGTAACTTTTTTCACGGTTAAGTACATGATTTACAAATGCAATTAAGTGCAGTGCCATCTTCAGTGGCCTGGCTAGCAGTTGTACCAAAAATTTTGTGAAAATACAAACAGAGCTCCACAAACAGACAAGCTAACCTAACCTCCTAAATTACCTCTGACAGTTAATTGCTTACTATCAAAGTTTTAACAAGCCTGAAATTACTTTATGCATCAAAATTAGAAATTACTGTGTTCCTCATTCCAGCAATTAATGAGGATAGATATATACCCACTACACACAGAGAAAATGGGGTGTGAAAAAGAAAGGTGAATTCTGAAGGGAGTTGGTTAATAAATTAAAAAACAGTAAACCAAAACGTTTTTCACTTATAAAAGTATGGAATGCAGGTCAGCTTATCTTCACAGCAAGAAAGCTTCATTAGGCATTTCCATAGCTGAAACACGTCTGCTTTGTTCTTTAATAAAGTGATCTCCATCTGCTCATGCCCTTGGATTGTTTTTATTAGTTTTTTTAGCAGTACAGCTGGCTGTGCTCAAGCCCTACATAACTCTGCATTTGCCTGTTCATAATTAACTAATTATGCTCTAATCAATAGTGTAGATACTGATTTTACAATGTAAATGAGATAAATGAGATAATAGCTGGGGTCAATCTCATTTTATTTACAAAGCCCAGCACACACATCCAATTTCATTACATTGCATCTACCTGCACAGGAGGGAGTCTTATCAGTTGGCCTGCAGAAGCCTTCCTGCAAGCACTGGGGAAAAGGACCTGTGCTTTTACAGAGGAACAGTGAATGCAAAGCCTGCTTGTCACTGGCATATTTGTAAGTCACTGGTTAATATCACTGAAAACCACAAAGAGCTGATTCAGCTGGAGTGAAGAAACCTATTTTGCATTCACAAGACGGCATCACCCATCTATAGCTGTAGAAGTAATTACCTACATGTCCCTGAAACACAACATTAATAAGCTAATCTTTAAATACAACTTTCCAAATATGCTTCAGAGACTACGGAAAATCTCTCACTTATGTACACATCTTTGCACACTGCCTGCAGTGTCATGCCAAAAGGTACCATGTCGAGCAGAATTAAAAATTGCAAAATATATATATTTATATACACACACACTACTCCCTAATCACCACAACAGCTTAGAAAGATTTACTTTAATAGAAAAAAGACATAAAACTTTGATACGTATTGCCAAATCGTCTTCACCATTAAAATTGGAGAAGTTGTAATATAAGCCTCACTCTAGCAAACTTAGAAATAATTAGAACAAAACTGGAAGTAATCTAATCCAGAACTTTTAAACTCTCAGAGAACTGCAGTGGGATGGGTGTGCAGTCACTCACCCGTTAGCTTGGGGGATGCAACACAACGGCTATTCCAGCATCTGTGTGGATTTAATTCTCGATATGCATCTTTCCTTGTTGTCTTGTATTGGACCCCATTTCTGACTAAAGGCTCTTAACACCTGAGAAACAGGTGTTTCTCCTCAGGCACTGATCCCTCTCCCCTTTAATCCCTCAGCATCCAAGTGCTGGGCCACTCTGAAACTGCAAACAGCTGGAGATACGCGTGGGGGTTCATTTTGAATTGCAGCACATTCTTGCATTTAGATGAAAAACTTAAAACCTAAGTCTAAGGCACTGTCATTATTTTGTTTCTTGTTAGTGGCTGCATAACAGATCTAATGGAAAGGAGCATTTAAATATCCCCCCCCAAAAAAAAACCAAACCAGAGAAAGCTGATGTAGCTCAAATGAATTCAAACGGTAGAAGCAAACTGACTGAGTTTGGACTGGAGAAGGTGAGGAGTGCTCCTGTGGTACCTTGATGGCAACCAGACCACAGAAGCGATAAAATTACTGGTGACAGAAATGAATACTATGGGATGGGTTATATCAGCAACTCTTACATTTAATGTCAAAGAAGGTACTGTCCTGTGACCTTATTTAAAGAATAAAATTAATTAAAGATCTAATGGTGAAATAACTGCATAATCATATATTTAGTGCGCTGTTATTAATGATGCCCCAAAAGTACATTTATTCTACTTACTGAGGGAGGAGCCCAAAACTATAGTATTTTTTGATTATGGAATATGCGGAAGAAATATTTTTCTTTTTAGCTTTCTCTTCTGACATCTCTTGGAACAAAGCAAAGATAAGTGAAGATACGTCTTTGTATCTTACCCTGCCATTCTACACCAGAACCCTCCAATTCAGCCCCACAGATTCCAACAGAAAATGCTTTCATTTTGCTGTGATAAATCACAGGCTCAGCAGAAACCAGAAGCGATGCAGTACTGTATTTGGGCTCTAATTTAAAATATAAGGTCCAGCTCCTTAGTAACTCTTCGTTTAAAGCAGGATACTCTCAAAAGAGAAAAACATACTAAGAATAAAATGGAAAAAGCTGCTTTTTCGCTTCCCAGTATCTACACTTCCCTGGAAGTGGCATAACAACTATAAAT
>JAVJGJ010000047.1:79826647-79917347 GCA_035590215.1 Microhierax caerulescens | reverse complement strand
AAATTTATACGGGTTTTTTAAAAAATGAAAATACCAAATGTTCCTTATTTGTGAAAAAAAAAAAAAAAAAAAAAAAAAAAAAATCAGGCAAATTAACTACCTTGTCAGTCCAAATAACAAACCAATCCATTACATTCTATCCAAGCCTGACAAGAAAACTCAACTTTTTGTCATAATAAGCTTATAGTAGAGACAAGGTAGCTGTTCTCCTTTACTTTAGGTACTCTATTGAGAGCTTTATCCACATTTAAAAATCATATTATAAAAGGTTTCCACGATTGCCTCCGAGGATGAGTTGTGGCAGAGTTGTGTCTCATGAAGGATATCTACACAGTAAAGTGATAAGAAAAAAATATTAACATTGAAAGATCATAGCAACTCTGCTCTGTCTTATGAAACATTTTAACATCACACTAAATTCAAGCAATATGTATGCTCAGATCCAAATAAAGATACTCATACCAAACTTCCAAGCCTCTATGTGTTAAAACATTAAACTAAGTATAGCATCCTTCTTCTTGATACAGCTCAAAGAACAAAGGCCTAGAAAATGTTCTTCCTTTTTTAGTCATAAAAGCAACAATTTAATACAAGTAGGCTTGATTGTGAAGCTAGCATTTTCCTCAGATTTGAAACCCACACAAATGCAGCTATGGGACTGCCTACATGACAAGCACAAACAACATGTACTGTTGTGCTGTGTTACAACCTGAAAAAAATGCTTGTTTTATAGAACAGCATTTGAAAAAAAGTCAGTCTTAGGATTTGGGAAGCATTAAGTATGGGAGAGCTTCTTTCATAATGCAATGTAGTAATTCGGTATACAGAAAGCTTTAGTCACTTCTGAAACAATGACTTTGAGGCAATAATTCAAAAGTCTTCACAGCTTTTTTTTCTACTTGTACTTCCTGCCTTTTGACACTCTCATGACATGCATACTTGATATTCAAGGATGCTTTTTTTTGCCCAAAATAAATACAATTTTAAAGTCTAGACTTTCTACATTTAAACGCTTCAAAGCTACTTGCAGTACAATAAATTAATGTCACTGATAGCATTGTGAGATTTTAAGTAGAAAAAAATAATTCATGTTTTCTTTAAGCTGTGCTGGCATATCAAATACATATCAGTTTTTTTAAAAAAAGACCTACATAAACTCTCCACTGCATTTGTTTTGTTTTCTACTTTGAAATGTATTAAAGTAGAATTGTAAATAAAAACAAAATTTAAACTGCTGTCATACTTTCATAAAATAAAAAAATAACAATCTGATGAACAGGAGCCATAGTGCTGCCCCACATTCCAACAACAGTTCTTTGCAAACTATTATTAAAGTTGGTTGTAAGGATTTTGAGCCTAAGAATTAGAGGGACAACGAGGAAGCAGTATATGCAAATCCATTGCAATTCTCACTTCATCTCTTACTCAGAACATGATTAGAATTTCAAATCATGTACCCTTAACCGCAAAAATACAGTCCATTTTTGAACTTTTTAAGAAAACCAAAGAAAAGCTGAGCTGTTCAATAAACTACTTGTAATAATCAATCCCCTTCCCTTAGTGAGTGCAACTGGTTTTGTTCTGATCACCCCAGGGTGGGTAAGGTTAACATGGACACACAATCAAGTGCTGAAACATGAAGGGTAGCATCGGCAAACAATTTGAGATAAGCTCAGGGTCTTTGTGCCACCTCTATCCTCTCAGCAACAGCATGAGAAGCTGGAACTGTACCATCAGTCAGATCATCAGAATGTGATGGGCTACACCCTCTCTGGGCTAGCAAGGCTTGGACACGAATACAGTTATCCATACTTTCAATACAAGCTTTTATTTCCGCTTCTCAAAATGAGCTTTTGCATATATGTACACACATCTGTGTATGTATATATACTTATAATTGTACTTATAAATTTATATTTATAAATGGTTTTATATTAAAACGGTATTTATGTAAACATATGTTTTTATGTATGGAACAACCTGCACAGCTGAAGTCATAAAATAGTAAGTTGCATTTTAACAATAAGCTCACAGATCAGAAAAAAAAAAAAAAAAAAGACAAACAAGGCTCACAGAGGAAACTTGTAACTACAGAGGAAAGCCACGATCCTAATTTTTTGTAGTACTTTAGGTAAGGCTGTAAGAACACAGGCATCCAGTAGGAAGCGTAAGTAACCGATACCTGCGCTGGTGATTTCTATTGTATTTCCCTGTGTTGCATTTTTCTGGATAACTTATCAAGAAATTTTAAAGATAATAATATTTTTTATACATTAAAGGGAATATGCTTTTTAAATGGTTGGAATTTTTTTCCATTACTACTGTTTTTAAAATTTACCTTGACATAATTTATTTTACAAGAGTCAGGATTATCTTCACCCCTCTCATCTCTGAAGCATTATTTAGTTAAGGAATCACTACTGACTATTTAAACACAGTTCTAATTAGCAACAGATTGGTAAAAGACAAAGGAATATAAATGGATAATAGAATAGGTTTGTTTAAACTTTTAACTTACAAACTCATCTAATAACTGACTATTGATTTGGGAGAACTACTTACTAAAATTTTTCCTGGGACCTCCCACACTGAAGACATTTTTCCTGTTCTATTCTCTGCTTTTGCTTTTCTCCCACCCCTACATAGCACTTCCCAACGCTCCCTCATCCAAAGAACTGCTCCCATTCTTACACATCCAGTCTAATTTCTACTGACTGAAGTACCCGGAGCTGCCTGCAACATCTGAAATTGCATTGTCAGCCTTAGATGGGAAAAGGATTTACTGATCACAAAACTCTGAAATGACAGTGAGCAAAACAGATTGGCTTCTCTTTCTCACCATCACTCTATCGATGGAACAAATACCAGATAGAAAAAAGCATCATGGGTAATGCTGTAATAGATGCTTTCAACAGGGAGGCTCTCAGTTACAGATTTGGTCCTTAGCTGTTCTCTCCCAGCTCTCTTCCATTCCAGGACAAAAATAGCTTCCTCTCAAGTTTTGGTACAAAGGGAGAGAAACACATCAACTTCTCTCACCCTCCTCCCTGTAACACGTATGGCTGTAATCTGTTTCCTCAGTTAAATAGATTTTATGTAATAGGAGTGTCTATGAATATGTGCAAATTTCCTTTTCAAAGAAATTTACAGCACAAGAAACCCCACAAATTATTTCAACATTTTCTACTGGAATTTCCAAAGGCCCTCTTCATTTGTGTAAGTTACCGAAAATGCAAACTGCAGCCAAACATAATGCTTATGTTAGCAGTTTTGGTCACTGTTCTTTTTTAGCCATTTTAATACTTGCTTTCATCAGGTTAAATACCTGTTGTGAGAACAATGTTTTTGGCCGCTAAATGGGCACAAGTGAGATACATCTGCAACCCTAATGTAAGCTCAGCTTATCTTCCAAGGTCTGAAGGTAGGAAGATGTTTCAGCATATCTTACCAGTTCTGAAACATTAGAACTCTCCCACCAGGGTAGGTCTGTCAAGCCTGAAAACGTATTTGGGAAAATACTTGAAGATGGTAATGAAAGAGAGGGAAAACAAAGCTATTTAATTACAGATGAAGTGCTGACAGAGACCAATTTCAGAAGGCAAGGAACCATATCTGCAGTAAACACCAAACCATCTGAAGGTGACGTACATAATATATATTTTTAAAACTCAGGGTGATCAAGGTACACCTCTTGGTCCCAGGAATTAATGTGTACCCAAAGCTCCATTAAGTCGATGTGAGTTACAGAGCTCTTTAGTAGGGGACAAAATACCCCAGACCCCCAAAACAATTATGAGCAATGTGTCTTCTAGACACTGTTAATTATTTCAATCCTTCTCAGTACTGTTCAAGTTATAAACATTAATAAATGCTTCTTGAATGGTTACAGATTTCTATTTGCTAATATACACACTGATTAGCCTGTTAAAAAGTTATCTGCAGGACAAAACATCACAGAACCTGAGGTACCACTGGAATAGAAAAGCTTCGCTTCATTTTAATAACTGGCACAACAGAGCATAAACAGCGACATTTAATAGCTGGTAACTGCACAAATGTGTTGACTAAGGTAAACAAATAAGACTAACAGTAGTCTAAATTTACAGAATTCTGTTCTCCAAGTACTACTATGCCCACTTCAGAACAAGAAGACATTTTCAAACTATTTCAAAGCCTAGAAGAAATGACATATCCTATACAAAAGATTAAATAAAATACTGGTATCACATACGTGAAACAGTTTCATTTGGTAATAAAAGTGTCATTTTCCTTCATTCTACACTGTCTTTGTGAATACACACTTCTGAGAACCCATGAAAAAAATTCAGTCAATACACTCAATACTCTACATGAAACCCAGCTTTCTCTTTTAAGAGACTGCATTTACAGACCTTGTCACAACAAGGTCCTTGATGTTATCGAAGCAATTTCAAGATACTTTAATCATTGGCAAAACTCAGTAACCTGACAAGAGAAATTTGGGCCAGGAAGATTTCAGTAACTTGAAAGGAAGGTTATTGACTGATGTAATTTCATTTGGATGTGACTGAATCCAATTGATCTGGTTTTTGCAATGCATATCTTCCCTCTGCAGCTGTCTCTATCTGATTCAGTGTGCAAGTGCAAGGAGTGACTACCCTTTCCACTTAAAGCAAAACTCTTCCTTCCTCCTGCTATTCTGAATGAGCACATGAGGAAAGCATTTTCAAATTTAATCTCTGTATTCACTGTAACAAAAAATACACTCAACTGAATGCCAACCCATTAATTCAACCAGTCTTGTGACTGTTGGCATACTCATTATGGAGTTAGAAAAACAGGTCGTGGAACATAATTTTTTATTACGATTATTATTAATAACAAAAAATGCTGCATTAGGGCTTGTATAACACAAGGTCACATGACAGTACAAAACTAATTTTCAATGCCAACTGCACAATATCACTCTACACTGTAACACAGCGTACTTATTTACAGTTGAGTACTTAGATGAGTTCAAAAGAAAAAAAAAATCTGCTTGGCACACAATGAGCATAATAGATTTATAAACACAGATATGATGATGTCTGTATCTTTCCATACAAGTCTGGTTTACGACAGTTTTAACAGAAAAGATGTGTACCAGTAGGAGCGTCATAATTAAATTTAATTTCAAGCAGCATAAGCCTTAAAGAAAAAAACCTTGGCATGGCTGGGGTGTTAACAAAGCCTTGAAGGGAAATGAGTGGGCCACCATCCCTGGCTCCTTTTCATGTAGGTTGCTGCACTAACAACATCAGACACTTAATTTACATTTCAGCAGAATTGAGGGGAACACTGACACTGATGTCCACCTCAAACTCCAACTGATTTACACGTATCAGTGAATCCCTTAACAAAGATACTTTCTCCAAAATTCAGTACAACTGCTTCAACTTGAGTCACTTTGTCTCTCATTCAGGAAGTGATCTTTTTCAGATACTTGGATAACTGAACATTGATGAATAACGTAATCAACATTACGAGATAAATGACAGCTGAATCAGGATGTGGCATCATGTTGCCAGCAATATGTAGCTGGAAGGTCAACTTCTTTTAAGATTACAAAACAGAATTTCATGAAAGGTCTCTCGGTTTAATGAATGAATGACTAGTAACTGGAATATAAATTCTAAATGATAGGCCTAACTGCTGCCTGAAAAAAGGCATTGCTTCACAAAGAAGCTTTTTGTGAAGATTCAAAAAAGAAATGAAGCCTTTGGTTTCAACATAAACCAGAATTTTAACACTTAAAAAAAAAAAAAAAAATCAGCACATTAAACTGCTTTTCTCTCTCCTGTTTAAATGACTTTAAAAGTCATCCTTAGCATAGTGTGGTGAAGGAGAAATTTATCAATGAAACATTAGTAGAAATAAGCCACAAGTCAGCAAGATAAAATACAACTAAAACTGACCTGAAACTGCATCTCAGCAGTGTAATGCACCATCTCCAGTGTAATGCCTTTACCACATGTTTAGTTTTTCTCAGTTTGTACACTGCCTTGGTTTTGAAAGCGAACAGGTGGGAAGTCTTATTAAATGCACATCTATCCTGACAGCAAAGTTACACATTATGTTCAATTATTTCACCCAACAAGATGGATTTAACATGCAAAAATGTTAAAGCAACAAAAGAAAAAGGGAAAGGCAATATAAGCACAGAAATAAAAAAAGCTACTTTATCTACAGAAGCACACACCAATTTAAGGACAGAGTATTTTGATTTTGAATTATGTAAAAGCTGGTCTTTTAAAAAAAAACTACTTAACTGAAATGTCATTTTGAAAATACTTCTGAAAACCTACATAAGTACACATATGATTTGAAAAGTAAAACTTTGCCTTGCAAAAAAGCCATATGGTATTTCCTCACACAAACTGGGGTTTATTTCCCTATTGTTTTTGTTTTTATTTCATGTAGGTGGAATGAGGCAAAACAAAAAATTAGGAAAATATTTTCACTGCAAAACTGAGCTGGCATTTACTCACCAGCCTTAGTCTTAGGCTGTTTGCACACACAAAACAGGCTTGACCAACTAAACATAACTAGCTGGCTCAAAGACAAAACCGTGAGCTTTCCTCTGACAACCTAACAATGAAAATGGAGCTACAAATCAACTGCTGGTCAGTGCCTTCCCAACTTTTTGTATCACAGAAGATGATACAAGTTCTGCTGTAATTCGCTTTTTTAGGTCTGATCTATATACTCCAAAGTTTTAAGAGTTCTGAGGCATCTATACAGACGGGAACGTCCAGGCTGCTCTGACGCAGCACGCACCCCAGAAATGCCTGTAGAAGCACCTGCAGAGACAAAAGAACCCAAGCCTCAGCAGCAGCCACTTTGCCTGCCTGTTCCCAAAGCAGCCTAAAAGGGCTTTGGATTCTGTTGAGGAAAACAATTACACAGTATCTTCCCAGTAAAACTGTCTTGCATAAATTGTGTGTAATTATATCTATCAGTAACGTAAAGTCATCAGCATGAACTCAATAAAAATATTCTGCATATCACACAATTTCTTTTCATTATGGGCAATGTCTGTCACTAATTGTTTCTGTTACTGTGAGAACTGTGTACTCCTTATGTACTATATAAATATATTAACATACCATTAATCTTTCAGATCAAACCTTTTATTGGAAATAAAAATCTAAACTTCTTTCAAATACAGAACTGGCATTGACTGCTCATTATTATGATATACCGTGAGAAATATTTTAATTATGAGAAATACGTTAATTAGCACAGTAACAGAATACAATAGACTGTAAGATTCACTTATATTAAAAAAAATTAATAGAGGAGTCTTTTTTAATGTAAAACTTTAAATGTAAAGTTTTTCCATTACAATATGTTAAATAAAGTCTAAACCTATTGTTGTTGTTACTACTATTATTACCATTCTTTGTGTTTTACAGGAAAATAGATGAAGTCATTTTTGTGGGCTGGCTCTTTATCCCTGAGGATAGGTGAGTTCTGACAGGAAAAATCTTAATTTCACTCCAGTGTCTTTTTTTTTTTTAAAAAAAAAGCCACAAACCAAAACACAACAACTTGACAATCCCCAGCAGAGTCTAAAGGAGCTGCAAAGTCACTGGTCTGCATGGTTTTCATGGTCCTGTTAATGAAAATGCAGGCCTAAGCCACTAAGTTAGCCATCAGTTATTAATGGTTTATTGATATCTATGAAGCATTTAGAACCTTCTGTGTGACTTCAATATGTTAAAATCTAAGCATGACTATCTGAGCGCTACAAAACCAGCCAGAGTAGGAACTCTGGTCTCCCGCTCAGCTGCTCTGCCAAGCACACATCTAATAAGTGTGTGATGTCTTGCTATAGGTAACAGGCTTCACCTAACTGTATTGGTCTGCTCAGTCTAACACAGATTCAGGGCTAACAGATGGATTTTTTTCTTCCCTTTTAATGCAACCTCTTCAAGACATTTATAGGGTTTTTTTCCTCCCAAAACTCCCACTCCTAGAAACCTTAGCACTGTAATGGTTCTACTGTGAGCCATTCAAGCCTCTACAGCATCACGTGGAAGCTCTTTACCAAGCTGCTGTATATCATAGCCCAGGTCAAAATCTGTGGTACAATTGCTGCTATGACTGAGAAATGCAGAAATAAATTAAGATTAGGTTTTATTTATAGTTTACATTGAGAAGATTAATGGCACTACTGAAACTTTATTGCTTATTGGAACATTGTGTCCAGAGAACAAAGGGAGGTGTAAGTACAGTCGCTTATCACTGCTACAGTTTAAATATTACAGAAGAATTTACTACTGCTTCGTAAGGAAGACTACAAAAAGCTGTATGACAGCTTTGGAAGAGGAAACCTTGGCCTGTCAAAGGAACTGCTAGGCAGAATCCTGCAGGTGGCTATCGTGAAAGGGAAGGTTATCAAATGTGAGAGGTATGACTTTTAAAAGAAAATTTACTCGGAGCTCAGAGGAACATATCATCCCGTTGTACACGGCATGACAAATCCAGCAGAAGGTCTGTTTGGTAAAGCAAGAAGTTTCTTACTGAACTAAATATACAAAATGTTTGATGGTAAAATTCAGAAGGCAGACCCCAGACAGATCCAATGAGAAACAGGAAGTAATTTCACAAGAATGTTAGCAGTGAAAGGAAATTCACAGAAAATATGGACTGAATTTCAACTGATAACACAGAAGGAGCTGATGTACTTGATGCCTTTGTGTTCAATGCCTCAGTCTGCACAGTGAAAACTTGCTCTCAGGCTTCCATGCCTACCAGCATGAGATGGGAAAACATCAGGAAAGCAACAAGTCAGAGTCTACTCTGAATATATTCCAATCCATAGGGATTATCCAGTGGTTCTGAAAGGGGTGCTTGTTACTTCTGCCAGGGTCCTGTGTAAGATCTAAGAAACATCTTGATAACCAAGGCAGGTCTCCAACAGCCGAACAATGCCGAGGCAAGCCCATCTTGGTGTGTTAAGGCATGCCCATTAAAAAAAGGTAGTAAGTACACCTAGAAAATCACAGGCCTCACCCCTGCCCCAGGCAAGATCAAGGGAAATGTCCTCTCAGTAACCATTTTCAAACACATGAGGGACAAGAAAGTAACCCAGAGTGCTCAGCAAAGATTTAGCAAGGGTAGACAAGTTGGTCTTGTTTGAAATTACCATGATGAAATGACTGGCTATGGGAAACAGAGAAGAGCAGTGGTGGTAACATACCAAACTGTATTCAGCATAAGGCTTTTCAAACAGTCCCCTAGAGCATTCCCCTTATCATGTGAAGTACAAGGCTGGATGAATGGGTTGGTTAAAAGCCAGCTGGACTCAAAGAGCAGCAGACAACAGACTGAGATCTAGATGGTGTCCAACAACAGCCGGAGTACCACAAGGGGTGATTTTGGGGCTACTAAAGTTTATAAAAAAATCATCACAATGAGAAAAAGTTCACGCTCTACAACTTTCAGAGCAACACTAGGTCAGAAAGCGTGCCAGACACTTTGAACAGTACAGTTCCAATCCAAAATTTGCTTGAGAAACTTGAGGACTAACCCACCAGATAATCATGGAGTTCATCACAGCGAGTGAAATTTTGCATGGAGGTGGGATAACTCCATCAGTGCAGACCGAGAAGCAACTGGCCAAGTTCCTCTTGGCTCTGATTAAAGGACCTGGGGGTTAAAACGAATGTGAAATTCTGTATGACTGAATGAAGGCGGGACTGGCAAATCAAGGGAGGCTATTATTCCTCTCTCCTCAGAGCTAATGACACTGTGCTTAAAGCCCCACAGCCTGTTTCAGGCCACCAAATTCAAGAGACGAGAAAAAAGTCCACTTCACAGCCAGCGTATAGCCTATAAGGGAGGCTGAGCGAGCGGGCCTCATTTAGTCTGGGAAACAGGACGCCAAGGGGGGAGCGGGGGACTGAGCCACAACCACCTGAAGGGCAGTTACACGAGCAGCACGGCCAAACTCCTCACTCATGACTGGTGACATCGCATGGGCTCAGAGCCATCACCTGCAGCTTGGCAGGCTCAGAGGGGACGTCAGCAGATGCTTCTTCATTACAAGGAGTAATGTAGTGTGTTCAGTGGCTACTCAGGACTTTGCTGTATGTGAACAGTCAAGTAAGAAGTTATGATAATTTGTTCTTGATATTTTAAAAGCTTTCATTCCAGATATTAGAAATCCCTACATCAGCCATTATTTTTAAGTATTGCTGAGTCCTATGATCAGGATGGCAAGCAGCTATGTTGAAAAAAACCTGCAATGTTCAGTGCCTGGGTCAGTAGCGGGTTTCTGTCAGTTACACGGAAGAGGGAATTTGCTTCCCAGCTCTCCTACACACAGCATCTGACTGTCCACATGCCAATACCCAATTCCTAAGTGGTGTCCAAGACTGATTTATAATCAGTTTTATTCTGCACAAATAGTAAAACATTGTGCCCCTGACACCATCCTAAAGTTCAATGGTATTTGTCACAATAAAGGCCCTCTTCTTTGACTGAAACATGATTTTGTATTCAACTGAAACCCAGACACTATAAACATTTCACCAAGTAAAAGCCACGAAAGGTTACGTGGGTAAGTTTTATATCTGTGAGCATATCTAAAGCATATTTGTAGCCATCAAAATAAAAACCCACAGAAAACTAGTATTATTCATGGATATTTACAGCTTTGCAATAAAAAACTTTACACATGAAATGGCCTAAGTAAAAAGTTCCCAGATGAGTTTACAAACAAAATATAAAGTCAGAAAAGTACAGAAAGTGTAATGCATTCAACTTGCATAGTCCATTGTTTGTTTTAAAGCCAGAAAGTTTTTCAAACTGATTGATAGATATAAGAAAGGCTAGAAATATATGTTTCAAAATATATCTGCTTAAGTTACAAGGCAAAGATTTCATATATTCCATTATAATTTCATAATTCATTTTCAGTCTTCATTTTTAAAACTTTCTAAACCAAAAATGACAGGTCTCTAAGTGGAAAAGGACTAATTAAAAAATAAATCTGACATACACAAACCCAGGAATTACAGTTTTCTTTCAAACTAGTTCTGGAGCATGCAATATTTAGTAATAGTTTTTTCAAATTAAGCCAGAAGTTAACCAATATGTATAAACACCAGATACATATACATTTATATCACGATCAAGCTATATACAAAAAGCATCATACAGCACCTCTGAAAAATATTTTTAGAAAACCAATTTTTATAACATGGTTGTTCTTGCCATGGCTGAAAACGTGCATGCATGCAGATGAAATTCAGATCTCATAAATAAATCTTATAAGAAATGACAAAAAAAATAGTTGTATTTTATAGAAATCTGTTTAATTAATAGCATTTAAGACAATGCCAGAAGTTTGATAGAAGTTTATTAAGTAGATGCTCTATTTGTGGAACTCTATGCTAAGTATTATATAAATCATTTCCATGAGAACTAAAAAAGAATAAATCAGTGAAATAATACCATGATGTACAGTGTAACATATTTACTTAAGATTTTTCTCAAATAATACAAAAAAGATCCCTCAACAAAATTATTTCATTATGACAAAAATAGAAGTAAAAGTTTTTGCAGATTTTTCACAATGTCATTACCACATAACTGTATGTGTTATTACTTCTAGCACATACATCAACAACAAAGTGCAGAGGAAGTGTAAAGTGTGGTTTGTTTCAACTGAATCAAAAGATGCAGTAAGGTTTTTAGGTAGGAAAATAATATTTTATTTGGAATATATATCTTCTCATTATATCACAATTTGGCAGTAAAATTTATATGAAGCAAACCTAAAGCAAAACCCTATGCCATGCTGGATATAAGGTGTATCTAATTATTTTTCAATTTTACCAGTTTCTTAAACTTTTGTTACTACTGTTGTTGGGCACTTTCAGCCAGATCTGTTCCACATTACAGTTCTTTCTGCAACACATCAACGAACTCTGCATTTAGGCCAGGCAGAAATGAAACTGCTTTACAAAGCAATTAGTAAAAGTTTTATATGCATTTCAAACAATGCAACTATATAAACTTATGTCTTCAGAGCATTAATTTTTGGAGGAAAATATGAAATAAGACTGTATGTCATTCTGCATG
This sequence comes from Microhierax caerulescens, assembly GCA_035590215.1. Taxonomy (NCBI): domain Eukaryota; kingdom Metazoa; phylum Chordata; class Aves; order Falconiformes; family Falconidae; genus Microhierax; species Microhierax caerulescens. The sequence goes on along the minus strand of JAVJGJ010000047.1, from coordinate 79,905,236 downwards.
ACTTTGGAACTAGAGAGAACACATGTGGCCTTTTGCCTTAATAATGGTCATGATCATTCTGAAATGCCCTAGTACCTCCCCCCCCCAGCCCCCTCCCCTTTTTCACTATTTTTTTCCTCTCAGGAAGAAAACAACACAGAATTTGAATGCATCAATCTGCTGGAATGATAGACATACAAATGGTTAAAATGATGGATAGAAGAAGTTAAAGAATTTGATTTCGAGAAAATTACAAAGTGCCTGAATCTGTGACTGATTAACAAATTTCTCAAATCTCTCCTTTGCCACTTGGAGAACAGAGGAAAATGAAATTATTCCAAATGAGGCCTTGACTATTTTATCTATTTTTTTTAATGAATTGGTCAAGATAGATAACGTCAAAGAAAATATCAGAAAAATTAAAACATGGAATTTCATAAAAAATTGTTTATGAAGGACTACTAATCAATATATACCTGATTAGTTAAGTCATATACTCAACATTCTGCATTTAGAATAGTGTTTCTAAGTGTGCAAAATAATACACTGTCACTGTAATTATATAAACAATGTTAATCAAACATTCTAGTCCTCACCATAAGTACGTAATTCCTGTGTACTCCGGTTATGTACGTCCTGCTGACACCCCTCTGTGAATGACAGCTGGCTGAAGTAACCCAGGAGGAGTTACACACCTGCCCACATTCACTGCCCCATTTTATTATTCTCACCTAGCATTTGTCCGCTCTGCATCTGAATCAAACAGAATTCAAATTATCAGTCACTGACACCATTGCTGAACTATTTTTTCTCAAGCCACATTTCTTTGGAAGTCCTGTAGCAACTTCAGGGATAAAAGCATGCTCAGCTCGCCCACAGCACACTCAAAGCACAAATGACAAAAGATCTAAAAACTGCTGTACCATGACTGGTAGCTATGAGGAAACTATTCCTCTCACAATATTCTTAAAGGCTTCCAATTTTCCAGATTTCACCAAATTGACATGGATATATTTCTTTGCTGTCCCTGCCTGGCAAAGAAAAGGAGGTATTTGCCAAAATTCAATTTACTGATCAAAGACTTCAAGACTTCAATTCACTTTCTTCTTAAAGGCTGGCGGCGGGGGGGAGAAGACACGAAAACGACACGACACCTGGCAAGACAATACACTTACCCAAATCTTTAATTAGGAATTTTAATTAATTTAAAGATTAAGAATCTTGCCTGAAAACATCCAGCCTAATAAAGATACACAAGAGACGGAGAACTTTGAGTCCAAGTAAGTAAAGTTACTAATAGGAAACTGGAAATGGGGTCTAGTACTACAATTATTACCACTGCCCAGCATATCTAACTTTCTTCTACACCACTGCCAGTTAAAAACTTCCAGCGAATAATTTTTGCTAAGTTTCAGTCATGGACATTTTGTTTGATCATTTCACCATTTCTCCCTTCACTGCCTATAAGTCAGCATTTCATAATACAATCATTGACAAGATTATGCTTCATGATTCTTGAGGGAGTGTTTAGTTTCCACTATTTCAGAAAGGAAAAAAAAAAAACAGAATTTGAAATAAATGCACTGAAAATTACATTCTAAAAGAAGAAACAAACTTTCGTAAGAAAATGCTTCTGAAAAAGAAAATATAATCAAACACTAACTTTTTAGCTTACTCAGCAATGACTTCTAATGAATTCCAGAAAAAAAATTTCACTCGTTGACAATAACAGAGACAAAAAGCCTCAAATACGATGACCAACAGAAGCTATGCACTATTATATCCAAATCTCTGGTGCCCAAGACAGAAGGAATTCTGTTTGAACAATGAAAATGTTACATACGTCTTCCAAAACAGCAAAACGAAAAATAAGAGTCTAAAAGCATTCTCATTTCTGGGGCTGGCAGAGAACATTAAATACACTGAAGCTACTGAAAAAGGCAACTGCAGCAATATTTAAGCAGATATATTTTTTTCCTTTTCCTCAAGAAAATTGTTAAATATATGCATTAGGCTCATTGTCAATTGATAAGTTTTGCTTAAGGTGAAAAGAGTTAAGTTTTCAACCTTATCACTTTAACTTATAAACCCCACCAGCTTCACATGAACATTTCTACATATATTTGTCAGAGAAAAGGTACTTCAAAAATTTGTAATATGGATTAATCTATACTGAAAATATTGTGCTGCTTAATTTCAAAATTTTATCCCTCTTCTTTACTAAAAAAGTTAATTATCACCTCATACACACGGCTTAATATAAAATTTAAATGCAAAAACGATGGGAGCATGAAATTTTTCTGAACCATCTCACGGAGCTGTGAAACTAGTTTTGAATGAAGTATTGTGATATATTCATAACTGGAATGAGACAATAAGAGATTTAAGTAGAACTAAATACATACACTATTAATGAAAGTTACAAAATAAAAGTCTGAGATCTTTCAAAAACAAAATCTTGTGTGTTTTCTATTGTAAGCAGGACCAACTGAAAAAAAAACCAAACGTTTAAGTATCGAGTATTATATACTGTAAACTTAATCCACATTTCCTTTCCTACAGGATGCAAAACACATACTGTTATAAATACCCATCAATCAAATGGGCCAGCATAGGCTAATGATTTTTTTGAAGGTGTCATTTTTTTTTCAGAGAAGAATCTGGAGGAAATGACAGTGAACAGGAACACAGGACATGCCTAACACTGTTTGCTATCACACTGACCACTCCAAACAGATAACAGACACACGTGCATATACAGATATACTTAACAGCCTACACACAGAGATGAACTACTACCTATGAGGTGGGAAACAGGCCATAATGGCTTTGGTAGAACTTCGACATTAATGGCTAACTTGCACAAATTGTTCAGATCAAGTCTTCAAGGAACTTCAAGGAACTCAAGGAAAAAAACCTTTAATACTTTTCTATCACTCCAAGGGCAGCTGGCTCTTGTATTCCCACTTTAGTTTGGAATGGAAGTGGGGATCTTAACTGAGCATTTGTAACACCTGCACCCCACCCTGTGGCATACTCCACTACCCATCAGAAAGGATGCAAAGGCTAACTTACAGGCTGACAGTCCTCCTGCCCTCAAATTATCCATCTGTCAGGAACGGGACATTCCCCTCCTAGCATAATGCTGCTAGACCTTCTGTCCTAGCACTTCTAACCCCTTATTTGTAACTAAAAAAAAGTGTGGAGTTTTAGCTATGATGCTAATTTTTTCTAGGATTAAGAATAATTAGTAAACAGCCCTTCACAGCTGATTTTAGGATATTTTTGTGTCTCAGTCCTCTGCTACGTTAGATGATACAGCTCTTTTAATGCAATTTGACAAGTGCTCACTGAAAGCTATTGTTAGATGGGATGATGCTCTAATGGACTGAATTTGGAAATGCATTTGGAAAAGGCACTTTTCAAAGAGATCAGAGGAAGAGGTTGGATCTGTGGATGTCTTGTCTTAACTTACATAGTGGAGCCCTCCACGCTGAGATATAACTTTCAATGGAAAACTGTAAGCATTAGCCCTGGTAGTTCTCCATTATGTTGTTCAATGAAGCAACATTTTAAACTACAACTACAAACTGCAACTATGACAAGAGTTTTCCCAAGACATGGATTTAATAAGCAAAATAACTGAAATACTTCCTCATCCTTAAGTAATGTCCTTAATGACTCACTATATTGACTCCAGGAAAATGTTTCTTTTATAAGAAACTAAATTTTGCCTGTTATACACAATAGAAGATTTTTTTTTTTATTGTTTAGGTTTTTTATTGACAATAAATATGTTTTTTCCCTCCACTCAGTACCAGTGAAACCACATCTGGAGCACTGTGTTCAGTTCTGGGCTCCCCAGTATAAAGAAGATAATGGAGTTACTGGAGCAAGTCCAGCAAAGGGACCATGAAGATGAAGGGACTGGAGTATCCATCATACAAGGAGAGGCCTTGAGGGCTGGGATTATTTAGTTTGGAGAAGAGAAGGCTCAAAGGGAGTCTCCTCAGTGTGTATAAATACCTGATGGGGGGGAGAAAATGGAGCTAGACTTCTTAGTGGTGGCCAGTGAAAGGACAAGAGGCAGTAGGCAAAAATTGGAAAAGGAGAAAAAAAAAATTATTTTGGGGTTTTTTAAAACATAAGAAGAATCTCTTTTTACTGGGAGGAGGGACAAACAACAGGACAAGCTGCCCAGAGAGGCTGCAGAGACTCCACCTCTGGAGATATTCAAAACCCAACTAGATATGTCCTGAGTACCATGCTCCATCACCTTGTTCTGAGTAAGGGGGCTGAGGACCAGACCAGTGCTAAAGGTCTGTTCCAATCTCAACTATTCTGTGATTCTGCCTTTAATAAAAGCATAAGGTTTCGAAACCCTTTCAATATTAAAGAAAATTAAAGTCCTGCAGTTTACTTATTGTTCTTTAATGTGAAAAACTAAGATTACCACTGGAGTTTTAAAAGCCTGCTGGTTTTCTTATCGCTTTTTCACAGCAAGTGTTATTAAAAGAACTATCAGTAGGTACCAGCAGATGACAGGCTGTTTTTATGTAAATTTAAACAATTTTTACTAAGACTGGTTACAAAGTAACACTATTTTTTTTTCTTTTCATCTGTTCTGCATTTTAAGATACTAAACTGCTGCTTTCCCACTTTTTATATACCAGTACTTGTACAATCTCACCAAAATTTAGAAAAACTTCAATTAAACATTATTGGATTGATTCACCTCACACAACTGGACTACTAAAACTAGCAGTATTGATTTTACTCATGCAAACCTAAAATCTTAACAGATATTACATTTACTTTCAAAAAAGGACACATTAAATATTTTTCCTCAAGTGCTTTTCTTAACAACCCTCCATAGACTCATACATTGGCAGTAACAATCGTCATCAAGCCAGAAAAATCTAAAAGTTGCTCTCTTTCTCTGTCATTTATTACAAAATGGGTCTTCAACAATGAAGGAAACAACTTTATAAAAAAGGTTAATACTGCCACAATTTCTCATGCTGTTACTGAATCCCTTTTGTTATTCTTCCTGAATATCTTAAAAAAATCAACTATTCCTCTTCAGTGCTGTTTTTTTGATCACATTTTTTACCATCCTCAAATAACTTAATCTCTCCTCTTCTCAATTTCTGCATCATCGAATGGTAATGCAAAATATAAACTGTCAGGAAGTTATGTCCCTGACAATTTCTAAACCAGATTCTTTCTAGCCTCCATGTGAAATTTCAGGTTTTGTTCACTACTTTGAGGCCTAAAGAATCTGATTTCTCCTCTGTTACTCATTTATATTCCACTCTGCCTACCTACCCATTCTTTTGTCTCACTTTCTTTTCTGTTCTGTTTCCCAAAAGCTCCCTCTTGAGCAGCATTTCCATATTTTACCTTTTCCACAAAATACTTCAACAAGAATAATGAATAAACATCTTAAATCTCTCAAAAACAGTTGATGTTCCCAAATAAAAATTGCTCTAGACTTGCATGGACACTTGCCAATTAAACAAGCTATGTATTTTGTTGCACTGACTTAATGTCTAGCTCAACAAGCACTTATAATAAAACACATTTTACTTCCAGAAAATTCTTCCACACACCGCCTCATGTAGTCTGAGTTTGTACATGCAAGCTAAAGAACAGCCAATTCAGAAATGCATATAGAGTTCACTACTTCAAAAATGTCCCTACAGAGGAAACTACATCAAATTCACTATTTCAGTGGACTTCATGATTTCATAAAGACAGAGTTTAAAGACTATTATATTTATTTATTTTAATTGCCTTTTACCAGACATAAACCACAATTCTATGCTCCCACTTGGTTGTGGTTATCAGCATGCTCTCCATTAGTTGCAAATATGCAGGCAGCAGTCTCATCCATTCTCTTTTATTTGCCTGGATTGCTGAGCAGAGATGGGAATACTTAAATAAGCAGTCCATATCACAAGGTCCAAAGAGACTTCCATTTTGAGGCCTGGGAAGACTTAATACAGGCATACTCCTCGAAGACAAGATTTAACTCCTCTCCTCTATTTCCCTAGGTAGCAACATCAGCACAAGGCATAATTTGTCTCTGACTTTTAGTAACAAGAACACTTTAGAAAGCTCTTCAAATTTATGAGATTTTTAAACCCAAGGATAAACCTTGGCTGCAGTTTATGCTTTTATTCATACAATATTTTCCTACCAAATTATAATCAAGTTTCTGCTATGCAATTTTGGTGCTGCTATTGCTAGCTTTTATTGCTGTATTAAATTGTTAGCAAACAGCTAAAGGCTGCCAAAACAATTTCGTCACATCTATTTCATTTTTAATAGCCTTTTGTAAGAAACAGCTCTGAAATTATTGTTTACATATTATGGTCAAATACACGTCAACTAATTGTATCATTTAGGTTACTGCCATTAGGATTTTTACAATTATTTTTATTAGAACATTATTTTTTAGAATTTACTAAGTTAGCTATCAGTTCACTACTATCACTGAATTATACTTGTATTTACTTCCACCTACTCAAGCTAAAACTGAGTGGTACTTCAAGTATGGGTACCATATTCACCTTTGGCTATCACTACCATTTCAACTTCCTCTCAAAAACACAGACAACTAATCAAAAGTGTTTTAACATATGCGGGATGCTGAAGCTTTCATAAAGTCCTGAAGGTGCGCCATCAGATGCCCCACAGTTTTCTTAAGACCCTTAAAACCCAATTGTACACATTAGCTTTCAGGAAAAGTAGGGAGTTAGTAGTCTGTGTTCACTTGTAGCTACAAACACTTTAATTACAACAGAGCTTCTCTACCCAGAAATTAAGATCATTTTGCATTTGCCAAAGCCAGCATGCCTTCTTGACCAACCAATAAACAACGTGATGGTAAACATGCTCCAATATATAAATATTTTCTCTCAAGTAAGTTACTTTACAACTGAAACTATGTTTATTTCCAGTGACTCCAAACTAAAATATTTTATTCATATTTAGATGCCACCTGAGGGCAACAGAATGGCTTACAATGATAGCAACCATCATCCTACACATTAAAACTGGATGGGAGAAGGATAAAATAAATTGAGGTGCCAAGAAAACTTCATAGATCCTTAAGAAAACAAAAGGAAAAGCTGTGTTTTTCAAAGATAAAAACTGTATACTGTGCTAGAGACAAGCAAGGCTCTTCATCAGTTCTGAAACAGGAAATCGAAAGCTGCCAAAGGATGCATGAACGACATTTTAGCAGTAATTTTTCTGTCCAAGCATTCTTACACTTATTACTTTAGATGCAGACAAGCTCCTGCATGACATCAGTGGGTACCAGCTTTCTGTCTTCCCACTCTATAAAAATTTATCCTTTTCTAAGTGACAAGTGCCGACCTTTTGGTGTACTGTCTGCTCATGCTTTGGTTTCACAATATTTAGTTTCACAAGCACATTATAACTCCTGTCACTGAACTCTTACCGCTTTTAAAAAAAAGTGCTGTGTCTCCATGCCTTACATCAAACCTAACTACCTAAAATATAAAATACTAAAAAACCCTCTGTATTTTACTATTACTCCTCTCAAAACTCAATTATAATTCATTTAAGTAAAAAAGTATTAAACCCCCACACTTTTCCCCAATTACAGATATAGCTTCCTTACTGTCATTTATAATGTCACAGATGAGACATTGCCTCACTGGGTAGATAATTTCAATTCGCTTTTCAAAGTTTGACTATTTTGTAAATCTTGACTGTGTTTGTAAATTTTTACTTGTAATCTTGTAAAAGGTAAAACTGCAGAAGTATTTAGTTCAATAAAACTTGCATAAATGTATATAGAAGAATTTATAAAGTAAATTCATCATAAATTCTAAAAAAAATAATATTAAAAGCATAGCACAAAAGAATCACAATACTGATCCTTTTTTGTGGACAAAACCACAAAACCCAAACTTTCAGCTCTAGTGCATGCTACTGTACTGGAATGGTCTATCTATATAATCTGACATCAATGACTAAAAAAGCACTGTCTTGGCATGTCTATAACATATATACATATGGCAACTACTAGTACACATAAAAGTAGAAAACATTAAAATATGTTTTAGACAAAAGTTAATAATTAAAGATATTCTAACTTTAATCACTTTTTTTGGTACAAAATACTGTCACTGAGGCAAACTTCAGCCAATTAACGACCCTTTATAATTCATCAGAATAAACCATACTTTTTTAGGAAGAAGTTTAAATCCTTTCACAGGCAGTTATTTAAAGATTTTAAACAGTATGGACAACAGGTTAAGTAACAACACTTGCACATATAACAAATAATCCCTCAGTCATCCAATGCTACACACAAGCACCTAAAATGGAGATTTTAAAAAAATAAAAATAAAGTCCATCAGTCAAACAGTACTAACTAGTTAAACAATTTAATGTTTTATTCCAGATAGATTACTAAATACTCTGCTGTGTTCTTTGAGATAATAATTGCACATCTTCCTCGAACCCTTACCCCATTAGCAACCCCAAAGTAAAAGCACCACATGAATTTTACAAAAACCTGCAATTTTAAAAGTACATTGTTCAAGAGGCATGTAACCAGCTGTGTTTGAGGTAACACACAGCAGGAAAAGCTAGAAGGCCTGTCATGATTACTCCTTAAATCTGCAGTTTCAGCAGTTGCACATTTCAATTTAACTTAGTGATCGACTTTCACATTCAGAAAAATCTCTTCATCCCCACAAACCCTTTTCTTTTCTTAGTTGCAGATGGGCAGGGAAGGGTGAAAATAAAATCCAGTAATTATAAAACATTTGTTGAGCAAAGATGATGACAAAGATCAATGGTTTTCTGAGAAAGTTTTTGCTTTAATAACAGACAGTGCCAAAGAAAATGAATATTGAAAAAAATAATTCCCTCCCCCCCAAACATCTCTTGCTTACAAGGAGTCCTACCAACTTGCATTTAAAATAATACCCTATTTCTACTACCACATAGGAGTCTTTGCATGACAGTACAGGCAGGAGAAAGAAGCAGTGCAGGCAGAAGTTCACTTCTCTTACTTTCTGACAACAAAAGAAAAAAGGACTCTGAAAACCTTTTCTGACATAGCAACACCCTGTGGATCAAACCCCTACACAGCTTTGGCTGTGTAGCAGAAAGCCTATCTGGGTAGCTAACATCTTATTACAGTCCCTCAATTTTGTTTCATCATAAAAAAATACAGATTTAATAGCCAAAAATAATACTGAAATAATTCAAATTTACTAAATACTTGACCATCATTTAGTAATTATCAAAAATAAGCCTCCAAAGCACTTTAGAAGCAGTGGTCACCTAACTTGGATAAAAGTGCAGTTATTTATAGGAATTATCTGACAAAAAACAAATTTGAAATTCATCACTGCTTTTAAAAACTATGGAAAGTAATACAGAAGATTTAAGAAAATGTTTTGTACAGAGTGATGAACAAAGGATTAAAACATAAGAATCTCGTTCTCTCTTCCCATGTAGGATTACTATTCAGTTTCCAAGCCTAATTATGAGGATGGTTTATGACAGAATTTCCTGGATTTTGGCATGTAGTATGCTTTTTTTTTGGCCCATCTAAACTACTACTAACATTTTTTCATGTATTAAACAAGACACACCACTAAGTTTCTACTATATTTTTTAATTGCAACTTAAAAATATAGTTCTTCGCAGCATTGTCTCATCTTATCCTTTATGTCCTCAGATGCGGTACCTAACACTTCCAGAAAAAGTGTGAAGAAGAAAACGAATTCACCTTCTTCTTTTTTGCAGTAATACACAGTATATGTTGTTCCCAGGATTCCCTCCCACAACAAAACAGTCATCCAGCACCTTTTACGTCTTGCAAACACCAGGGCTGAGGAAAGCCCTTTATCTTCTCTTGGGCAGTTAAAACATGTTGCCATTAGTTCTCATCAGTATAACTGTATTGGCAATGTCTGTTACATCCCACCTCTATTTCATGGTCTGGGACTGAGCAGGATCTAGGAGTACCTAGCAGTAGTAGCTTGTCTATGTATGAGAGACACACACAGTTACCGATGAGCTCATACACACACTCTGCCTCCAAATTGGAAATAAAAACACAGTAATGCACACAACCCTTGAAATGCTATCAGCTTCTACAGTAAATCATCTGTTGCAATTGATACTAAAATCAGCTATTTTGAGCACAAGACATCTGTCCCTGGGACACATACTGATTCTAAAGCTATGTGTTGCTTGTATAGATCATTGATTCTGACTTTTTTCATAACTCTGATTCCTTGAAATAAATTAGAATATGTATTTTGGAATAATACTTCCAGTTAAAAACAATTACATCTCACCTAAAGAGGAGAGCTTGTCCAGAAAAAAATTAGTTGAAGCATATAAGACCTAAATACAATACTATTTTTAATCTGAACTTATTATGAGATCATTTTAATGAAACCTTAGTAGATTCAATTAAAAATCCACTTTCTGGTTGCTAAGCTCCATTTATTCTCCTTTCAAAAATCATGAGCAGCTTCTACAGTTTTGCAAAGAGGCCACAATGCCAGCTATGAAGTCAAAACCAGCAGAAGTTGTGGTCAACAGTAGCTATTCAATGGCAGTTATTCTACACTTTAATTAGATTTCTGCACCTACTAAAACACCATTCAACACATACAGTTTTTTCGCTTCTGTTTCAGATAAGAAACATGATAATCAATCCCTTTCAAGATCTGCATTAATGGAGGTAGCATTAATACATTTTAAAAAGGATAAATTCCTCATAATCTACATTTCAATTTATAAAATTGTTAATGATGCTAATTTAATTACTTTTAGGATGCTACTGTAGCTTTAATATAATTAAATAGCTGTGTTTTATCTTTCTGACTTGCTCTAAAACACTGACAATTCACCCTGACAAGAGAAAATTAATTCTCTTGTGTTAGAAAACCAGATTATCCTGGTTATTTACATCTTAATCCACAGTGTAAATGTGTTTGGCAGGTAAATAAGTGAATCAAGTCAATATTTCTGATGTAATGTTTCCCATAAGTAAGTTTTTGTTTGTCGTTTTTGTTGTTTGTTTTTTTTTTTTAAAGCACATTTTCTTCACTATAATCATGATGACGAAGCGATGAACATGGAACTTTATATTCCTCATAAGGTCAGAGCATCAAACCTACCTGACTAGATTTTCATTGTCTCCAGTGCCTTTGCAGGTAGCACATTCTGTCCTTAAATCCTCCGACTTGGGCTTCTTTTGTAGAACCGACTGTCGTTGTCTTCTTTCTCTGGGAATCCGTTCCTATCATAGCAGAAGGCAAAAGAAAGGAATGGAGGGGAAAGGAGGAAAGGAAAGCAAATATTTTCAATTATAGCATTGAAAGTAAAACTTCAGGCCAAAGTTCAATATTTTTGTCAAACTGTTAAAAAAAAAAAAACAAAACAAACAACCAAACAAAACACTATATTCCAACCTCAGGTTTTTCTTCTTCAGGCACAAAGCTTCGTTTTCGTCCTCTAGTTCTCTGTAAGAAAATGTATTTAAAATTCAGTATTAGTTAACAGAATGGTTTTGCTATTTATTTATTATTCATAGTAACAACAAAATATACCGCACGAAATAATTCAAAGCATTAACTACAGAATCACTGCAAAACTACAATAACTGATGTTAGAACAACAGCTTCAGATTCTGAATATAATTCCACAGAAACAGCCAACAAGTAAATATAAATACAGTTGTTGACCTGAGCATGTGCAGTCTTATTTTAAAAAACACTGCCGCCAGAATTACAAATCTCTTACAGACTTTGCACAAACCTCACAATACTAAATACTAAAACACATAATTTGAAAATTGATATGAACAGTATATTACAGTAAATTTCTTGAGCACTGTAGAAGTGCTCTATTTGTAAGCCAAGTGATCAGATTAAAAAAAATAATCAAAACTAAAAAAACTTCATCAAAACAGAAAAAGAAAGTAATTTTTACAGCTTTTGAGGAGTAAGCAGGAATTAAAGCTTTCAAAATGGGTATATGGCAGATGCTCATAAAGCTGTAGCATATACGAACATATGACTGGTACACAACAGATGGAATGGGTAATATAAGAAATGGAAATTATTTCAGTATTGCAGTGGGCCAAAAAATCTAAATACCAACAGTGTGGAGGAGAAGAGGTTTCCATGGACTGGAACAGCAAACACCAAAGGTTTACAAGCAGCTCTAACTAACTACCCACAGCTCACACAAGTCCAGTTTCAGTTATTATGTTTCTCTGAAATAGCAGCATTATAATCTGCATGCAATACAAATTGCCAAAATAACCCTCTTCCCTCCTTGGTTAATGGGGAAAGAAAATTAGAAGGCATGCAGAAGGAAATGCAAAACATCAGACTATTCCATTAACCCACAAAGTCCAATACATCAACACTAATAATATAAATACATACATTAATAAATAAAATTAAAAATGCTTGTTTCTCTGGAAGAAATAATCATTTTTCATATGATAAAACCCCCACTGCCTACTATGTGATTTTGTAAAAACTTTTTTTGAAGCAACTAGCGTTCATCTCAGAAAAAGCAAAAACGAGCTGATCAAAAAAATCTTAAGGCAGTCTAGAATCACAAGCATTCATAAATCTAGTTCCAAAGACGACAGTAATATCATTGTTTCTCCTGTTTGGGGTCCTCTTTGGGGAGGTTTTATACTAGTTTCAAATTAAGATTGTTCACTATTTCAAACTGTTTTAAACATTTAAATATGGTTTTACTGTCAATAAAGCAGCCATTCAACACATCTATACCTTTCTCCATGTGCAGACTTTGATATGGGCATGTCAGTAACATACTGTTTGGGAAGGATTTTTGGTTTTAAGCAAGAGTCAACTCTGCAGTAGAAAGGAATGTAGCTGAATGGAAAACAATAAATAACCTATTCTGTGCCTCTTTAAGAGTACTCCAGTTACCACTGAGATTCTCTTCTACATTTCCTCAAAGACAATTTTTTAAAAATTGTAAAAACTTACTTAACATATAAAAATATTTACTACATATTTAATAATACAGACATAATAGAGGTGTTCTACCTTTCACAAGCCACACAGCAGATACCTAAGTGTCCAAACATGGAAGAACCCATTTATTATGGGTAACTGAATTTATCAATGTAGTATTAGAGGTATTAATGTAACATGGCTACATACCAACTACATGCTATGCAACGCAAGGTGACTGAAAATTAAAACCAGACAAAAAAGTATATGATCAGACATCAGCACATTAACTGCCAATTTTACTACTTTCAACCTCTGGCATTAGTCCTAAGAACACTTAAAAACTTTGACAAATTTAAGCGATGTAGGCCCTGCTGAACACGGCTGTGTAAAGATTACAAAGAAGTAGGTGTAAAGCTGCATGCCCATACGCATAGTGTTATGGTCCTCATTCTCCATGTTTTAGCAGCAAGACACAACAGTGCATGCTTTGTACAGTCAGAGTAATGTCATCTGGAGAACAGATACATCATTTGGAAATACAGATAACAACGAAATTATTTTTTATCCTAAGTGGAAAAGATTACAAGTTAATAACTATATTTTAAGAAGTGATTAATCATATTTAAAGTTCACCAAAACTGAGATACAAGATTTATAAATAATTGCAACCTTTGTCAAGAAAATGTTAGTTTTCATCTGTCTGCTATATAATGTGTGATGCATATGACAAAGAATATCACATTAAATTATACTTGCATTTTGTTTCCATTACATTTCTAAACCTTCAAACATACATGAATGTGACAATCAGTAGAAAACAAACATTAAAATCAACACCTTTGACATACACATTTGTAAGATATTTTATATGCTTTTTAAAGTAACAGACTTTTACATTGATGTTTTTCCAAGCTGATTTCCACACTCAAACATATTTGCAATGGTAACTTCTGCTCAGAATCATTACACTATTGCCAGCATCCACAATGGAAAACAACATAAAATCTGCAACTGAAAACTGAATATTCTGTGATTTTCAATAATAGCCTTCCAGTAATTAGCCATTTGTAATTTTATGCATGTTTTCACTAAAGTTACCCTACAGGTTCATAGAACAGAATCAGATAAACCTGGATTACTTTGTCCAGTACTTTTTATTGCTGTTTGCCTCAAGTACATTTGCATTTTAAAATGCTCTGAATAATTTCTGTCATTAGTGGGCTCAGAATCAGAACATCAGAGACTGTAAACATCAAATATTAGAGCTGCATGTACTTGTCATAAACAATTTAAAAATTAAGATTTCTTATAAAGAAAAGCTTAAAGGAACAGAGTTGTTATGTACGTCCAATGGTAAATACCACAACTGAGATAAACCTGGTCATAATCAGAATGCACTTGGAAACACAGATGTTAGTCCAGTATAAGATGCATATAGAGGCAGTTATTTTTTAATCAAAACACTTGGCAACTTAATACTATAGAGATACCTTCAATTTAGGACTTCCTTGTATCATAAAACAGGGCAAACTGCTTTTGTGAAATTTGTCCCTGCATTTCCTAAGTGCTCAAACAGTAAGTCAGGAAAGCAAAAACTCATGTTAACAGCACCCAAGCAAAATCTCCATTAATGCCAGTGCTATCCCAGCAGGTTCTTTGTTTCAGTGCAAAAGGTAGATATGCTCTAAAATATCTACCATTTGGAATGGACAACTCAGTCCAGAAGAAAACACAGCTAGATCTGGATTAGACAGACGCAACCCATACACGGCAACTGCTACAAGATGAAGTTTCAGGACAGGAACAAAACAATACCAACCACCAGTACTCAACAATGGAATATGGTTCAAAATATGTAACTGTAATTTTTTCTATATGTAGAAGTAAAAGGTTTCTGTGAAAAAAGAAAATTTCAAAAGTTGACATTTAATGACAGATGACTGGCAAGTCTTTGATTGTGTCTCTCATACAAAGTTCTACACTTGCACAACTTTGTAATTCATTCAGTGTGCACTCAAGTAAGAGGTAAGTGTGCTACGCACTCAGCTACTTCCCTGCTATTAAAAGGAAGATTCCAGCCATGACCTCTGGATCCCACAGTATCAGTGGAATCACCATGCAGGCACCTACCTTCTGGTTACTACACAGGCAACTTGAGATTTCTATTGGCAAATAAATTACATGCCTATAGCTAAGGGCTGACCCTACATAACCTTAACTACCTCAGAAAATCTGACAAACTTATGCCAAGGTCGTAATCATGACACACAAGCAGACACTATTTTTCATTTCATATCCTTTTACAATTAACGGCCTTAAATAATAAATAAATAGATGCTAAAACCCACCAAACTAGTCAAATTTTATTTCCTAATACTATACCATAATATTCTTATTCCTCCCCTTCTCTAATGACTTCCCAACCTTTCCTTCTCTACTACATCCAAAACATGTCTCCCACCATACCCCCCCACTCTCCCTATGTTCCCCAACTAAAGTGAAAACACTCTAGGACAGGTTCCAAACCATACATGTTCTATACTGCACAGCAGGAGACCAAATGCAGTGGATAACCTAGGCCACAACTAAAACCTCTTCCTCACTCAGCATTCAGCCTTCCCATCCAGTTGCTCTAAAAAATAAAGAGCTTAATTACCTTAGGCATACATACGAAATCCCGCAATAGCAGGGCAACAGGTTACTAAAGGCAATGCTACTAGAATGGTAGACAACTGTGTGATTTATTTTTGTCAGAAAATCAAGTTAACAGCTATTCTTTTTTGAAATAAACAGTCAAAAGATCTAGGTGCAGTGTCACACAGAACGTACCTTACACTGAAAGGAAATGAAAGGGAGCAATAAAGTGCTTTACTTCATTAGCAATACATCCCAAAATAATCTGAATGGACCAAGAAAGATCAATGAATTAAAATTAAGGCACAAGCTTAAAACAGAATTATTTTTGAACAACAAAAATCAATGGAAAAGTTAAAAATAATAAAATATAAAAATAGGTTAAATTCTTCCTGAGTCATTTTTAGCATAACATTTTGAGAAGGAAAAAAACACCTGCATGTCAGTAAACCGGCTTCTAATTAAACTCCTTAAAATTTGGTAAAATGAAATTCCTCGGGTAAAGGGACTGAGCCATTTGATTCAATGAAATCATCGCGGTGAAAGCAAGCCATCTTTTCCAAGAATATCTTACTAAGGTTTAGCTTTCGCAGCAGTTTTAATGCCCTCGCTCAGAAAAGAGTAATGCTCTGGGTAGATGAAGCTTAAAGATTAACAATGTCCCTTTTGGTCTTTTACTTCAAAGCTTATAATCTGTGGAAATTGGAAAACCCTCTTACAGCATACACCATTCTCCTGAGTTATTTCATTACTTTCTGACTTCGCATTCAAAATCTGGGGAAAAAAACAAACCCTACATCTTGTCTCTCCAACGTTTTAAAAAATCCACACAAAATAGTACATAACTACCTACAGAGAAACAGTGATGGACATGACAAGCAAAAAGCTATCAAACCTGAAAAGAAATAGGTAAGTTTGAAAAAACCCAACATTTGCTTGCCACTGTCTAATTTAATTTGTAATGATCTAAGCTGAAAGTTACTAAAATATTCCACTATATGTATATAATTTTATAATATATCATTTTCATATATATATATATATAAGTAATAAAACACAGTTAAGAAAGCGAGCTAGACAATGGTGCTTTTTTTTTTTTTTTTTTAATAAATAGAATAACTAGGGCACACACTTCCATAGCCAAGGGAAAGATAAAAATGGGTTTATTTCAGCCATCGTGTTTTGTGTCACAGAAGTATCCATCTGTGCTGTGCAGTGTTCTACTGTTATGGTGTGGAACTTCCACATCAGCTCAGGGTATTGAAAGAATCATGACACAAATGGTTGAAAAACAGAGTATTGACATAAGAAACGAATAATGAATGATGAAGCACTAAATGATATGTGATGTGGATCAAATGCATGAGTGATTTGGGGTGGGAATTTTAGAAGATACATGGACAAGAGATGAGTAGAAATGTGGGGATAATGTGATTCCAACCCATGGAAGCAGTGCACTCAAGACACTTCAAAAAATAAATCGAGACAGTTAAAAAACCCTGCCCAAAATGGAATGAAAAATGTTGAGGGAAAATGTGATCAGCAATGGGATCAAACTGTCAACCCAATTGTGGGAGAAGAAGAAAGACTGAAGTGGAAGTCTCCATTTTCGACTTGGAAAAGCTAGGAATAAATGCTTAAATTTCACATTGAAGTTGTTTATAAGCAACTCAAAAACAACTGGACAACACTATGAAACCCATGTAAAATGACAAAGATTAGATGATGTGTTGACTGTAAGATTCTGAATATTGTTAGAAAAGAGAGCCCGTACATGAGACAAATAAAAGACACCTGTGAAGGACAAGTAAAGCCCAGAACCAACCCTACGCTCTCTGAAACACACCGTTTGCAAAACAGCAAAGGAAACAGTCTGTTTGCCATCACTCCCAACAAGTTGATACCTTACGCTCCCAGGCATCAAAGCAGAATGGTGAACACAACCGAATGAGTGCCCGCATGACCCAACCCCACCACGGCTGTCACCAAACCACGCTGCTGTGCCTCTAGGAACACACAGGCACATCCCTTAAGCCAGTTCACCCAAAGGCAGCAATAGAAGGCAGAATGTTCTCTCAGAGCAGTTTTGCTTTGTCAGATGGAAGAAAAGGAAAACCAACACAATTCAGAACTCGTCAGCTGACCAAAAAGGGGAAAGCAATTCCCAAACGTCACAAATATAAGCTCCTGTTAAATATTGAACATTTACTGAAATGCTCCTGAAGAATAAAAATTTATGCTGTCACTTATTTAATTTCTTCTTCTACACAAGAAGATATCCAGGAGCTTTCAGTATTACGAAGAAATAGAAGGGAATATGAAATACAGAAAATAACTGTGGTCAGCGACAATAGTTCAAGTCCACTCCACAGAAAGTGAACTAGCATGGCTCTGGATCTTAATTTTTCAAAAAATTAATGGTGATTTCTGCATGGCATATTTCAAAAAGTTACTTGAGAAAGTGAATTTAAACCTGAGGGGTTATAGCACAACGATGTTTAACAGAACTTAAGAGATTCCCAGTAATTTGAAAAAGCCATTCTGCCAACTATTTCAAACTTCATAGTAGAAAGCACTGCTGCTCCCAGTTTCCCCTTTGCTTAACATGTTGACTGGTTAGAATTTAATTGTTTGCACAGACACACAGAG
Source organism: Microhierax caerulescens (assembly GCA_035590215.1). Classification (NCBI taxonomy): domain Eukaryota; kingdom Metazoa; phylum Chordata; class Aves; order Falconiformes; family Falconidae; genus Microhierax; species Microhierax caerulescens. Next base: position 79,886,961 of record JAVJGJ010000047.1, on the reverse strand, counting down.
ACAGCAAAGAGGCCCAGCACACCTGCTTCTGCCATTGTATCTGTGTAAATTCAGAGGGTTCACTACGTTATAGTGTGTACTGCTGCTGCTAATAAACAGGAAAGATGATCCTTATTATGCTGGTGCTTCTACACCTCTTGGATGTCACAGAAACAATACTGTAATATACATAGGGCTCTTTTTTGCAGCACTGAGTTTCTGATACAGCTAATAGTACTGGCACCATGAAGCAAAGTAGGGCTCTTCTTCCTAAAGGGGAGCACAGGAAATTCGGTCAAGTACTCCAAGCGCTCCTGGAGTTTCGAGACACATGGTATCATTAGGAAAGGGTGCATTTTCATTTGAGAATTTCATATAAACAATTCCACACTAGTCAGATTTCACATTAAAAAGAGTGATTTACTACAGACACACTTGAATTGACTTGTAAAAAGCTACTGGTACCATGATAATTTCTCTATTTAAAAAGTCTGTAGAAGTTGTTTTGTGTTGCAATTATTAGAGGGCCAAATGTGAAAATCTTAGGACACTGTGATTTTTGTAGATCTGTAAATCTCACATTCCTTCTCTGAAATAGCACATACTTGATTTTTGTTTCCCTGACTGACCTGCAGCTATGGTGACTGCTCTAGAAAGACATGTAGCTATATGAACTACAGAGCTACACAAAATAATGAAGAGGGCCAGTACATGATTACATCCATGTTTTGATTCTGTTTCTACCTAAATTCTTCACGCATTTTCATTTTTACCTTACTGTCACCTTATAGTTGACACACTAATATTAATTATATACTTCCACAGATTTACCTTTTAACAAACTATGGTTCATCGATACCTATCACACATATCAAAACCCTTCTAACCCTAACCCTCTCACTCACGCAGCCTTTAACACATGCTCATTAATGAGAATCTAAAGACAAAAAAAGAAATCAGAATTAGAATGCTATGGAATCATTCCAAACAAAGAGGTCATGGCAAGGACTCATTTCATTACTACAGAAGACAACTGATATGAAACGTAAGCAGAGCAGAACACTCTCAGAAAACAGAACTGGGAAAACTTCCAGTAATACCAAAAAAATGACCTAATGAAATCACTCTGCTATCAAGAGTGTGCATAAAGCAAACTACAGATTTTCAAAAGGCTGAGAAAAAAAACACACAGGTTGAAGCTGCACTGAAAATGTGATCTCTTTCCTGTTAAATATAAACCATGACCATTTTGCAAGATAGCAATTTTTATTCCATGACATCACCCAATCCTTGCTAAGAGTTCAATGCTATAAACAACCCTTGCCAACGAAGAAGTTACAATCAACCCAGTTACAGAAAAAGACTCCCTTTGACTTCCTTCACTTTCTTAAAAGGCAGAAAAAACATTCTACTAATGGCACCACACAGGCACAAAATTATTTTAAATAAAGGACAGCCCTACAGACACCAGATGGCACACTTGCTCGATACAGATCAAGGTGAATATCTTAAATAGGACTTACTACTACTATTCAAAATATATCTCTAAAATAATTATTTACTTTTCTGGAAAGCTGGCAGTAATAAAAAGGGAACTGCCAGACAAAAAGAAACAGCAGTAAATCAAAATATGATTATAAAGAGAAACAATTTGACCATGAAGCTTAATTATACAGAATTACAATTTCCCCCTTTTTTTTTATTTTAGTTTCCATTCTCTTGAGAACTTTTATTTTCTAGAAAAGCAAAAATTTTGCAACACTCCTACTGTCAAGCTACACTATTACTGATTCTGGCAGTTAATTTGAAACTACTGTTTCTAAGACTGAAACATGCAACAAACTTTGAGAACTAGCAGGATTGCTTTCTATCCTTTTTATTAACACTAACCTCCTCCAAAGCACACGTTTGGAGAACTGAAACAGAAGTAAGAAGGCAAAAAGGCCATAAAAGTCAGTTTGCAGATAATGCTAAAAGAAGTGATTCTTTCTGGAAAACTGAACTTAAATGCACTTATTTGCAGAAGTGACAGATATCTTAGTTACCTTTACTTAAACAGATACCAATTATTTATACCATTGGAATACCATCTGGAATATGTCCATCTCTTCATGCCTTTGCTACATGAAAAAGAAATGATCTTTCATCTATCAGGTTTTTTTCCCCCAGCTTTCTTAAAAAAACAAAACACCAACCAATCAAAACAATTGCTAAAACCCAAAATGCGAAACTCTGCTATACTCCATTCACTTCAAGCATTGTGGAAGTGCTGCTTATCAATTTATCTTACTTCTTTCTAAATTTGACCTCAGGTCAAAAGAAAAGAATCATATAATATCATGTATCCACGCATTTGGGCAATCAGGCAAGCTGACGGATCTAGCTTTTATGTTTGTATTGACATGTCATAAACTCAGTTGAGCTTTTACGTTCAGTGATGGGTGAAACATTTTACAATGTTCTTTATAATGAAAACCTTAAGTTTCAGAAAACTCCAAATTATTTTTTTCTAAAGCATTAACATTCAGATGACAGCAATTTCTTTTAAGTTGAATATGTCTAAACCACTGCTATTAGTTGCTTTAGAATAATTTTAAAGGTACTTATGTAGAAAGTACTTATTTAGAAGTCATTTAGAAGAATTTATCCAGGTATTTATTTAGAAATCCTATTTAAATGAATTGACCAATCATTGGCAATGTTCATTAAAATGATGACTGATAAGTATAGATAAATGCTTGAAAATTATTTGTTGTTTTTATGAAGCACTGAAACTTACACTCAAATTGGAACTGATGCTCTGTTTTATCCTGTAGGCATCTTTTACTCAAAAATTCTATCTATGAGATCACATGATTAAGTAACACAATAGATGCCTGGAAACCACTTTGGTGGAAATGCTTAGTATTACAAGGTAACAACCCTGTTTATCTTTTAATATACTGGTAATAAAAACAAATAATCACTCCTCTGCTATCTTTTCCTATTTGAAACAAAATCATGAAATAATAATCTATTCTAAATAACAATATTTATTTGTAAAACAAAAGCAGTATACACAACAACTCTGTGTGCTGTAAGAACAGTTTGTAGGTGCCCTGCCAGTATTTATTAGTATTATTATTATTTTTTAGAACTAATCTACTTAGCCTATAGCCCCTCAAGCACAGATTGTTTTCTTCCATGTTCTGAAGAAATAACAACATAGTGTTGGCTAATAATGCTTTCCCCAAAACACAGACTTTTTTTACTGCTCAACAGAAAAATCGCTGTGTCTTTATGTGAATTTTATACAATGTAATTATAGGAAAGGACCTATCAGATTTTCAGGGTTTAGGTAATAAAAGTAAGTTTGGTAACAGATGATCTGAACGCTTGATTTAAAGGCCTCAACAAACTATTCTGTTCCCAAAATACCCTTACAAAAAGCCTTCTTGACCTTTACAACACTGGGAAGATACTTCCTCCTTAGTAAAAAGGAGCCAAAAATGGATAGCACCCTCTAATATGCTCATTAAGAGTACCAAAATCTGACAGCATTTTTGTTGGCGGATGGTATTTAATAACACACACTAACTTCAAAGGATATGCCAGAACTACATGAAAAAGCATCCCCTAGCACCTCTTGCAGCACACAGCTAGCCCCACCAACAGTGCAATACTGCTTTAGATGATGTGCATGTGTGCGACATTTTTTACAGAAACTCCAGTACACTTCCAAATGACAGCACATACAGCAGGTAAAGCATGAAACCATGAAATTTTAAAGAAATTCACTGAAATGTACCTAAGAGAATTTTTTTTTTTTCCCAAGGGATAAAAGAACAGTTCCTTTGCAAAAATATGGCACCAAACAAAATTGTTTTAGCAATGACATCTTAAATAAACAATAACCTGTGTGTTCTTTTTTATTCAAGGACAGCAAATGAAGTTGGCAGTTTGTTAAAAACTGTTTTTTGTAAATATGGATCATCTCATAAAGGCTCTAAAAATCTGAACATAGCTGAGTAGATGAAAACATTTATTCCTCAACTTGCTGCTATAAAGTACTATCCATATGTCTTCAAAGATTATTTTCAAATAAATTATTGTACACTTTTAATCTTTACAATAAAAATATCCAATATGAAAAAAAAATCATACAGTTCTGAAAAGCAAATGTTAACAGCACCTTCAAATATAAATGTTTATAGGCATCTGGTTTACACAGATTAGCTACTGATTTCTGTTAGCTAATCATTAGCAATTAATTTCTCTGAAATTAACTAGCAGCAGAAAAAATGATTTGTGAAGCTCATACAAGTATGAAATTGTAATTATAAAGATTAGATTTTAAATAAAGCTAGATTAAAGAGTTATGCACTGAAATTCATTCAAAAACTGTTTAAAATTTCCTACATATGGCTTGAAATGTATAAGCATAAAAAATGAATTAAATTCTGTCCACAAATACAGTCCTTATAAAACAGATTAAAGTATAAAGGCCTAATGTCTTATCTACTTACACTCATTTATAATTTTTATAGACCCCGACTCAAATTAGAATTCTGGTATGTTTATTTAGGCATATTCTTATACCATCTTTCTTAGGAAGTTTAAAATCAGGAAGGTCTTTTTGTAAACTCTAGTTACATTTTTATGTACAATATGATAGATAGGTGCTCTCTCCAAAACAATTCAGTCCAAATGGCCGGACTTTGTCCTTCAGTTTTCTTTAAAACAGCTGCTCTTCTTGATATAAATATCCTCTGAAGTATGTGAAAGCTACGGGAAGCAAATACTACAGAGCACTCACAGGGTTATTTAAAAAAAAAGCTTATACAGCATTAGGATGCAAAATACTGCCCTGACACACAATTAAGGTAGAGAACTGCACAAGGGACAAGCGCTGTCCTGACTCTGAATAACCTGCTTCAGTCTTACTACTCTCACACCACCAAATTACAGAAGGAAACCAAGTCTCCAACACCACATAGAAGACATGAACGCTAATGTACTCCACTTGTCACAGGTCTCTGGCCACCACTGTTCTGACATAAGATTAGATTGAATTAAGATTTTCACAATGCAGACCCATGAAGAAAACCTGAGTTTTCATTAAACACTCTCACCCTCCTCCCAATGAGCTGGAAAATTAATATCCCTCACAGCTCTTCCCAGCCAGCAACTAGTTATGAACCAAGCTTTTTGCACAAGCAGACAGAAGATACGAAGAAAAGGCACCTCATCCAAAATAATAAAGCATCCTACTCTAAATCTCTTCTAACAGTATCCAAACACAGATGTAAGGCTAAGTACTTGAGAAACTTAAGACGAGAAAAACCTGAAAAGAACTGTTAAGTTCACTAAGAAAATGAAGGAGAAAAAGTAGCATGGGCTGCAGAAGTTAAAATTAGATATTATTTCTTGCAATAATGTAATACAAAAGGAAATTGTAAGGTTACATTTAAATTAGAAAAAAAATCACCACCACTTTCATTGAAAATCAATGTATTGCCAGAAAAGAAAATCCACATCAATGAGTTCAGGCCCCTTGAAGAAAAACAAAAATAAATAAATAAATGGACTTAAGTACACATCCATAATTACACTGGATGAGAAAGAATGATAAAATTATGAATCTTATAAACGAATCTTTTAGTCTTCATCATACACAAGATAGATGCATTCTGCTCTTTCAGGTGTGTGGCAAAAGAACCTTCTTTCAATTATGTCAATTCAAGATAAATTTATGCAAAACAAATGGAAATTCCCTTAAGTGCAACAGATACAAAATTCAACAGTCTTATAATTGTACTTGTTGATTGTAACTGCAAGCAAGGCTGATTACACACTATTAGCCAAGCAGGCTTGCCAATTCTTTCCAAAATAAAACCAGATTGAATAAAACATACCCAGAGATACAAACTACACTGAGAAGAGATGACTGTGAAGTAAGTGTATTTTCAAATTACTCATTTTTTCTTCTTTATTTTAAATATTTTAAAGTATTTGAGCAGTGAGGACACAGGACAGAACAAGTATCCTGTCATCATTGAAATGCACCACATAGATGTTCTCCATGTAGTCAGACTCTGCTTCATATGAGAGGTTTTTCAAAGGTAATTTTTTTCCCCTTAAACATACAGACAGCCCCAGACCTAATGAATAAAAAAGTAATCTCTTCCTAAAAAATAAAACCAAAACAAAACAAACAAGCAACACAAACTAACAACAACTTTCCTGTGTTCATAGCAAAAGGTGAGTGGAGTCCCATACTGCCAGAAAGAATCTATTAGAAAGTCTTCTAGAGGTTATCTTCATTTTGTACGCAGCCTAAGTGCACCGAGATCATCGAAGAGTTGAAGGAATGAAGGAATTCAGCCTAGTTCAGAGAAAGAAGTCCAGCAAGTATCAAGGTTATGAACCTTGATATATCATATATCATATCAAGGTTATGAATCTTCCACAGTTAAGTAGAAGGCAGTAGGAAATAAATAAATAACCAACTAACAACCTCTAAGCTATGGGAAGGCTAGAAGAGTGGAGATAACTTGACAGAGAAGCCCTGACCACAGTGCAGCAAAGATGTTATCTTACAAATCTGTATGCTGTCAAAAAGCAGAGAACTGGAGAGAACCGAAAGACAGCCTAAAGATTCAAGCAGAAGAACAAAATCTTTCTGAGACTGGTAGCAGCAATTTTTTCAGTGCAATGCTGTACTGTGTCAACATACTAAAGTCCACTCAACGTACATTTAATCTTTGTATTACGTACCACAACGTGTGTTGATAATACTAACAGAGGAAGTGCCAAAGCACCAATGCAGCACCAGTGTAGCACATCACAGTGTCACAGTGTGAGGGGAACACTTCAGAGCAATCAGACACGTCTCCATTCAGCACAGAAGCAGCTCAACAGTTATTACATGGGACTCGGAACAAATGAATCTTGTCTTTCTACAGATTTCTGTACCAATGCCTTATATCACTCTTCTGTCTATTATTAGTATGAATGTCTTTCCTGCAATACTTTTAGTTCTCTTTAATCCCATGATCACTAATCCCCACACCCTAACACCACTACATTAGGTATAAAAAGAAGGAAGAGAAAGAAGAAAAAGGGGAGATGCAAAAGGTTCAGTAAACAGGAACAGCAGGTAAGCTCTTTCTGTGTGGAGAACAGCCTGACAACAGTCCGTTCAACCCACCCACACAGCTGTAAGAACCCTTTTCTTACAGAAAAGGAACCTTCCCTCAACGAGAAAAAGAAAGGAAAATCAGTTTCTCTCCTACAGAAAGCTTCTCTATTATTCACAAAATTTAATTTTGGATTACTGACAGTCCTAACAGCTTGAGCTAAATTCATCAGTTTGGCTTGAGTCATTCTTAAAGTTCTTCTTAGTCATAGACCAGGAAAAGGAAGCCATTAGGTAAATCAAAGCTGTGGCCCAAAGAGTCCAAATGTACTGAAACATAATTTAAGCAAACATTTAAGGTTAGCTTAATAATAAGCTACTTGCTTATTCATACAAGCATAGTTTGAAGAGTTAAATATGGGATGTGCTACTAGAAGCATAAAAATTCTGGAAAGCTCTCAGAGGAAAATGAGGTTGTGCTGCATGAGAGATTAAGTATGTCTAACATGAGAGGGTTTAAGTACGTCCCAATACTAAGAAGCATATTGGAAGATTAAGCACTAATTCATATATAATTACTACTCATGTCCAAAGGGTCATGGGAACACTACTCACTCCCTAAACTGGACCTAAAAGTCCTTTGGTACTTTTATGTTATGTACAGTTTACAGGTAATGTGACATATCACACATGAAAAACCTTGTTTTATGAGCAAGTAGGAGAGCAAAATTTTAAGGATTAGAGCACAGTGATTAATAAAGAAGTTCTACTTTCAGATGAAAGATGCTAAATATATTTCATCAGTACAGAAAGCAAGAGCTTTTGCTACTACTCTCTAAAAACTATCCAGCAGGAAAGTTTAAGATATCATATATACATACATACTAGGAAGCTAACCAAACTGAAATAACAGGGTCTTGTGATAGCCACAAAATGTGCAGTGGGTCAGCAGGTTGCCTGTACATAAGGGACTAATTACTTTACAGCTGTAATTTACAACTCAATACATTTAAATCAGCATACAAGAACAAGTGTCCTTACTACTAAGGTGAAGAAATGCTGCAAACACTAAGTTTAAGCGCAAACTTAATTTTTGCTTTTTCTGCAATTAACAGAGGACTTTGTGAAGCAGGTAAAAGGAAAAGCTTGTACAGCTCTTCAGTTTAGTATTGTGTTTCCCAGCTTTTTACTTTAGCTAAACTACATATTTAACACAAGTAATAAAGTATTAACCAGAGGAATGGGAATTCATAAAAAAACCCAGATCATCAATCAAACTGAAATCCCACATTTCAGAATGTCCAAAACATAAATAATTTTAAAATTATTATGAATAGGAGCTGCATAGCAATAACTCAACCATCATTTACCGTGTTTCTGATTGGAATTTTCTTCGGTTCTGGTGGCACATCCTGAGGAACAAATTTCACTGGTTCCTTAATCTGCCTTCTTGATCTTTTGGTACCATCTGGCAAGGTTTCCATGGCAATATCAGCCTCCATGTCACTGCTACCTGCCTGGTCACACTCTGAGCACTGCCTGCAAAGTGGAAGATTTTCTATTTAATACCGCAGTCACAAAAGCAGAAAACGAAATGTATTGAAGTGTTTGGGTTTAAAATAAATTCAGAAGTCAACAAACCCAATGGACACCTAAAGAAGTACCTCAAATGTATCATATTTTAAGCAACTAAGCAAAAATATGTAAGGTGTTCTTACTGTTGGATTTTTTCCTGATAGTATTCAAAACTTTAAAAACAAAGATTTTGAAAGTAGGATTTAATCTTCAAGAAAAATGCAGCCTATTTTACCATTTGCATCCTACCATATCCCCATTTTTAATGGTGTCCACTGATCTGTAATCTATTCATTACTGTAACTGCTGCTGCAGTTTAATCTTTACAATGACAAGCTGCTGAATTCATTCTGGTGAGAGCACTCTTTTAGAGGCAGGGATTTAGAAGACTTGTCTGTTATGAAAATAAATTTTAATATGTATTTTCTAAGGCCGTAGGCTTTAAATCTAAAAAGAGTTAAGAGACAATTAATGATACAGAAGCTGGAAAGTTAAACTTTGAACACTAAGTTGAAAAAAACACCTATTGATTTTTTGCAAAAGTACAAAATCACAATCAACTTCAAAAGTGAACAGATGCTAAGGTAATGCTATTAACAAGCTTCATGACAGAATTAACATGATGCGAATTCATCAAGTTTCAATCTTATTTGCATAAGATGTATATTTTCTGCAAAGTCATAAACGCAGATATAAACTAAAAATACGTTAATAAAAATTAAAAAATTATACCCACTGATAAGAGCCATTTTGTAAATACCTTTTTACACTATACTTCCAATTGAAAAAACAATCAATCCTTTCAAAATCCAATTCAACGCTGTTCTCATATTAAACACGTTCTTTTTATATATATGTATTTATAATACTAACTAAAAAAAAAAAAAAATCAACATTATGTTCTGCTATTAATTGGCATTAACAGGAATACACACATTAAAAAAAGTAAATTTGCTTTGTAAGGAGAAAACCAGAATACATCTTTAATTATCTGATGTTAAATGTTAATACATGTCTGTGACGAGAAGGCATACCCACGCCGTACCTAGACAAAATCGCAAGTCAGGTATGTACGTTATATCTGAGCTGATTTCTTCAAATGTACATGTTCAACAGGAATATTTTTTCTCCTATGAGCTTCAGTAATGGCTAACACAGTATCAACTCCATCAACCTTCCATGTTTTCTAACTCTTTTAAACTAATCTAAGCAGTATAATACCAGACTTCTCCCAGCTATAGCCAAAGACAACAGCAGTCGTCACGGTCCACTAGACAGAGCAGTGGCTACCAAGTCAAAATAGAGGGGATCTAATCCTGCTCTGTGTAATTTATCAGTGTAACCTTGGCTAAGTCAATACCTTTCTCCTTCAATTTTTCCACGTGTAAAATTAAGGTAATTGTGGCTACATTATAATGTTATGAACATTAATCACTTCTTATCTCTGAAGCACTTGAGACCACAGCTAACAGGACACATGCTAGTGCTAGTACTATTTGCTGGTCTAGAAAAGCAAGAGTACTACAGGGTATTGCAGGAAAGACAACAGTGTCTCTCCTCCCTCATATGAAGACTTTTATTAGTAGCCTAAACACAAGGAAATAATTTTATACTGGTTTTATACTTTGCAAACAGTTTTGGGGCAGCATACAGGTGTGTCATACTCTTATTCATATATAGATATATATTCATATCCTCCTCTTTACAAACCTCAGTTCACCACAGACACAGTACCTGTTAACATTTCTAGACCTGTTTAGGACATTAGAATATAAAACCAATAGAAAAATAGAAGGTATAACTTTCACAAAATGCTACTTTTTACAGTTACAGAATCACAGGTTGGTCAGGGTTGGAAGGGACCTCTGGAGACCATCTCATCCAACCCCCTGCTAAAGCAGATTCTTCTAGAGCAGGTTGCACAAGATCACATCCAGGCAGGTTCTGAATGTCTCCAGAAAAGGAGACTCCACAACCTCTCTGGGCAGCCTGGTCCAGTGCTCGGTCACTGTCAAAGTAAAGAAATTCTTCCTCATACTCAGAACTTCCCATGTTGCAGTTTGTGCCTGTTGCCCCTTGTCCTGTTATTTGTCACTACTGAAAAGAGCCTGCCTGCCCCCCCGCCCCCTTTGACACTCACCCTTGAGATACTTGTGTACATTGATAAGATCCTCTCTCAGTCTTCTCTTCTCCAGGCTAAAATTATATGTTTAGATAAATGTATGTACATATACACACACATATATGTATACACATGCACTTACGTAAATAAACTAAGGCTCACAGACCAAACTAATATTATTGTAAGATTTAAGGGAGAAACTATTTCCAGTGATGTAACAGCAGAGAGAAGCTTCAGAGATAACAGCATTCCCTCAAAATTTTATGTGTCTGCTTAGCTAAAGGTTACTTGGTGTTCTTTACTTTTATATGATGCATTTTCTTCGAACTCTCCAACTCAAATCTCTAAGAAGATCACCAGTCACGCCATTAATTTATGTAATGGAAAACACAAACGAAAACACTTAATAAGATCTGCTTATGCAGATGTAAACAATAGCTACGAAAGTGATCAAAAATATTGTGCTGAGCATTTTTTGCAAAAAGGTTATTTTCCCCGTTATTATGGTAAAAATAACTACTATGTATAAATTAAAAAAAAAAAAGCACTTGACAACTATAGAGCTGCATTAAACAACAGAAGTTTGTATAAGACAAAAAAATAGTAGTACGATTTTATAGCAGTATTTGGAGTTGGGAACCCAAGTCTTGCAGATCTACGACCCTGCACCTATGATTTAAATCATTCCTGTTCTTTAGCTCTGTGCTGTTAAAAAGGAAAGACACTGTTTTTCTGCTACATAAGTTCTGACAGTTGTACAGAAAATAACTGTGCAGATCAGTAAAGTACTGCAGTTTCACTAGGTCCCTATTTAAATATAAATCAATGAAGTATTTTAACTTTGATGTTAGTGAGAAAGACACGAAACATCTCCACCAACAGATGAGGCACTGCATGCAAGTTCCTGAAATTCCACTTTTATGACCAAGCTTGCTCTGAAACAGGTGATGCAAGTCTCACAGCAATCAAAATGAGAAAAAAGCAAGATAGACAAAAAGTAAGCTGCAAAACCATAGTATGGGTGGTGTTTGTGTGTGAGTGAATCACAAAACAAGACTTCATAAATGCACCAAAGGTGAGGGGAAAAAAGAAACATGAACTTAGAAGCAATCTCTTGATTTACTGAAATAGCCTCTACTATCACAGGCAACCATACCTTCTCTACCCTATTATAAAGCAGTCAAGTTTCAACTACAAAGTAGTTCAGTTCTTAGCTTCCACGGGGCCCACAGAAAAGCTATTACAGACACAAACTCCTCTGACTTGGAAACAGTCACCTAACTTTGAGCTCCCCTTATGGTGGTTCTTGAACTTTAAAGAACTCTTTTCCCATTCTGCTGTTTAATCCCAATATATTCATAGAAAGCAGCTAAATAACTGCCCTTCCTTTTGGCTACACTGAAGTCATGCTCATTTATTCTCACTTCTTCAAGCACGATCAGTGAATAGACAACCTACCACTACAGGTCACCTTTCCAACTACTTCAACAGTCTTTGACTACCCCTAAATTAGCAAGTATTGCCATGCAGAACAAACAAATTAACAAGAGAAATGGTGCCAAAGATTCAACTTCTCTACACAGGTTTTGTTTTGCTTTTAGTCTGGACTTGCCTAATCTAGACAGAGAAAATCACTAGTAGGCAATAATATGCCTACTGCTAAAAATTAATGGAAATGTTTGATCCATCAAGAAATCTCAGTGATGACCTGAAACCTTTCAGTATACAGAAAGTCTCTGATTAAGTGCTAAAAACCTACAGAAGAACAGAAGCTGCACAGTTTTGTGGTGTTTTCAATCTGACTTGGTACAAGAACCAATGGCATCAGGGATCTCTTCCCATCTCACAAAGCAAACGGATCTTCTCAAATCACTAGCAAAAGACAAGAACAGCAAATGAAAAGGAACACGTTATTAGTTTTCAAAAATTATTAATGGTCTAGGCTAGTACTGAAACACTGGTTTTGTGTAACTGTACGATGCATGTCTCTGCATTGCCAGGTGGTGAATAGATTTTTGAGCATGGGCAGCTTCAAGAAACATGTGAACCTATAACAGGGCTTTACTTCAGGGCTTTAGTAAGCACTCAAAGACCAAAGAGCGGTTTCTGTTCATGAAGTTTTAGAAACTGATGTCATGAGGCCTTTAATTTAATTTATATTAATTTACATAAATTTATGAAGTGAAAAAGTGAACATCTGCATCACTGAGAAAACAAGGAGGGGAGGGATAGTTTGGACATGGGCTGGTTTTTTGGTAAAGCAGCAATGAGAACTGCAAAGAGAAAATCCTGTTACTTTAAAAAAATAGTACAAACTATGACATTATGATGCTTCCTTATGCTGCAGCTTTACACTCAAAAAAAAAAAAAAATCTAAATTCACTTAACTGATGTGCCTGGCACATGGACATTTGTGAGATGATGATGAGAAAAGCTGAAGACACACTGAAAACCATTCCTTTATAAATGAAAGTTACTAAGTTAAAGATCTCACAAACAGGCCTCAGAGCCAACACACTGGTAAACTTAACATGATTCTGCTTTTGTTTTTGAAATTTTAATAACAAAGCCAACAAAGTCTTTGCTATATGAGACAGAAAACCAGATAAAAACATGAAATATTTTACTGAAAAAAATAACACCACAAAAATTAGGAAAAAATTGAGGTTTTGTTCAATTATCACATGAATTAGACTGCCTTAACTGTGTTATGGTACATAGTTTCAGAGTGGCTTGCATGATGAAAAAACAAAGGACTCTGAACAAGACAGTTCTCATAATCACAACTGGGCATTATGCTGGAAGGATCAAAGAAACCAGCATCCTCTGCACACAGAGCTTACTGTGAAAAGAGTAGATTTACATCTTCTGTGCGGAGTGAACGCTACTACAGTGCTTCCGGAAAACAGCTCTGTCCTCAGTGTTTAAAAAGGAAAACTATACAGTTACTACTTAAGAGTTTGGCTTGTTTTTAATTAAGAGGAAACAGGTCTCGTAGACATATTCTGTGATAAATCACTTCTTGCAATATTTACAAATAATTAAACCACTTTGAACTTGAGAAACATGGACCATAGCTTTAAGATGACACCAATGCTCTGGTAATTTGAATGAATCACACATGTAGAATGGTGTACTGAAGTGGAAAAAAAAAAAAAAAGAGGACTGTTCTTATTTTGGAGATAAAAGACAGTACATACAAACCAAAAATAGTTGGTCAAAGATTTTCAAAGAGCATCTTTCAGACACCAAAGGTACTGAAAATTTGCCATTTGCAATGACCCAAACATCCTTCAGTTAGGAAGAGTGACAAATATATTAAAATGTGTATGTTATATGCAATATTATATTGCACTTACATAAGTTAATAATTTTACATCTTTAACCAATTACTCAGGATGAAAAAAGAATGAAAACATGCTGGATCAGTACTGAATGAGCAGGGTCAGGAATATGAATGAATGTCCAGATACTGCATGAGTGTCCATGGGACTACTGGTCAGGAACTCCACAGCTCATTCTGCACTGTGGCAAATACTCCCCACAGCAGTGTTACCACTAAAAGAACTTGGCCTTCCAGAACAAAATTAAAAATAACCAAGCCCAATATAATTGTTAGTCCCTGTTAGGTTCATCTCAGTCCCCAGCATTTCATATGCTACCAGAAGTTACCACCATTTTTCAGCAATCTAATTTCAATAGAAAGAGCTAGTCCCTGTTGGTAGCTGCCGAGTATTTTCTTAATGAAAATGTCAGTATTTCACAATCTGATTTTGATTCATTGCATTGTCTGTCAGCACTTGTGCACTGTTTTTGTATCAGTTCAGATCATTCTCTACCAGGAAAATACACAGTTCCCAGTCCATCCAGAATGGGCAGGAGCATAAGAGCATACAAGTTGTCAGAATTACAAGACTTAATTTTATGATAACATGTGAATCAGAACAATACTCTAGTGTTTAATCAACAGGATTTCTAAGAAACTGAAAGATTTCAGCTTTTTAAATAAAAGTATGCCACAGCATTTTACTTTATGATTAGAACTGCTGGTCTACTGTGAAAGTACCACAGTAAAACAGATAGTAATCAATGTTTTCATGTTTTATTAAAATAGTTATTATGCTCTTCCCCTAGAAATAAATCCATTTGAAATGAGAACAAGCTTTGAATTTCTATGTTACAAACAATTTCTTTCTATAATATCCAAGATTTATAAATGTTATCTTGGAGAAAACTGTCAGGCCTCTGAACAGGGGAAATTCTTATTGTAAAATGCTAGAAACCAGTTTCTAGTAAGTTAGTGTCTGTGAGACACTAGCGCACACTGGGTCTAAATATTTCCTATAATTTCATTAAGACCAAAATCATTACCTCCTTTTAATATTTAGGAACACTGAGATAACTAATTATAATTTGTGTTTTCTTTAACAAATTAACTTTTAAACATTAAATATTTTTTTCTTGCCATTACATGCAATAGTGGATTTAGTTAAACAATTTCAAAATCTTTCTTTGTATACTGTAATTTAAATTTATATTAAATGCTGATCATGAGATGGAGAAAAACTGTAACTTAACTAAATCACATAGCATCACACACATAAGCTGAATCATTTGGCATCCTCAAACACAGCATAAAATATGAAACATGGAATAAACTCAACTCGTGCTAAACTACTCACCCAATGTTTAAATAAATGTATGTTGATAGAGTATATGAGTAATCATCAAACATTTTGTAAAGGCTCAAGTTAGCAATTATGTGTAAATGATTAGCAGTGATAATAAAATACAAAGTAAAAACTAAGAAACAATTACTTTTAACTGTTTCCTGCTTACTATTTTAAGAGGACTAAAATCAACATTTTTCACCATTTTAAAGTCTTTCAACCTGCCTAACGTTTCAAGGAATTTCACACCTATACCCATTTTCTTACTTTAGCTTTTTGTATTCCCATTATATCTTATACAAGTATCTTAAGAGTACATGGCCCCCACTTTTCTTCACAGCTTAATCAAAAGATTAAAATTGTATTGCAAACAGTGGGAAGGAGGGGGGGAACCCACAGAACTCTAACTTGGATTGAGAGTCCATTCTATATGCTCTCTACTGATCCCAAAGGAATACATAAAGTCATGTTCAATGATGAAAAGAATGCAATCAATACAGCTCAATTTGTCTGCTATAATCTTACACTCCAGAATATGCCTTAGCTAATTAGAAGTAAAAGCTAAGCATGTGATCTGAGATATAATTGAAGCATTAAATTCTCAACAAAGATAAGTTACAGCTTTGCAATAAAAGTCTTTTACCACCTAACCTGACATATTCTGCCTTTAACGCCTACTGAGAACTGTACTCTTACAACTTCTGGATAGATGGCTTTTAGTGAGCCTTTTCAACTTGGTTTAAACTCAGAACAAAAATCAAGATCCTCCTGTGCAAATGCAGAAGCTATCAAAAAATTAAAAAAAAAATAAAAAAATCCTTCCGTGTAACATCATTACTTCATAAATTTGACCAAAGAGCTCAGAATGCCCTTGAAATAATGAAAAGCCCAAAATTACATTAAATAATTAAAGCAAAATTAAGTTCAGAAAAACATTAGTGATGGTGAAAACCTTTCTGAGATTTTCAGCTTTTAAAGGAAATCTCTACTAACTGAATTTACTGGGGTAAATCCATGTTTTGTCATTTTAAGATATTAAAAAACCAGACATCTCATTTCATACTGGCCATCATGCTCTGCTCACAATCATCAAAACTACCCAAAAGGATGACTTAACTAAATGTTTTATGGAAGTTCTTAAAAAATAATTAAAAAAAATATTAAGAGGCATATGAAGAAAAATAGAAACCAAGTTTTCTCAGAAAAAAAAAAAAAAGCTTTAGCGTATTCTTAGAAGGAATTTTTATACTGTTCTGATTTGGTAAGTTAATGTTCAGACAAGGTGATAACGATTCCTGGAGATGCTGTACACTAACCTCTTGTGCAATAAAACCTGCTTCTGAATAACTGCTTCTAACACAGTTCAGAGCAGTTTGGAAACATGCAGAATTCTAACACAACACAGTGGTGCACTCATTTTATGACAGTTTGGAAATCAGCACCTTTACCACATTATCAGTTCTTCATTGTTCCACTTAGCTTTTGTTTTACTCTACTGGCACAAAAAGACTTTTAATCCTTGGAAATGTAACTGCAATAAATACAGTAAATATATGCTTCTGCCATTGCAGATTTGAGTAATAAGAAGTAAACCCAACTGACTTCCTGTATCACAATAAACTGACCTACTACTTAAAAGTTTATTTTTAAGTATTTACAAGTGTTTTCCTAAAAATCTGGACACAGAGTTGAACAACTGGGCCCTAAGAGAAAGAAGAGACCAAGCCTTTCATTTCCTGAAGGCAGCCTATAGTTTCCTACCATTATTATCTAGCAGCATTAATAAACACAAATGAACTCAAACGATAAGAAAATTAAAGCTATAATCTATTTCTGCACAGTGGCTAATAATGAGAAAATCTTCACAACTTTTTTAACTGTGAAATATCACTACTAATAACCTGGAAATAAAACGACTCAGTTCAGACTGTGTTACAGCAATCTCTGAAACACTGAGAATGTGCAAGTCTATTCATGTTTATGTCCTACTTAAAGTACAGGGATAGCACAAGACAACACATCAACAGCATTCTTACCAGTAACTGTTCTTGGTCTTCCTCGGCATCCTTGTAAGAGGTGGATCCAGGCAACCAAGATGATAATGGAGTTTACATGTATCACACAGTAGCAGTAGGTGTTGATCATGGTTCTTCTTGCAAATTCCACAACTTTTAATGTAGGTAGCAAAAAAGCATTATAATTACATTTGAAATTATAAATAATAAATGACACCTCCCAACACATTTCCCAGTTTCAATACCAACATGTAGCAACTTCAATTTGAATGTACCATTTAAGCGCATAATTATTTTTAGGGAGCATTTACCTATATACAGTACAGCATAAGACACCTAATATAGTTAACTTGAAAATAAAATGGATTTCAATCTAGTATTTTGAGAACTTCTAAGCATTAAATAATCACTTGATACTTCAACAAAATTTACCAGTGGCAAATAGAAAAAAACACCATGTATGCCATCCAAATGCTTAAATAAGAAAATTATGCTGCTATTATCAGTCTTAACAATCATATGCTTATTTTAATAATGCAAGCTCCTTGAAATAAGTCTGTGCTGCTATTATGTTAGGCAAGGTATCAACTCATAAGAAATTAAATGTCTGTTTTATTACTATTATTTTACTGGAATTGAAATTTTAGTTATTTCAGAAAGATAAGATGTCCATTGATTCCATTATAAAATGGGAGGAACTAAATTACTGGGTTTGAATGAAACAGAACTAGTAAAAAGCATTAATCTTATTTGTTTGTGTATACTTGCAAATTACCAAATCCTCAACCCATTGCTGTGAACTTGAACTTTCCATCCCTCACGCCATTAGAATTAACTTTTACTTATGTAACAAACCTTCATTTAGCTTGCTAGCTGGGCAAGATACTGCCCACTTGCTATAGCTGGAGGCAAGAGAAAAAGATCCAAGATAGTCTGAGTAATTTGCACAGTTATACTCTGGGACCATAGTATATGTTCCACTGTTAAGCTTAGTTAAAACCCAGTCAGTAGCTTCACAACTTATATAAGAGGCAAAAGGTGGAACAATGACAAAGTGAATACTTTTTATTTTATTGGGAACTGATAGAATTAGAAGTAGGGATATTTAAAACAAAAGATATCCCAAAGCACTTGACAACCCATGAGCTCCAAGCAAAATTCTGACATGACAAGTTTTTTTACGCACCCAGCCACTGTGACTAAAGAGCAGCAGCACTGATTGCAAAATCATGAACACAGATAATTGCATTCAAAAGACAAGGTAGTCTGTTAAAAACTTTCACATTACAGAAAGAAAGGACCCTTTTATTTCAGCCATAGAGTCACCTTTATCCTTAAACAACTGCTTTCAAATTAGCAAAAAAAAAACCACCTTAGTGACGGGCACCAAGATGACGAATTGACTACACAAGCATTTAGTTAATCAAAACTAAAGCAAACAATTTTCTCTTACACTTTTAAACTGTAACTTACTATATATTGTATCTATTCTCTCAAGACTTCATTACTTGCCTATAAAGTACAGCTGGAAGTGTAGATGTCTTTTGTGTTCCTCCTTCCTTTTTACTTGGTTTCCTTTCCTTAGGAGCACGTAAAATTGCTGGTATGTTCAATTTCTATTGGATTTGAACAAATGCAGTACACATGAGTCTTGAGACTTTTATAAAGAATACCACTCCAATCTCAATGCATGAAGAACAAGACTAAAATTATGAGTGGGAAATTGCATGGCTATCTATTTTACAGGCATGACCAACTACTGAAGTTTATCCTAGTATGATTTTGTAACAAAATAATATTATACTCATTTTTTTAATTTCAATAAATAGAAACCAAATTGAAATACAAGCTTTTATTTTTTTTTCTTCAAGCTTCAAATACAAGAATGCATTTGTCTAGGCAGCTGAAACAAGCAAAGGCAAATTCACAAAATTGACAGAAGAATCTAAGGCAGTTTCTTTTCCCCCACATTCTGGCTACACTGGTGCTCGATAGGTTAATTAGAAAAATTATCTTATTGGACCAAGCCTTCCACAAAGCAGACAAGATTCTCTTTGGGTTTCTACTAATCTCCAGCATGCTAGTTTCTCAGACAGCAACTATCTATCAAAGTCATTTCTCAGCAGCCCCGTGGGCCTGCATCTGTTCAACCAACTGGAAAAAAAATGTCATGCAAGCTGTGTAAATGAATTCTACTCAACTTTTACTCTTCTTTTCTTTCTAATTTAGTAACATTTGCAACAGGAAATATATTTGTGAAAACTTACTAAAAGACATCTTAAAATAAAGGAGGGGAAAAAATAACATTCATTCAAGAGGGAAGTTATATGAGAATACTTCTTCACAAGTTGAAAAGATAGGCAGACAAATAGAACTGGAAAAAGCTAGCATACTTTAAGAACCACTACTGCATAAAGAAAGGGTAAGTTTCATTTTCTGAACAGCTAACTCAGTAGTATGGAAGTGCCTGACAAAATTGTGACCTAATTGTATGTCTGCATTTTCACAATGAACAGTTTCTTCAATCTTCCTTAAAATCACCACTGGAAATCATTTCATTATGTCTCTGACGTCTAAGATGTCCATTGCCATTTAATACTTTTGACATAAAAAATACATCAAAACACTGCAAGACTCTACTCTTTCTCTTTCCCCTGTGTGTTTCACTGAGAACAAAGCTAATTGCTGGCAAGAGGAAGTAATCCAAATCTTCTCCTCTCCTAGATATTTTTATTCATTTGACCAAAATATTCTGCTCTGTCCAGTTAAAAGCCATCCCATACATACTGCAGTTTTAAAAGTTTATACCTTCTAAAAGTCATAAAGAGTCACCATATCATTTGAAGCCTATAGTAACTAAAGAAAATGTGTAGACAAAAATGGTGGGATTAACTCATGCTTCATGTTAAGGTTCATCACAAATGACAGGTCAATCAGTTATATCAAATGAAAGAATTCTGCAAACAAGATCACTTTTACAACAACAAAATTAAGTTGCAGGTTCCCAGTAGGTGGCTTGCAGAAATCTAGGCATTTCAACCAGGAAACATCCCCAGAGTAAAGCCTGGGTCTGATCAAATCAATTTATTCAGCCATAGAAGTGACAGACAGAAAGAAAAAAGCCTATTATTGGAAAACCAGGCCTGCCTATGAAGAACTGGAGGGGAAAAAACAACCAACCTGTCCAATAATTCTACCCAGTAGAGTCCAAATGCCTTGCCCTTCACTTCGCAGTTTTCCATTCATATTTTGTAGCTCTTCCAAAGACTCACAAAGCTGAAAAGGTAAGAAAAAAAAAAAGCCACTAATGAAAATCCATTTATTTAATAAAATACATTCAACTTCTTACCTATCTAGAGTACATTATTTATTGTGGGATTAAACAAACTATGGAACTCATGTCAGTATAGCTGAGACAAGTGCAATCACTCAGCAATTTAACAGAACTGATGAAAACATGGGCAGCCACCTGTTTTGTAAAGATCTGAGGTGTTTCAGCATGAAAATAAGGTTTCATACAGTTAATTAGAAAGCAAAATAAAATACAGCAACACCTTCCTTGTGTTATCCATGTTACAATCTTACTGCTTAAGTAATAAGTAACCACATAAATGAATTAAAATTCTATATTGCAATACCTAAGAACACCTACTCAATTACTCTCATAGAAAGAGATACAATTCATTAAAGAATGCACACAAAAAAAAAAGGGTTTTATTCTCCTAGAAGTAACTGTTAGTTACCACCAGCTTATACAACCTACTAATTTGGTTAAAAGTCAAATCTCCTTCCCCTGTATCATGTTTGAGCAGTTCACAAGGACCTGGCGCTTCATTTCCATGTGTTCTCAACACACCCCCAGAATTAGTAGCAACACTATTTTCTGACACCATTAACAACAACATGACAGGTTGCTGAATTCAGCAAGAACTGCAGCATGTCACCTGTCACAAAAGATACAGTATTCCTATGTTGCATTTCAAAATATTTAAAAATAAATAAATAATAAAAAATATTTAGTAAAAATGGAATCAAAATGGAATTAATTTTTTTTTTTAACCATGACGATGAGTTAATAAAAAAAAAATATATTAACAATTTTGGGGGAACAATGCCATCATTTATGGGCCCCAAATTCCCTAAGCTCAAACAAAACCAGCAAGGGACACTATGGATGTGTGAATACTCACTATTTCAGCCTGAAAAATTAGCCAAATCATTAAATCTAGGATGAACACAAGTGGAACTGGAATGGACATAAATAAATAGTCTTGTCAACCCTACATTCCCAATTATCAAGTAAGGTTCCAGAGAACCAAGCAGGTCTAAAAAGAGCCTAGAACTACACACAGGCAAATCAAAGCAAAGCAAAATAAGGGGTGATTGGTGTGGTGACAAAGTCTTTTGTCTCAAAGTCTCTAATCAAATACATACAAAGAATGAAAAACAGAAGGGCCTTAAGACACAGTTCATTCATGAGGGACCTGTCTGTTCATGTGCAATTTGTTACTGCAGCTTGTGGTGAGGTCAATTAAAGAACTTGTGCCTAGCCAACATATGACATTTTAGATGTAAATTCTATTTGTATGGGGGGGTGCAGACCACAGAATATTTTTAAAAGAAACGTATTTTAAAATGTTACTTTTAAAGAAAGAATAGTTTGTGTCTTTCTTTCCAAGTCATTTTGTTTGGAAAGAAAAAAGCCATTGAGGTTAACAGTAGCAATACTAAAACAGTCCAACACTTTATTATCCCTTTTTCTTCACCTTATTATACTCCACATGAAGCTTTTCTTGCTCATTTTCTAATTTATCCTTGATATTCTTCTGTTCAGCCATATTCTCCTGGATTTGAATCATGCGCATATTTCTCTCTATTTAAAAGAAAAACTGCGTTATTTCCAATCCTTGGATATATTCTCAAGTTTTATGCACTGAAAAAAAGAGAAGCAATAAACAACAAAACCCAACAAAACTACAGCCTGTAGGCTGATTACACAGACTAAGTAGAATGAACAGTCATGACATTTAAATTTTGCTGCACAAATAGTAGTTATTTAAATGGTGAGCTTTGATCAGCCACCAGCAAACAGTCCCAAAGTCACACTATTCCACATAGAAATGGAGGAAAATATAAGAAAAAAACTGATACCAAAAGGTACCTAAGCTTCCACTCCCTTCTTAGCAAAGACAGTTAAGCCTCCTGTTTATACTTAAAAGATTTTCTTCTTTTCTGAAATGTAACTTTCTGTGTAAACAGAGATACCAAGCAATAATATACCTGACCTAAAATGATGCCATCACTCATATTTATCTATTAATAACAATGAAATACAATTAAAGTAAACAAGCCAATGAATTAGCACAGTACAAATACAGCAAAGTGATAATTCTTTGTTGAGAAAAATATGCAATTTTCATCCTTACCAAGGTAGTAATTCACAAAATCAGCAGTGAGAGCTGGTTGTTTATGTTTTCTTCTTCCATCAACACTGGAACTAGTATCTGAAGTATCCACTGGAAAAATGTCTGTACTAATTCCCATTAATTCGGCTTTGCGCATAAGCTTACGTATGGCTGAGGCACTGCTAGTAAGCGGTCGTGGCAGCTTCTCCCTGGGAACCCAGGCCTGAGGCCTGGTGGTGCGGGCCAGCTCCGCCTTGGCGCGGTACTGCTGCAGCCTGGCATTGATTCGAGCCTGCAACAAAGAATTCCATAAATTAAAAACATGAGGAAACAATTCATGGATTGGTATTGAGTTCCTTTTGGAACACATTGGCATTTTATTTTCATTTTAAAAGCCATCTAATCAATGCTATTTTCATCCCGAAACTCTACAACTCTGGAAACTGCTACTGATACAGACGTTTCATTTTACTTCAAAACACATACCCGAATAACACTATCCTTTCACTGGGTTTTGGAGCTATGCACAGGATTCTTGATGAGGTTTCCCTGCCAATGAAAGTAACACAAATGACTGCTGGCTTTCAGACAGCCCCTTCCACTAATGATGATTTGATGGGACTGTGAAAAGCCTTGGCTGACCTATCAACAATACATTTAGATACACTTTAATTGGTATCTATATGAGCAATAAAAGTTGATGAAGAGCATTTTTGCATTATTTGACATCCTTTCATAGGAACTCCTTTCTTAATGCTGTATCTCTTTATAGATGTTAAACTAGCTGATTATAATGTGCCAAAACCACAACCCAAACAGAAGTGAAGCAGCCAAGAGAAGCTCACAATACGTATTGTTGATGACATCTGTATATTTGTGACCATCTGGGAGATCTACACCAGAAGATCAAGTTGTTACTGACGGTTGGAAAACACTGTCTTGCAGGGACTCTATGTAGTGGTAATTCTGGCAGAAAATGACATCAACATATAAACCTTCAGAGGCAAAACTCCAGCTAACTATCACTTACAAGCTGTTTACTTGCCTGCAAAAAGAAGAAACTAAACTAATCCAACTGCCCCACCATATGGTATGAGATACTCGTGACAAAAACAAAAAAGCGTGCATATATACACATGCTATGGTTAAGGAACTTCTCTGATTACAAACAGAATTGTTGAAGGTCATATTACAAAGAGTTTAACACATACTACCTTACTAGGTCTTGAATATTAATGACTAAGAAACAGCAAACGGCTTGCGAGCCAGCTCCAACCCCAAGGGCTTTTGTGTTGGACCCACAGCAGCAAGCAAAAAAAACCCAGATCCACCTATAGCCAAAACCTCGTTTTATTGTCCCTGGAAGGATGGTTTATAGCTTCCCTTCCTCAGCTAAGATGCTTCTTTACTGATTACATGCTCAGTTCTGAAACCCTTGGGGTCATTTAAGATGTCACACAACTGTATACTCAGAGCCTTATTCCAGAAATAGATGACAGATTAAAATTATTAATGTCTAAATAGAAACCTGAACTCAAGTTACTTGCATTTAAGTAATTTGCAAGTATATACTTTACTCAAGGAATGCAAATTTTCTTTATTGATAGAAAAAAAGTATTTCAATGTAGAAAATCTTCCAACAATCAGTAACAGTCTTAGACAGCTTTCTATATTACACTCTTCAGAGGGATTTACTTTCTTGGGCCAAATGACTTGCCAGATTATTGGCTCAGTTATTCCTGTCTGGGCTACAAAGCACCGTATATCTTTTTTTTTTTTTTTCCCCTTAAAAAAAAAATTCACAATATCAGATAAATTACTTGTACAACTGCATACTTATTTATGTTAGTTCAATGTTTGCAAACCTTAATTAAGCTTACAAACTCCCCTGGATGTGAGCTTTTGTATACATTCATATATACATACTATATATATATACACACACATATATATATTCATATGTACATACTATATATATACAAATATATTTATTTCTTAAATATTTTTTTCCAGACTCAGCTGTCTCAAGATTCTTATTTCTCAGACAAAATCCCAATTTAACTAAGATGGTTGAATTTACCGGTGGGATTTTGATTTCCTCCTACAGACAAAATATGGTAAGGTAAAGGGTGAATTTATACATACTTTTGTGTCAACTCCCCAGGCAATTCTAGTATGTATTAAGCACCCCTTACAGTTCTGCATTTCTAAAGAGGCACAGAAACCACTCAAAGACAAACAATTAGTTCATAAAATCCCAATACAAACAAATGAACACGGAGATGTTATTTTTCAAGCATCCAATCTGTCTCCATCCATGTAAACTCAGGAACACACCAAATACTAATGTAAACTCCTACACCACCAGAGCCATCGATAGTGAAATCAAGTGGTTTGACAAAATGTATGCAAGTTATCAAATGTGTATCAAGGCACTTATGACACCATACCAAGTAACTCCTCCTGCAGTTTTCATCATTCATTCTTTCAGTTTCCAAACATTTAATCCAAATAATTTAGATTAAAAAAATCTAAAGCGTCTTGGTTTAGGGGAAAGAAGGGCAAGAGTTGGAAATGCTGGGAACTTATCTGCATTACCAGCACCACATAACAAATGACTGAAAACAAAGCTAATAAGCCCTGCTGGACCCAAGCTGAGTTTGCACAACCAGCACCCACCATTATATTAGGTAGTATTCCTATTATTGCGATTTCTCCACTACATAGGTGCATTTCACATATTTGAGAGCTGAGTGTATTCAACAAGAATTACGTAACCAGGTTTAAATCAAGTTACAGAGTTCAATACCCTACAGAAATATTTTATTCAAAATTCTTGCACAATAGAGTTTGCTCATACTCATTCTCAACTGCACAAGTAATTTTAAATTAATATCCTCTACTCCTATTCAAAGGTCTCTGAAGAACTAGGAAGGTATGATTTTTTTTTTTTAAATAAAAGGTTTGATGATATGAAATTTGTTTTCTAATCATTACACTACAGTTCTCCTTTCAGAAAAAAAACACAGTTATTTCTCTCCCATAACTGTCTTCCATTATTTACAGCATCTGCTACCTTCTACAACAAACTAGGCAGGATTCAGTTAACAAGTTGCTTTTCTACACAGGTATGGTTTTTCCACAGAATGAAGTTCAAACTAAGCCGTGAAAGCAAAGTCTGCCATAAATTCCTCAGAATCAGAAAAAAAATCATAAAGTACAGGCATTAAAACATACCAAAGTACACAGATTCCTGAAGATTGAAACCTTTGTATCAACAGGACATATAGCAGTTGAGCTTTTGCAGTAATAGTTTTTACATGGATCTGCCACTAGACAGTGATAGAGACGTTACCCAAGATTCTCAGATGACTCCCACTCAGCAGCACACTCATTTTCTCTACCTACATAGTTATTTTTCTAGGAAATCTTTACTATGAAAAAACCCAGCACACAGAATTTTACTTAGGCCTACAAAAAGTGAAAAAGGATCTAACAAGAAAAAACCTTAGGGAAGTTAAATCGTTCTGACAAGTTCAAGATATTAGTAAGGGGAAAAAGTGGATTTTTATTGAACTTTGATGTAGAATTATGCCCAATTTCTTGTCTGGCTGTCATTTTTATTAAGAATGTTGAAGGAAATGTTAAAAAGAAAAATCTATGAATTACACTGAAAATATAATTATCAACTTTTTGCCACAAAACCAAAGCAAGATTTTTCAATTCAGACAGGCATAGATAGGTATGCCTATTTGATAATTAGTTTATTGAGAATTATTCTTAAAGACCAAGACCTACAATGCTATGTTAAATAACCATGCATTATCAACGTATTTCACATTTCATTTCCTACTATATTAACAATTTCCCATCTTTTTCATTTCTTCCTTGTTTAACATGGATGATTAACACAGATGCATTTGCGTTATTAACACAGTACCTGAGCTTCTGGTGAGAGCTGTTTTTCTCTTTCCTGCAAGGACATTTTACAGTAAGACTGTAATGCCAAATAATTCTTCCGCTTCCATTTTCTGTCTAACCTGTCTGCATGCTGTTTACAGTAAGCAAAAAAAGGGTCAGCTATATCCTGTTTCAGAGAAAACAAAGGGGAAGGAACAAAAATAGAGTAAGACACACAAGGCCAAAAGGCTCTGAACAGCACAAACATTCTGGCAATCAGTTCACATGTTGAAATAGACAGGTTTTTAAAAACAACTAATATGTATGTTTCTAAATCAATTTTGTCATGTTGATGTAATTCACCATATAAAGGGGTTTTCCATTGTTTTCACTGCACAATCCTAAACATTTTTTAAAGGCATTAACTATTTAACTCTCTACTGTTCAATCTCTGCACTATTTTCTCATTCCCAGAAAAAACACACAGAAGAAATTCCTAACTACAAACCCTTTTGACATGTAACATGTATCATTAACTTCCTGTTGCTTTGCTGGCTCTTGCATTACATCCTACAAAGGATTAATAATACTGAATAATACAAAAGGCAATATATTTGGATTTCTCAAATGATCTTCCAAATGTTTTTGGTGGCTATACCCCCACGTGATTTATCATCTCTCATATGATTTTTTTTTCCCTATTTTTCATTCTTCCCTCCATCAGATCTGTATGTTATCATGGCTGTAAGTTTACAGCAACTTTTAGCACTTGCAAACCCTGCAAGCAGACTACAAATATCATGCCGTGAGGAGATATAGTTGGAGAAGTATATTTCATTTACAGTGTATTTTCAAAAGCATAAAAACATCATCATAAATCTGTATACTACGAAGAAAAACTTACAGCAGTTTTCCTTCATACAGTAATAAAAATATTAATAATTTGCCTATTATTTTTTTTTTTTACTCCACCTATAACACACAGACCGGTAAAATCTACAGAGGCTTTCCCTGCAAACATATTTTATTTTTATTTCGATTTTCACAGCACATGACAACTTCCAAAAACTAGCAGCACTCTAAAATCAGATTGGACTAGGCCTTGATTAAAAATATTTAGTTACAGAAAACCTGTAAAAAAAATGTTAAGGTGGAAAGGCAAGTAAATGCATATGCCTAGAAGAAATCCATACAGAGCATTTGAAGAATCAATATTACACATAACTTATTAGGGACAACAATGAGGTAATGGTGCTATCTTCCTAGTTCCTAGTTCTATTTCTCACAGAAGAAATTATTTCTGTGATTCCTTTAAGAATCACTTAGTGGTCCACTGTTTTCAGAAACAGAAGCAGAAGTAATGCTTGTTTGTTGTTACCTGTTGTACTTCCTAAGCTAATAAGAAGTTAAGTTGTGCAGCTATGAACATGACAGGCTTAATCCAAATTATATATTTCAGGAAGAAATTTGGCAATATGCAAGTACTTCTATCATAAAAATGAATTTGGAAGTAGGCATTTCAAATCTAAATCGTTTTAATATTATTACAGGAAGGAAACTGGTAAGAACAGATATTAAAAAGTTACCAGTGCATTGTAAATGTTTGCTTTTAATTCTGATTCCCAAAACTAATGCTAGTTACCACAAGGGAAGTCATATACCTGTACTGCAATTTTAACAAAATACTGGAAATCATGCATGAAAAAATGGCATTAGAAATGTAGTCAATTTCTC
Source organism: Microhierax caerulescens (assembly GCA_035590215.1). Classification (NCBI taxonomy): domain Eukaryota; kingdom Metazoa; phylum Chordata; class Aves; order Falconiformes; family Falconidae; genus Microhierax; species Microhierax caerulescens. The sequence continues at coordinate 79,858,444 of JAVJGJ010000047.1, read as the reverse complement.
AAGACAGTCCTATTTGGTAAGAAACAGAGATTACCAGACTGCATAAAAAGCTAAGTAAGCATGTCAACCTAGGTGAACTTCAAGAACTAGAGTTCCAATTCATATCTGTATTGACTGTCAGTCAATTAAGCCAACTTTTGTATTAACCTTCTCTATGCCTTTTTCCAGACCATTTCAAAAAGAGCTCAGAGTGATCTGATGAACAAAGAGCCTTCCCTGGACAGTCCTTTTACCCAGCCTATGACGGGCTACCAATTTACAAAAAGTTTGCTCAGAGTTAGTGAGCAAAAAAGGCACAATTTCAGACAATCTTCACAAGCTTTTGATACAACCCTTTTATTCTACCCTTTCCAAAGCTACCTCTTCTGCTGCCGCTTCTGAGAGGAGACCTTCCTTCTGAGCGCAAGTCACATGGAAATAAGCTCTGCACATCCCAGCATCACAACTAATGCATACACCAGTTCTGGCAAAACGAGGATCTTCGCAAAAACTGCATTCCTTTATAAAGAAGAATTGAAAATGCCACAGTAAGTATTTCAGGTGCATTTTGCCTAATATTTGATAATTTGTATCTTACATATAAAACCCAAACAGGTAGGTTTAACTCATATGGTACAGAAATCAAGTATGCTGCTGGCAGCTGACACTACTTAAAACTTCACCCCTTCCCAACCCCCACTATTAATTCCATTTTCAACAATAGGAAAGTACTTTAACAACCTAAGCAGCATGTCAGATGAATTTTTTATATGAACTTTCATGTCTCCTATTCCCCTTCAGAGCAACAACTAAATACCACCCAAGGAACCGATGCACAAGTAATTACAGAAGTATGGCATCATGAAACACCGCTACTGCTCAGCAAATGTTCGCTTGTTCAACAAGTTCAGAGGACAAACAACAAGAAAAGAGCAGTGCTCTGGACGACTGAAACCCATAGATAATTACATAGATGTCCTTTGATAAGCAACAACTGAGGAGTAAACATGATATTGCAGAAAGAAATACTCAAGAATTGTAAATATCAATAAAGAAGGTTGTGATTCACTTAATTACTGCACTATGGTTTCAGCTACATGCATTCTAGGGAAAGCTGTTTGCCACACAGTATACTGACATCCCCTAATGTGGCCTGGAAAAAAACCCAAACTTATTTTTCAGCCAGATCAATTCCTCAGCCTGTTCCACCACAAATCCATACCAAACAGCTGTGCCAGCAAACTAGAATGATGAGCACATAAGCAGGAACAAGCAAATGCGAACATGGGCTGTTTAAGCAGTGCTGCTATCCAGTGCATAGTGATCTAAAACTAAGAAATGCGTGCCTGTATAATGTCTCACACAATGAACATAGAGCAAAGCTCTGTATCACCTACAGAAAATATTTCCATCCAGAAGCTTTAACAGCAACACAAAGGACTGGCAAAGAAAACTCAGTGATTGAAGAATCTCAGAATGCTACATGCACTACAGTAGAAGGGCACCCTTTAGCTGTGTAACAGCAACAGGTAACATAACATGAAGTGGAAAAGAATATTATGTTAAGCTGGTTTTGCAGGGTGAAACTGAGCTATGTAAGCTGTAACTTTCGCACCTGATACAGCAAACAGTGTGTGTTTACAGCTCTGTGAGAGTAACGAGTCCTCCTCTGTGCACTTCACTTCCATCTTACTCACAGTAAGAAAATACACACAAATTCTAAGCCCTGCTCCTATACCACACTAACTAAATAAAAAATAAAAATAAAAATATTCATTGTAACAACAGTCTTTAAGGTCTTGGGAGTTAGCTCTGAGGTTTTTTTTTATACAAACATTTCTAAACAATGCTGAATACCTCAGCAGACCCAAGATGAACATGCTCCTGGATGTTGTACACAGGCAAACCAGTAAGTTTTAAAAAAATACATAGAATATAAAAAATAATTTAAATGTACTACATATTTTCATTTAGTGTTCAACCTGACATTCCAGAAAATGAAATCAACTATGCAGAAATGAAGCCTTAGAGCAGCAGTACAACCGCCTTCCCTCACATGAACCTCATAGATATGGCTTCTCCACACTGCTTCCATTAGCTACAGAAACAGTATTTAGCAAATTGCTGAGTGCTGTCCTCTGCCCATTGCAATGGTTTTCTGTATGGTTTGTGCATGATCATTTTTCATATGGAATGAAAACATTTACATGTAAAACCATTTTAATTTTAAAGTTACTTTTCTGTACAAGTTGAGGCCTCATGCTGTGGATTTTTTTAAATACTGCTTTGCAGCAACCTTTTTGTATACGTTCTAGCTTGTAATTATATAGACCCTAAAGTAATTCTTACAAAGTATAATCTGTTGCTATCCTACTAATCAACCTAACCTTCCATTTCTCCATGTAATCCTCTTCACTTTCCATCCACATTTTGGCAATCTGCTAACTAATGTTAAAAGAAAGTAATTAGCACCTATGTAAAAAAAAAGGGAAATTAGGGGGACAACAGTGACAGAAATTATGGAGAACAGTGGTTAAGAAAAATGCAAAGAAAGAGGGAGGGCAAAACAATGGTATAACAAACACGAACAAAGTTCATCTCGTTTTTTACTCTTGAGCCTCACTGCAATTGGTATAAACAAGAAAAATAAGTTGAAAAGGTCTAAGTTATTCTATTGTATGTAAAAATGTAAAATAAAACTACTTGTTGGCAGTACATCTCTTCTAAACTTACCTTGGCACCGTACTTTGAATAATTCATTTCCGTAAGTGTTACTGGCCGCAGTTTGTCAATATCTCCAAATGCCACTCCTGGAACATAGAGGGCACAAACAATATGGACCCACCTAAAACAGCAGATAAAATTAGGTTATCGTTATCAACATTTTGATCTTATATTATACTCACCATTTGCAGATTTCAAAGTGCCTTGTAAATAAATGTTACAGCAACTAGAAGAAATGCATCTGACGGTAAGTACATTAGAAGGAGGGAGAGAAGGCACATTTGGAATTCAGTAGCTCACACACTGAATCACAGAGTAAGGCTTTTCAAAGCCACTGGGATGGCTCTGCCTGTCTGGATCAAGGTCTGGCACCACCTTTCTGTTCTGATGGCTCTCCTGTGGGGCTCCACACCACTTTTCATGTAACATGAAACATACGTGAAGATTTTGGTATTACTTATAAAGCTAAGGCAGACAGACACTTTCATGATGAGGCAGGGGGTGGAAAGGGAAGGTACAAAATCATACAGGTTAGTCACAGCAACACTGAGCTCTAGCCTGAGTGACATAAAATGAGAGACAGCATGAAGCTGGACTTCAGTGTCTAGTAATTAAATATAACACGATGGTGGTAAAGGCTTCAGCCTCAAGTCTGCCTTTGCCAGACATCTTCATAAACCTCCTGAAACTCTGCCTGGTAGCAGAAGATAAATTTTCTTCTTCTTCTTACACAATGGATGCTTTCTAGAAGATTCAACTCTCGCTGTCACAAACCATCAGTTAGTGACAAACTCAAAATCTGTTCTACACAGCATGCATGACTCAAATCACCTGAGATAAACTACTCCAAAAACCAAAGTGTTCCCCCCAAAAATAATCTTTGTTTTATCAAAATCCCAGAAACTATTTGCTAACCTTTGGTAAGTCACTAGGGGTGAATAAATTGTCATAGACAGGTCAAGACTGCTACTCTCTTTTATCTTACAATATTCAGGAAAAAAGCCTTACAATTGCAGAGGTGTGTAGATACCACTTTGAACCTACAAGGTCCCAGATGACATGGGATAGAACTAGAGACTTCAAACGTAACTGAGCTGTGTTTGACCCCTAGCAAGTATGTTAATTTGGCACTTTATGATCTTCCCAGTCATTAACTTTTAACAGTAAATATATCACTAGTGAAGACTAAAACTTCTGTTTTAATGGAATTACAGAATCTACTCTCTGTATTCAAGAAGACTCGTGATGCACTTGTGAAACACTTCTTCCCTTGGCTCTTTCATTACTCACATACTGCAATTTTCCAATCTCCTTAAATATCAGAGGTTCAGCAAAGCCTGTTACCACCTACTTAAATCTGCATCCATCCTGCTGTGCCATTTTTCCCAATCTTATACAACTGTTTCACCTCTCTCTTCTCCCTCTTGCTTGTTTGTGCGTAAATTAAAAAAAACTCATTTGGGACCACAGCAATATGTTGTTGGTTTCAGCTGCACTTAAACAGCATGTTTATTAACCTATTATTAACTGGCTGTCTATAGATGAGAGAAATACTGAAATTGATGGTTATACTAATCAGGAGCTACATGTAACCTTGGTTTCCCACATTTCCCAAATCAGCATGTTTCTCATCCGTGGTCCTTTGATCTACAATGGTGGAATTTATCACATTCAGTATTATATAATTCAAATGAAACTTAATATTATTCATATGTCCAAACAGAAATTAAAAAAAAGCACGATCTGAAAGGTTCAGTAGCAAGCTCAAAAATACACATACACTTTAGTCTTTACAATAGAAAACAATGGCCTTGCAATGTACAAAATTGCTGGACAGATTGTTTATTTAGCACTGTCCCCCCAAAATAGTCCATAATAAGAACTGAATAACAGAAAAATCCCAATAAGTTAGAAGCTACTTAGAAGCCATTAACTCACTTCACTCTACAAGAAATTTCTCATTAAATCTAACATAAGCCACAACACTGACTGATCCAGTGTCATATATGACAAGATCAGTGTATTTTAAAGTAAGTTTTTTATCCTATTGCTAAATCAATCAGGCTTGAGATGCTAAATGGTATATTCCCTTTAAAATATAAAAAATTAAACCCAAAGAGAATAATGTATATCCCAAATACACATTTACACGCAACAACTACATTGCTCTGTCTTTACAGATTTTACTAGGGTTCTCCACATTCACAAAATAATTTGGTCACAGCACTGTAGCTACTAGAAGACTCAAAGAAGATTTTAATTTTAAAGATTAGTTACAACCTTGTCTTTAAAAAAAATGGTACAAATATGACAGCATGCTAGCTGCCAGAGAACAAGCCGAGATACTCGAGTGTTCTGCCAAACTTCTTGCTGCTCAGATAGGGAATAAAGCTCATCACTTTTCTTATTTCAGCATAAACATTCCAGCATGCCAGCACAACCCTCTAACTTAATGCAATGCTATATGCAAAATATAAGGTTCTTCTCATTAGTACATGAAAAAGCGCATCTTCTGTCTGCCTCCCCACAAAAGCAATGGAGGCACAAGAAATTCCTGCAAGGGAGCAATGGAGCATCTGGTACCATCTCTGCCCCTCCACACTATACCCAGAACTGGCAATAGTTTGGCCTAAATCACTACCATACATTTATGAAATAATCCTCTACAAAAAAAGCCTATGTGCACATATGAATGTGTATTTTGGTAAGTATGCATTTACTAAAACAAATATCTCATTTAAATGAGCATACTCTACTCATTTTCAAAAGAAATCAATTCTTTTTTTAAAAAGCAAATACCACACACACAGAATGAGACCTGTAATCTTGAGATAAAGAGACTGCCTGTTTGTAAACAAAAACCATCTGAATTCTCTAGGGCTTCTTTTTCTTTTCAATACTCTTCTATTGATTCAAAAGGTGTTACATAGAACAAATTTGTATAAACAGAAGTAATATATCTCCACAATTACTATTCTTAACGAAAATCCAAGGTTCTGGTTGGAGATTTTTGATAGCAAGTTTTAATGCAGCCTCCTAAATGTACCCTCCAAAGTTCAATATAAAGATACACATCTTCTACAAGCAGCTGCTTCTCAATTTAATTTGCACAGTTTTTTTCATGCTCCACTGGTGTATTAAATGCTGCTGCACTCTGTAGGAGTTTATCTATGATAAACCCAACAGCTGGCTGCTTGCTTCATACTGACCTTCTCAAAATGTTCTAGTACATGTCACCCAAGTATTAGAGTATTACAGATTTAAACTGCCATTTCAGTGTGATTGGCACACAAGTGCCTCATTTCTTTAACCACCTATACATGAACTCAGACCTGAATCTTTATTAAAAAAATACACAAGTCAGTCAAGTTCACAGCTGAAGCAATTTCAGCTGCTTTTAATACCAGTTCTAAATATTTTCCTGCTCATTTGTTTAGCTGCACATGTTTTAGAAGCTTGTAATTAAGACAAATTGGATAATCAAAGAAGAATAATCTTCCTTGTTACTCTACCATCCATTTAGCTTGGAGCAATGATGACAGATGTTGATTAAAGAAGAAAAATTCCATACCGAAACAGGGACAGAATTCATATTCTTGGATAACAGTACTTTGAGAAATAAAATTTCATAAATTCACATTTATGCTTGTGAATCTGAGAGGTTAATGTACAGAGGCTTGTGGTGAGAAATTAAGTACCTCATTATGCTAATGATTCACCTTTCACATAGGAACAGAGAAATTATTCCAACTCTATTATGAAGAGAAACTGAATAGGTTTGGTTTGTGTAATTTCCAGTACTGATGCATATGAAGAATTTATTTTTAAAGGTGGTAAGGGGATGGAGAACAATGGTGAGTTCAAGGATTCTGTTATTCAGTAGTGGCTCTCTGTTAGTATTTCAAGAAAAGAACTGAACTGGGTTGCAGTTTACTGAGTACAATGAAAACATAATGGACACTGCCTGCCCCAAGACCCTACCCTTAGCCTGTATCGCCTGATTACCCTTGAGATTTCAATTTGCAAATACGTAGTAGAATTTTCACATCATAGTTAGTATTTGGTTTTCCTATTACATAACCTCTATTTACTTGGCAGAATACACTTATTTACAATAGCCGTATCATGTTATCTAAGAAGTAAAAATACAATAATGATAACAATTTATTATGTTAAAGCCTACAATCACCAAAGCAAGTATGTGCTCCTGCACAGAGAATCAGTGTCACAGAGAAAACACCTCTACATTACCCAAAAGCACACCACCACTTTACAAGAAGAAATTGAAGCAATTTTTAAAATGTTGACTGTAGTTTCTATTATGGTTATACAGGAAATGACATATGCAACACAAACTTACAGAACACAGGAATAAAAAGGTTGAAATAATGTTTGCCAGGTGATACTGATTCTTACATTTCCTGTTAGACAATTTACTTTAGTCTTTAAAAACATTCTTTCCATATAGCAGCATTATTATTAAAATAGATAACAGAACTGAAAAGTACAATTTAACTGTTTAACAGCTTTATAAGGGAGACACACAGATACTATTGAACCTAAGACAGACCAGGAATTGAGAATCTGAACCCCAAAAGTATTTTAAAAGAATACCTGCTCCTATGGGGTCAACATCACTCACTACAAATCCTGACTCACTTGTGTTACTTGTTTATTTTAAAAACAGCACAGTATTTTCCTCTACTTTCATTGTTTCCCCTCTAAAAGATGCATGTGGAAGACATGAAGGGATAAAAAGATCTATTTTACATGCTCTATGTGTATCTTTAAAATGCATCTCAGCTACAAATTGAGAAGTTCAGCTCAGCGAACATTCAGTGGAGAAAGGTAGATGCCTCCAAAGGTTACTGCTGGCATCTGCATCCAATGATCAAAGTTCAGTGTTATGAATACCCTCATTATCTCTTTATTCCCAACACAAACTCAAATTGGTTTTGCTATCAGGAAAAAATACAAACTAAGGGAGAAATGCAACGCAAGGGGATGTACAATTTAATCCACACAACCTGAATCAACTTAGGACATTTTCATACCATATTTAATTTTCTGAAGACAGACAACTCAGTGTATCAAAGAAAGCTTTCCAAAACATCATCTTCAGCTCAGCCGAGCATTTAATGATGGCAGGACCAGATCTTTACAGGATTAGCAACAGTAAAGTCTGTAAGACTGGAAAAGTAAAAATGATAAAATAAAAATAAAAATACAGTGATCACAAAGGAACTAGGGAAAAAAAGCAGGGGAAAAAGGACAGATATGGATATACCTATGCACACATTCCAAGACAGCTGTATAGTGAAGTGATAACATACACAAGAGCTTACTAACACAGATGATAAGATTACACTTTTACTTCATTTTAACTCAGTTCCTAGCTTCTGTGCAAATCTAATTGGGGAACTCTTCACAATGAGTTGGAAAAACCATGAAGACCACATAAAACCAGCGGGTGAAGAAAGAGTGAGGACATGGTTGTATTTTGTGATTTGCTACTACAAAAGACATTGCTCTAAAATATATAGCTAAGTGTAAATAGTAATGTGTTTATGAATTCATATTAATAAACACAAAAGATTTTACAGTAACACATGTTGACATTTCTAAATTTTAGAGTACTTAAAAGTATATGTACCAATACTGAATATTTAACTGGATTCTTTCCAACTCATCCACCATCTTCAGTGAGATATGTCTGCAGACTTTTACATTTCTTTATCTCTAACAGATATGTTCAAACAGGATTAAGAAAGCTTCTCTTTCCTCTGAGCAGCCTTACCAACTAATTACTGCCTTCCCTTGTTAGCAAGATCAATGAAAAGCTTATGACAGGCCCAGCATCTGAAAGCTTTGTATATTACTACACACCTGCAATTTCTATGGTTGTAAAATGTATGGGAAAAGAACATAACTGTCATGGTCTAAAACCACCCACCAAAACCCAGTAACACTGACCGTAAATCAGACATCACTAGTAATCCTGCTCTCTCCTTTATTACAGAAAATTAGTTACTGTTAATATCCCCATCTCAATTTATGTTCTAAATGTGACAAGAGTAGAAGACATAACATGAAAATTAGCCTCCTTAGTTTCAAATTAGACCTGAACTCCATCCTAAAAAGCTCATCTCTGGCTGAAAATTATCAGAAGTCTCTAAAATCAAGACTATGCTTTTCATCATACAAAATAATCATAACATACTAGGTCTGTATGAATACCTTTAGCACAAATTCAATATAATTTTGTTACTTTTTTCATTACCTGACATTACCAACACCCAGTCCTTCACTCTTCTAAAAGAAGCACAGAATTCTCCCCCTTCCATCACACTTGAAAGTCAACAGACTTGAGCAGAGTCCACATAAGGTCGCAGTGGTGTTACCTCGCATGAAGCAGAATACTACAGAAAGGATAAAATCTACTTTTTCTTCCTTGAAACGGAGCAGATGCTTTGATTTTCCCAATGGCCACATACTTCCAATCAAATATGATAGGTCTGGAAAGTGTTTTTGCCTTTTGACATTCTTATTTGTGGCATTATTAACTAAAGAAGAGCACTTCAGTGCTTTGCTACTCGTCAGGGTTAACCATGAAAGAAGCGCAATACTAGCAAGCCATAAACCGCAGCTTTCTGGCAGCTGATTAAACTGAACTAGCAGAACACCTGCTCAAATTCTACAGTGACTGACTGCAGGTACTGAACACTACAAGCTCAGCCACCATCAGAGAACCAGTGACCAGCCACACCAGCTGTGCTTGCTAGAACTTACTTCTACTTTTCAGCAGTGAGGCTCAAGGGACTCAAACCCTGCTTTTCTCAGTGCAACCTCCAAGTCTGAGCAAACCCAAAAGAAGCACGCAGCTTTTCCCTAAGTCTCTGATCCCCGGTCCCTGCTGTCAATAGTTCCAGCCAATGGTTAAGTGAGGGAAGCCTTTCACATCAATATCCTCGCAGATATCTGAACACTGAGAAAGAGTTTACATGATCTTAACTTCTTCTACACAGGAAACCCTTTTTGTTTAAATGTAGACTGCATTCCTTATGCAAACAAACAAAAAAATGTTTTCTTTAAGACACTCCCATCACCTTCACTAGTATGTTTTTTTGTTTGTTTGTTTAAAAAAGATGCATCACACAAGTAGTTCAAGGGAACAAAGAAAGGTCTTCTATAAATCCACTAAAACATCTATATATGTATAAAAATTAATGGTTAATTTATACTGAAGAACAGGATTTATCATTAATATTTATCCATGAAGTAAATTGTGACCTTTGTTTCACCTAGGAATATCTTTTGTTCACAGGTCCATAAATCTTCACGCTCTAATTCAACTTAAGACAACATCTTCCTAATATCATAGTGGGCATGAAGAATATTTGGAGCACACAAAAAAAATAATCAGGTGAATTATCCAAGGAACACCCAAATCAAATGTGAGGTGACAGAGAGAGGACATCAACAAGAAAGCTTAATTTGTGACACTAGCTCCTACAGAAACAGACTAGGGCAAACCCAAATCTTTTAAATGCAAGATGTCATCAAGTTCAAAACACCACTTCTTCAGTCTTACCTGCCCGCATCAGTCTCCTTGAAGATCCCATCCTGGTTAGGACACAACTCACAACTGGGTGTGACACCACACTTGCATGCATCACAAAACCAAGGTTCCGTGGAATTTTCTGAAGCTGAGCTCATGATAGAGTCACTTTCTCCATCAACACCATAGCAACCTATACACACGAAAAATGGAAGACCAATATAAGAAAAGATTATTGTAGATGTAGACAAGTGGTCAGTTACAATTTCAGCAGGAAACATACACGCATACATTCTAAGTGTTCTCAGAATCATTCCTCTGAATGTGTATTGGCAAAGATTATCTTTAGTGCAAATTTACATTAGAGATTGTAATTCTGAGAAGTGATCTACTTTATGTGAATCTTAAGATCACAACTGAAAAACAAGAAAAAGGCTGTTTTACTTTATTCTTTTAGTAACACTTGGTATTCTTCCAGACTATCCATTAAGAAGGAAAGTAAAAAACCAAGACTTAAAGCAAACAACAAAGACCTGAGGGAAAAAATCGAAGGAATTTTTCAAATAAATGTATTTCAAGTTAAATACAACAAGTTATTGAATTTTGAGCATCTCAGGCTTCTCTTGGATACTCCTATCTTTCTCCTTCTCCCTACTCTGAAAATGAATATTACTGGGGGGTGAAGGGGTAGGTTTTGCAGGTCTTTTAGAGATTGATTATAACAGTTAACAAATATGCACTCTAGTTTTACAATTTGAAATAAGCATCCAAATCTACTAAAAAAGAATATACACATGAAATAAGAAAGATTATTTGCATACTTTAGGGGTTGTAGGACTGAGCTTACAGGACTTTCTGTAACTTCAAAACTGAAGTATAGTTTGCGAGCACAGATTAACTGTTTTGAGACACCATACTGGTGACTGATGAAGTATATTAGTTTTTTTAATCATTCTCATTTTTACACAGTTTTAAATTATGGCCAGACTCATTCAGTTTCTCCATTCTTCTTTGGTATATCCACTATATTCTTTATGATTCTTAAGGTGTCTATGCATGCTTAATCACCACAAATTTAGGAAAACAGTATTTTTAAAGTGATTTAGGAGCTTCTTATTTAAATTTTGCACAAGAATAAGAGCAGCATTATTACCACTGCAAATGACAAAAAGGAAAATCTCAAAGCTTATCACCATAAAACTGTATTTCTGCATATGCCACATTTTGAAACTTTATCTGTTCTTTAATACAAGAAAAGCATAATTTCATTGTCAACACTTAAAACACAGTAGAGGCTTTATTAACAGTTTAAATTCAGCTATTTGTCAAATACAGTGATCAAGTCAACATTTGTGCTTGCGGAACAGTTAAATTACTGAATTCTGCAATTAAATAGCAACATGATTTGTTACTTTGGTTCATTACCCACTGACTGTAATAAAATAGCAACAGTGCTCTAACTCCCCTCGCGACAGAAACAGAGGTCTGCGTAATAGACTAACTACATTCAGGAAATAAGCAATCACACTTTAGGAACCATTTAAGAAATACAGTCTTCCATTACAGAATGAGGCTCATCAATAAGAATTAAAATAAGAAGGCAGAATGTTTCTTTTCATTATAAAAGTATTCCAGAATCAAAGGAAAAGTAATGTGCAGAAATGCGTTCACAGACATGTTTCATTGGGTATATAAAAGATCATATGTCTCACACATAAGATACCACATTATAAAAAAAATGGAGTTATCAGCTTTAACTAGTATTCCAGAAAGTAGTTTAAGTTCTAATAACAGAATCTTGAACACATGCTAGTAAAGCTACTTTTAAGCAACTACATCAACGTACAAACACACAGTCCATTGATATCATTGAGTTGATTAACAATTACAATTTTTAGAATTCCTTCAAACTTCTTAACATATTAATATATTCCTAAATGTACTTATAAAAAATTACCTAACACTATAGAAACAGTAATATTGTCATCAATCCATACGGCAAAATAAAATTAGTTTCTTTCAAACACTGATGCTTCTTCACTAATTGAAGGTAATTAGCTTTCCTTTATTAACCTAAGTGTCATCAGCCTGCTAAAATTAGAATGGTGACTTCCCCAGACTGTCTTACCTATACTCTAAAATAGCTGCCTTATTATACTTATCAGTCATTTATACCTGATTTTTTTATCTTTATTCCTAGAAAATGATACATGTGCTGTAATTATTTCCATCCTTAACATGTGTATTTACTTTAAACATTGTTTCTATAACAATACAAATCTAGGTCCTTTCTGAAGGAAGATTTAAAAATAGTCTGGATTCTTAACCCAAGTTTTTTGTCCCAATTTGTGCATAAGTCTTAGAGACAGTTTTAAAGAGTTTAAGATTTCTAACAGACAAGGTGTTCACTCTTTTCCCGTAACTGCCACTTAGCAAAAGCTAAACACCATACTGTTACAACCAGTGAAAGGGGTGGTCATTAGCCAGAGAAAGTAGGCTAGATTACCATTAAGTATTGCTGATGAATGTATCAAAACAGTCTTGTCCACAACTCAGCTGAAGAAAAGGAAATCCAGCCCGTAAGACTGTTGCCGATTTGATGTACGCTGCCAAATGAAGCTACAGAATGAAAGCTGCAACACAAAGCCTTGTTTGCTATGACGCTGTCCACGTATGCAACAAAAAGGCTGTACTCAGTGGTAGCGTTTTCTACACACATACGTCAGATTGTTACCTTTAACCCCATGGGGAAAAAAATTCATTGCAAGGTTTCAGAGAAGGTCCTATGTAATGGTTCTTGACTGAGGAGTGGCATGGGCAATTTTCAGTATGCTCCAAAGTAAGTCTGAACTCTACGTAACATGTCTGGAAAGTTTACTTTCCAGGAGGAGTTAGGACTAATGTATATAAACAGTGAAACAAAATTCAGCTTTAAGAATAATACTTTTAAATAGGTAATAAGGTAATGCACCATAAATCATTACCCAACAGCTTAAGTTTAAATATGATCTAATAATACTTAACAAAACTAAGAACTGAGTCCCAAAATTAATTAGAAACCGTTTGCTAAGATGTATTTTTTTGTTAAGGATACACAAGTATTTTAACCCAGAATTTTTCTTATGTATGCTACAAAGAGTCATTTTCTGCTTCTGGCTTGTTAAGTGATAACAGAAATCAAAGGAGAGATCAAATTTTGTCAATAGAATATCCATACGGATAATACAAATCTGCTCAACAGCTGTATTCATGAAATGTCTGTAAAGCTACAAATTGTAAGAAATATGACAAATGCGGCATGTGGTTTTGACACCACAAACCAATATCCATATGAAGAGATTTAAATTCTATTGGGGGGGGGGAAGCAGTGAAAGTACCTTGGCAGGCCAAAAAAACATAGTGAAGCAAAAATTACCAGTAGTTCAATTTTTAAATAATAAACTTTCACGATTCAAAAAAGTGAAATAACTCAGAACAAAATATAATCAATGACAAAATATATTTGTCCCAATAGAAAGAATGACAGATAACACAATGATGATGTCATCTGACATTAAGATGCCACATATGTACAGGGGCAGATACAATGTTTATTTTTCAAATGTACCAGGAACCAAAATCCACTTTTTAACACTTCAATTGAGATATGAAGGCAAAAGCAGTTTCAGAACAAAATCCTACTGTAGAAATATCAGGCTTGCTAAAACTTTAAATTTCAGTCCAAGTGTATTTGAAACAATGAAAAGCTAAGATCATTATTAGCTATAAGCTATTAGCATTCATCTGGGATGTGAAAAGAATCTGAAGTCTCTGCCCAGTCCAAACCAGAACACTGATATTAATCCGTTCTCCCATAACCAATGCTCTGATCACATGGTAGTTATTCCAGAATAAATATCTCAGCCTCTTCCTTGAGTTGCTCCACTTCATATACATAAAAATTACAATATTTATTGTGCTAGATGTTTACTAATTCTACAGCCTAACTGCAGCAGGTCAAAATTGCTCCAACATAGTAAGAAACAAAAAAACTTCTATACCTTACAGTTTTTCAAGAAATAGTAATCTACTTTCTGGTTATTAACTAGAAACCATAATGAAAACCCTGGCAAAGCTGAGGAATGCTGCTTATCTAGTAAATCTGTAGTGGCAAAATTAGAAACATAAAATTTTCAAAATTCCTCAATATGCTGATTTTATTTCTTCTTTTGTTATCACAAGTTGTAATACTAACTGCCAACAGAAAAATTCATTTGGTCAGATTAACATCACACTTTTAAACAACACAATGCTATACACACCTTGTCAAAATTTAGAATTGTGGATAAACAGATTATCAAATACATTCAAGCAAACAGATGCAATTAATTAACACTAATGAAAAAGGTGAACTTGCAGTTCTAGACCACACTTTCAGCAGCTTCCACTTTCCAGTTTCAAGTAACTTCATAACAGTCATGGCTAAGGGATTCCTATTTCCCTTAATAATTTGAAACTGAGCCGGGGGAAGTGTTTTCTACTGCATGGCTATAATTGAGGTTTTTTTTTTTTATTGAATCAAACCTGCAGTACAAAATGCACTTTATAAAAAAATATAAATGAACCTTTGTCTAAATCTGTCTAAAAAGTTACAATGTAAAGATCAAGAGTTCAGAATTTTTAAAAATACATCTATTTTCATATTTTTAGCACGGTAATATTATTTTAGCTGTAACAGGCAATTACCTTTTTATATATCATTTTAGGATCCTTAAAACTGCCAAGTACAACTAAAGTTCAACTTATTACTGTCTGCCTTCTTTTCCTATGCTGAAAGAATTATTTTGGTCCTATTACAAAAATTCTAAATTTTTTTACTTTTTCTACTTTTTAAATGACTGTTTAAAATGCAGAGACATGGAGAGACAAAGCTGCTGCTTGATAAATCATTCCATCCTAGTATTAAATAGTTAAGCTGATGACCAAGAAAACGTCCAGCCCAATTTCCTTGTATGAAATGTTGGGAATTGCCCGTGTTGGAAGAGAAAGCAATTTAAGGACATGCTGCAAGCAAATCTCCCAAGCAACATCAGGAGCTAATCTTCAGGTTCTCTCTAAAAGTGCTGTAGTTGTGTAAATGCTGTGACTACTTAAGGACTGAAAGGGCAACAGAGGAAAGGATATACATATTGTAAACGATGTATTTGGTTTCAGTTATTATCATTGCACTGGTGACCTCTTCGGCATTTAGTCAACCACACACCCCTTTGACTGGAAAATATGTTGAAGAAAATAAAACTACTTTTAAACACTTTGCTTAAAATGATGCTGCCTTTCCTCAATGTTCACAAAAATTCTGAATTTTGGATCTTTAGAATACCTAAGAGTCCCTTTTCAACTAAAGTTCATTAAATCCTCATACTTGTATATTCTTAGATAACTGTATCACAATTCTATGTCTGTCACCTCCTTAAATACCTCCTACACTGATTGATAAAACTGGTTTAGTATAGTATTAACCTTTGAAAGTTGAGAAGTTAAAACTCTCACAACATTTACTATTCCACTAACAGCATATATATATATATATATATATATTTATTACGATTACAGCCAAGTTGTCTGTTGAATGTATATATGTATATCATTTTTTGGGGGGGTGGGGGGGTGTTATTCCCTGATTTTAAAGTCCTTGTACCCTGTCAGTAGCTTTTATTTAATGTGATTGACATTAAAATGAAATTGCAAACACTTTAAAATGCTACCAATAAAGCAATTATTCTGAAATTTATACCACTGAGGCAAACGAGAAGAAACCCAATTCTTGCCTTGTTGCATCTTTTCCTCCATTTCTCTGGCAGGGCAATTTTTTGCTAGTCCAAGAGGACATCCACATTTGCTAACTACATGTACATATACTCTGAAACATGATTTTATTATAAAGATCATGAAAACATGATCTGCAAGGTAAACTGTACATGTGCAAAATCAAATGCTATGAGATCATAGTATTCAACATACATTACATTCAATCCTCAATTGGACCAACAGTTTAAAGACATTAATCAGTTCATGCATCATAAATTCAGAACAGTATTTTTATTTAGTAAATGAAGAGCACTAAAGTACATGATTTTGCAAAATGAATTTTTGTACCAGACAGCAGTGGACCAGGGTACCAGTTAAAATGCAAAAGTGTTTTACTACACTGTAAAGCATATGGTGACTACACTATTGCTTTTAGCAAAAAAAATTTTATTCCCTGCCACACGCATCACAGTAAAGTAAGAAACAAATATAGGGGATGGAAAGATACAGCTGGAAAAATGTAGAACTTCACTCATTTAATTCACAACAACTAACCCAAGGGCAATAGCTGGCAAGTGTACTACCTACAGTTACGGCACATGCTATGATATGCACTAGACATTTTCTTCAGTCATGCTGCAATCAACATGTCAAAAAACCTGACATCACAGTTGGGGGTGTCCTGCTATTACAAGAAAGATCTTACCAAAAAGCATTCATCCAAAATGACAGATTACTGCCTCAAGAAGATTTTTATAAAAAGAAATGAGGATTATTTCTGCACAGAAGTAAACACTCTGAAAAGCAACTGTACTTCTACAAATCCAGTAAGAAAGAGTTTTTCCCTAGCAATGTAAACATTTTTCCTTTAATAAAAAAAAAAAAAACCAACAACGTTGATACCTGAAATAAGAACAAAATTTTAATTGATGGACTTAATGAATTACAGGCCATTTAGACACAAAACGTGAATGTAAAGTGTAGGAGTGGGTGTTAAATTAGCATTCTGTGTATGCTACTTAGGCAGGTTTAGAGGCAGTTACAGACCTCTGCCATTTTGAACCAGTTATTTGCTCCCCAAAGTTTACAGATTTTGGACATGTCTCTGCAGAGGAAAGATAGCTTTTGGACAAGTGATGCAAGCCATGCAGGTGATATGAACATTATGCAGCAAACAGTTGCATTGGAAAGGAAACTGAATTTCTAGCAATCTCAAAACTTGTCAGTAAGGCAAGTGTAAGTGTTTATTAAGGGGCCATGATTCTAGGTCTGAATCGGAACCCCTGACTCACTCCTGGTTGTGTTGCTGTATTTCACGTGAGCACTGGCAGAGTTGCTCCCAGACAAGTTACCACCCCTCTTTAGCCATGGAAGACTTCATGTAATAGTTGATTAATGCAAGCAAGCAAACCAAAAGGAATATAAATCATAACTGAACAGCCAGCCACTGTACCCAGTACTAAAAAGGAAAAGGTGCTAGTACCAAGTACCCAGGTACACGAGTAACGGAGCAGTATGCACAAAGCAAGCTACCTTGTGCTAGAAAAGCCAAAACATTCTGAAGCAGGAGAGAATGGAGATCTAGATCATGCCTAATTTGAAACACAAGGCAGCACTAGCTTACCCCCTGAAAGAGGGTAACAGATTCTTGCCAACAACTATGCCGGCATGCAGCCACTTGGGGATGGCAACTGGGAGGCTCACCTTCACATGAAGGGGCCGCACCACTATGTGGCACCTGCCCTTTGACCAGTAGGTACAAGTAGAGCAAAAGCCCCCAACCAAGGAAGGAAGAGAGCCCTGTTGTCCACTAAGAAATAGGCTCAACTCAAGGGCAGCATTTTCATGGCTAGTGAGTAACTTCACATTAAATACAGAGGCAGCCACCATAGAAGCTTTTTCCAGTCACCTGAAAGGTTCTGCGGTAAACTGAAACTTCCACTTCAGCAGAGCACAAAGGCACAAGCCAGAGATGCAAGATCCCTTCCTGTGAAGTAAAACAGTTTCTGTAATAATCTATAAGGACAGAGAAAATAAGGTCTTGAGGGACTGAACAATCAAATCACCAATATCACCATTATGTGGGTCCCTGGGTGGGGCACCAGTAGGGTGTGAAAACAGTGCACTTCCTTCCAAATAAATATCTACAATGCTACAGAACAGTAGAGAAAACATATTTATAATACAACCTGAAAATGCATACAAAAACTATGAAGAAAACCCCTGCAGTACTCCAGCAGCTTTGTTTGGATGTTTCAGGATAACAGGCATCTTGGGTTTGAGATTCTAGGGAAAAGACAACTGCTGAATATCAAAATTACTTCACAGGAAACAACCGTATTATTCTTCCCAAGTGCAGGCAAACACAGGTAAACATCACTTCATTGATTTCTATCGTATTCATAAATAGGAGCCTCTTCACGCAATACTGTGCTAAAAACTGCATTTTCTGAAAAACCCAGCAGCTCAAATATTAGAACAAATTTCAAGACACAGCATGGTGCCTGCAGTCACAGCAATCTACCTACTAAAGGAAACCTGCAAAAGTAAGAACAAATTCTTGGATTCCAATATGTTTACAAAACAGACTCACTTATTACCCGAACTCATTTTTCAAATCACAAAGCAGCTGTGTGTAAGAGCACAAAGGACTTATTATAATACAGTCTACATCCACGATCTAATCACGCAGTTAAAAGAAAGGTACAGATTAAAGCCAATGATATTAAGTCTTCCTATACTAACATTAAAAAAAATAATTCTCATGGTTGTAAGTCATGTTTATATGATTAGACAGTAATTATTTCTTTAACTACTTATTAATTTATTTTTGGAAATCGCCCAAGTTGAATGATGAAGCCAACAGGAACTAAAAGTAACTGTTGCATCACATTTTAGTTTCAACTGCAACTTCTTTATGATAGTCAGTGTCTTCATTACTCATGTATTCAGAAGTAATACAATGAATCAATGACCAGAGTCAGGAGTGCAGGCATCTCCTAGTTACTGGACATGTAACTTGAACATACATAGTGAACATGCAAGATAACTGAACCAAACTAAAGCTTTAAAGGTCCCTGTTCTTTTATAAAATTCTGCTTTGCTGCAAGCAATTATTTGAACAAATTGTTGAAAAAAAGCTCCAATTTAAAATAGTACCTGCTCTTACTTATCATTAAAATACCAAAATACAGAAAAAATACACCACAATAAATGCTTGTTTCTACTTAAAACTATATTCATGTATTTACAAATTGATATACATATCTAGGAATGAAACATACACTCAAAACATCAAGTAGACTTCCAAATTGCATTTAACACAGATCTGAAGTTCAATTTGGTGCTGGGGAAACTTACATTTTTATCACGGTCAACAACTACTTTCACCTACACAACTTATTTTTTTCTAAGACTTCACCTATTCAAAAAGAACTTCACAACTGCTTTATGTATGCTTTTAAGTACTTATTATTAAAATACACTGTAAAGAGCCAAACATTCAACCGTAAGTGTGAAAAATTAACCAACATCCATAGCCAATTAGCTTGTACATACTGTAGAACTTAGGCAAACAAACTAGCAATTTAAATTTTCTGAAGTAATCTATTTTACTTTGTTGCAGTAACAACAAAAAAACATGCATACATTGTACTCTCTGTATCAGTGACAATATAGGGAATCTGTCTATAATGATTGAAAAAAGAAGAATGGCAACAATGACTTTTAGACAGATTTTGAACTATGAGAATTCAAGTGAGTTTTGAACCATGGAACTATTTTCCTGTGGAGGAAAACCAGCTATAATCTTACATCTTGTAGGGACAAAGGTTTAGGAAACTATACAAAATGAAGAAGTGTTATATTGGTGATTTTTAAGGCACTCCATGGGAATAAAAACAAATTTGCCATCATTTTATTCCAAAAAGGCAGAAGATTATTTTTCTATCACAGTCATTCTGCACTTCAATGTGACTAACTGTACAATTATTAAATAAATCTTACAGAGTAATTTTCAGGGAGCTCCAGAGCTTTAGGGTTTAGATGTATTGACTGTATGAAATGTTTGGAGAGTTCTCAAACAGGCACTTATAACTATCAGCACGAGGCATTTTCATTCAGGTTTTCTTTTCTCATTAATGTTAGGCTATGCTATGGTAAAAAAAAAAAAAAAAAAAAAAAAATCTATCAAGATTCTGTAAAACTGACTTTTAGTAGCTTACTGCATCTCAAATTGAACATGCTCTGTACATTATTTCCAAAAACTTCATGGACACAGAGGAAGGAATTCTTCAAGAGTACCAAGACACCTAAATTTAGAAGTCTAACACTTGTTATAGTCAACAAAGACCTGACTAACGCCCTCAAAGGCACCTAGAGTGTGATCCTGCTCATCATAAATTAGATCAACTAAACTGCTCTCTAAGCTCCATTGACAGTACTGATCAATTCTTCAAAGGACTGCAAGAAGAGTTTAGGAGTTACATGTTGATACTTAAACATAATGCACCATAATGCACATAATGGAAATTCCATCCTCAGTTTCCTAATTGATGTTAAGCAAAGAACTGAATTACCATTCAGTGCATGAAAAATACTGTTGTGAAACAATTTTCAGTCTAGTACAAGGAAACAAAAGGGGAATAGAGTATTAATAAAATAACTTCCACCCTGAAAAGGCATGCTAAACAGCTCCAAAAAATGTTAAGAGAGTCATAAAAATTAAATAAATGCCTTCTGTGCTTTTGAAGAATGAAAGTCTACTTTCTTTAAATTGCAAGGATTGAAATAACCTATCTCATTCTCCTGGGAAACCTTTAAAAAAAGTAAAGCTCTAAAAAGGTACAGGATATCAGAAATGCTTAAAAAAAAAAAAAAAAAAAAGAATAAGGTATGTCTCCTTGTGTTAGTATCTACCCTACCTTCCATCCTCAAGAGAAAGAGCAACAATATACAATACAGCCTCATCTTTCATACATGGCTGTTAAAATTCCGTATGCTCACCTAAGAATTATTCCAGAAATATTTCTTCACAACCTCACCTCCTACATTTGTAACATACACACAGATTGATTTTGAAGGAATTAGCGAAACAACGATTTGAGTATGCTTTAACTTTAAAATTTCTCCATTTCAAATTGTCAGTGAAAATTAAGAGAAAGCCCAAGACTAGCTATTTTCACTTGTAACTAAATGCCACAGACAATTCCTGGTTTTGCTCCTCCCCTTCTCTCTGCCTTTTTGATGCAGCAAAAATATATGTAAAAACCCCCTTCCTTTTAGAAGGCCTCCTATTCTCATGATCTTACAGCCCAGTTATGCAATCAAATTCATATACTGAAATACGTAAGACAAAAATACATTTAACATCCTAAAGCCCTGAAAATACAACGTATAGCTCCAATACTTGCAGACTGTAATTCATTATATACCTATCTGTAGACCATATCCTGTCCTGTAATTGCTTATATTTGTTTTGCTAAAGTAGAAAATGGATGTTTCATCACTAAAAAAGATCCATGTAGTATTACAAAAAAAGAAAAAAAAGGCTTTGTTTTTTTTTGAAGAAAGCAAGTAAAAAATCTTACTAAAAGCAAAGCATATGCTTTCCTCCTACAATGAGAATGAAGGGTTGTATTACCTTCATGCACTGTTATTCCACAGTTGTCACACTGGATTATTTCATCAGCATCTTCACTGTTATCACCAAGACAAACGCAACAAATCAAAATATGGTCCATTTTCTGGGAACTCCAATTTTGAGACTTCTCAAGGATCAGTGAATCCTAATATTGAAAAATGAAGACACATGGATTACGCCAGGAACTTCAGTTTTAATTAAAACAAACACAAGATCTGTTATTTGTTCAAATTTTGAACAACAAAGAAAAAGGATGGAAAATTATTTTCACAAGACTAAAAGCTTCTTTGTTGTCAAGACATTCAAAAACTTTATACATAAGAGCTGGGAGAAAGGATGGATACAATCTGATCTCAGTACACGTACAGATCTGTTAAGATCCAAAGGCCAGAGAAGGGTCTTACTTCCTCAGACAGAAACATATATGTCTTTAAACCATTTTACGTTCTACATTTATGTTCTACAAAAAGGAAAACACACCTTAGAAACCATTCAGAAGCAAAAAAAACCACCAAAACCCAACCACCACCAAAGCCAAAGATGATCTTCGAATGTCCCAATATTCAGAAAAGTTGCTTAATTTTCCTCAAATTTGTACCTTCCAAAAAAAGACATATGGATCTGAAAAATCTGAAAATAAGCTACTAACACAAGCCTACCAAGTTTTCACCTACGTAAAATACAACAAATTATCAACTCAATTCTGGGGTTTTTGTAATGCAAATTTACATGTCTCTATGCAAAACCATATGAATTATTAAAACTGTAACAACTTATTCCTTGTGATTATATACAGGAGTAATGATTTGCAGAACAAGTACACTGCTCTGTTTTGGCAACCTTCAATATGAACTACATCACCAAAGAAGAATGTGGCTTTTAATAGGGAATTTCTCTAAGGAAACACAAAAGTGTTTCACAAACCAAATAAAGCTGTATGTAAATTTAAATATTTTCAGAAACACCATTGAGGCTTCTTATTATTTTCATTGAGATACAGCCACTGCCTCTTCTGCAAAGTTTCACAGCTTCCATAAGTTTTATTTTTATTCTAAAAGCAAACACTAAGCTTGAACTACCTTCACTGGTGATAGGAAGGCATATAGGGAAGCGTGAAATTAGGCACACTAGTAAAAAATAATCATTGCAGTACAAAGAAATAGTAATATTTTTAGAGCAGAGGCTGACAGTTCAAGCCTAAATGGCATCCATTCAAAGGGCCAGAGATCTCAGAGTATTCCAAAACTGCTGTGGTATCCTACCAGAACATAAAATAAGAGCCTAAATAAATTAAGGTGGAAGATGCGCTCTCAAACATGTTTTTCTCATTCTACCCCCCCCATTTATGCCATAAAACACAGAACCTATACTATGCCTGTGTAGCATAAGCAGATAAAAGTATCAGGAATGCTACCTCAAGTAGATGTTCTTCCTCAAGTTTCTTCTATTCTCACACCAACCTATGGAATTATTTCATGATAGGCTCTCAATCTGTTAAAGTCTCTACGCTAATTTTTCAGTAAATCATTAGCAAAGGTTCTTTGTACCTTAGGGTTATCTGGGCAGGTATTTAGAGGGTAAAAGGGAGAATCTTTGCCTGATTTTACAGCAAGATAAAGGGGTAAAAAAACCTTACCACCTACAGCTGGGCTCAAATACTTTACCTGAATTAACAGAAGTGGCTTCTTACAATGTTTTTGACCCAGGAAAGGTCGAACACATACTTATAGCTTAGGAAAGGCTTCTGGATCTCCCATCCATTTTCTCCAAACAATGTAAGGAAACATGATGTATTAAAGAACAAAACACTCATCTAGAACTGAAAATGAAAGATTATACCACCATTTACATGGTCACGCTAGCTTACAGGAAGGCAACTAATGTGAAAAATACAAGATTCTCTACTACAGAGATCAGAGTTACGGAGCATTTCTTCCAATATCCTCCTTTTAGGACAAAGTTGCAAAGCATTTTGAGGAAAGCAAGAAACCTGCACATTTTTTTCAAAAATACTGTGCCCCATCATAACTCAAAATACCCATGTGTAGCTTATCATTCACATTATAGATAGAAAAATGGCATTACAGTGCCTAACTGGCAGATTAATTGTGCAACGTCACAGGCTTCTCAGATGCACCTCACAACTCTACAGTAGTCAGCTTTTTTCTGACAGTACCTTCAACTTTAACTGTTATTTGTCTTCACTAACAGAAGTGTAAAAGAAATCTGCTAGTTCTACTGTTACAGAAGCCCAAGGTCTGGTAATAAAAAAAAAAAAAAAAAAGAAGAAAAAACCCCAAGAAACCAAAAACCAAACTATTACTTTAAATTAAATAAAGTTGCACTGTAAAAGCCACGCTGAAATAAGACTAGCTATTTAGGCAGTGAGAACATACACAAACATGGGGGAAAAAAAAAAAAAAAAAAAGAAACAGGCAATGATGGAAGGGCAACAAATTTGGATCTAATGTTAGGATCCCCATCCATTATGGTTTACCTTGTGTGAAGACAACCAACAGGTCAAACAGGACAGTAGAGTAACTTATTTCTATGCAGACATGGAAAGGGAGTGATCTGAACATGCTGTAAGCACCTGAAAGATCCTATCCCAGAAGCTGACCCTACTTGTCTAAAGCATGGGAACTTCTACATAGAGGTGATGACTGCTGCCAACTCCTGAACAAGTCCTGTTCCCTACCCAAGTGAGAGAAAGGATTTTAGCTGAATCACTACATAATTTCCATTTCTGTGGTGTTAACGAGGAAAGTGAGCATTTCAAATTACATGCCTTTATTCTTCTAAGTTTAAAGGAATAATTAAAAAAAAAATAAAAAAAACAACCGCACTGAGAACAGAAGAATCCCATAAAGTGGTAGCAATTATAAAAACAGAAAAGCACCATTTATCTACTAATGATGCCTGACCCTAGAAAAGAAATCTAAGTTTATATTCTGTGCTTAATACAGTAGAAAAGCACATAGTATTTCATTACAGCACTGGTTAAAATAGTGTATATGCAAAAAAAAAAAAATTTTGTAAATTGTAGAAAAATAAAAATCACACAGCAAAAAAAACCCCAAACAAATCAACCCACCCCAACACCCACCCCCAAAAAGTAAGTAAAGGAAAGGAAGAATGCATATTAAGGACACTACAACATGTTGAGAGTTAATTACCTGAACATTATTTCATAAATTAATTATGCATTCAGACATTTGGCTTTCTAAGAACTTAACTTCTGCAGTGTAATGAGATTTCATGAGATCTGTCTACTAGGCAACACTTTTTACTTTTTTTTTTTTTAACTATTTTAAAATACTGTAGTAGTGGAGAGAATACTGCTATGCTCACACAGTTGAGTATCAATCTAAAAATTAGTCTATAATCCACTCTAAGATACTCACTGTTGCAAGATGCCTCGTTAAAGTCCTGTTCAAAATCAGTACTTTGCTTTATATGCAGTAAAGATAAGTTATCAGGTACAAAATAATAATTTCAAAATTTAAAACTTTGATTTTATCTTTTGATCAATGTCCTAAATCCAAGGCAAGAATAGAATCTGAGGTCTATGCATATTAAGAAACTTCGCAAAACACACATCAGAGCGCGCTCTGGATTTCTGAAACAGGCCTGACTTTTCAAGCCAATAGAAATTATGGACATATTCAAGAATATATTCCTAAGAATGTAGACTCACACCTCCATTCTGATATGGGAAACAACTCTGAAAGAAAACTGCCTATCTCTATTTGAAGTTCTGATCATCAGGACTGGTAGAACACTTTCAGCTCCTGAGCCAAGAGAATATGGGTAAAAATACTAGAACTACAGAGCTAGACAGTAAAAGAAGATGCCTATGCAAAAATTTTTTTTTTAAAAAACCCAACAGATTTATACTTTTTTTTTCAGTCACAATTATTACTAGTAATTAAAACAGCACAGCTCATTTGCAATCATATATATGCATATATATATAAAATAAATAACAAAGTATCTGAAACAGAGACAACTGATTCCTCTGAATACTGTTTAGCTTCCTGCCATTTTACACATTAAATAGAGATTAAATGGAACAGCAGAACTTTAAATAGTGTCATACCACTAGCATTTTTCAAATGTTATGTTGACATTGCAATTATTTCCTGAAAATTGAATGTAGATTTTACAGCAACTCTTTTTACTTTGTTCAGAATTTTGCTATTGCAGTATATGAAGTCAACCACCTTGACAGCCTAATATCTTAATTGTTCCACAGGCACAACATTCAAGGCAACTGTAATTGTGCACAGGGAAAAAAAACTGCATTACCAAACACTTGGATAATTTTCATATTCTGCAATCAGAAGATATTTAATATAATATTAGTTCCCAAATGTGTTTTAGTACTGTAAAAAATTACTTCATTTGTGAGCATTACAAACAAGCCAACATAAATTATCACAATTATCCTATTTGATTTTAAAGCCAGTGTGCATATTTCTTAACTCAGGATTCTTCCATCAGTGAATACTTAAGTGTTTAGACTTCGGTGTTTGTAACAAAAACAGGGCTAAGATAAAGAATAACCTATCATTTAGCTATTTTATGAATATGTCACAGATGCTTTTAACTTTGACAACATTACAGATAAGCAACATTTACACTAAAACAGAACTCGAAGTCTCACTAATACATGTTGATTTGCATATTGGACCTCCTATTTGTGTTAAACTAATCCAACCCCCCCTAAAGCCAAGAAAAGTCTCGCTATTGCCTTTAGTGGCATTAAACTGGCCAAATGGTCCAAGCAAGATTACTCAATATGCAGTGCCTATTTAGCATGATTTTGCTGCTTCGCTTATCCCTGTAAACACAATTCCAGCCAATCAGCTTAACCTTTTAAATTAACAGAATAGCTACTGGGGAGCAGCTTCCATTTTGTCAACAGATATATTATAGAAAGTTGGTTGCACTACCTCATTACTCTTGCTTTGTGAAAGAGCCAGGCTATCATTTGTCAATTCCTCATCATCTGCATTATTCCTGTTAAGAACTTTACTCTTCTTCTTCTTTGATCCTCCATCACTAGCCGTGCTGCTATTATCTTCTTCATTACCTTCCTCATCATTGTCATCCTCATCACTTCCGCTCCCATCATCTTCATCGTCCTCGTTATCTCCATCACTCCCCTCTTTTCGCAGTGCATTTTTTCCTTTTTTTTTCTCAGCAGTAGGCCGCCAGTCATTGTCATCTTCGCTATCATAGTCATCCATATCATTTAGTTCTTCCATTGACACAAAATCCAGCAAAGGTCGGTTCCTGCGCAAATTCCATTTTTTTGGCTCATTTGTTTGCTCATCAGCTACAGCATCAGGTTCAGCTGCTTTCTCCTTCTCTTTCTTCTTTTTTGGCTTTTCTTCTTCATCTTCTTGCTCTTTCTTTTCAGTTTTAATTACCTCTTTTTCTGCTGTTGGCACTTCTTCTTCAGTGGAGCTTTTTGGCTGTTGTTCTTCTACTTTCTCTTCTGCTGGTTCCTCCTCCAAGATATTTTCTTCTGATTCAGAACAGGAACCTTCACCACTGTCCTTTGATGCATCTTCACTCCCATGACCACTTCCTTCAGAATCTGTTGAGCATATGAAAATTTAAAAAAAGTTCCGACACAAATGTACCCCCAAAAATAAAATCTGTTGAAGCAAGTTGCTAAACAAAAGAATGATGCATGTTCCTCCCTCATAAGGTATTCCACCTATTTTTTCAGCTGTTGTCCAAATACTGCTATTTCGAGTGGTATGTTGAGAATCTGTTAAACATGAGTGCGTTTTAAGATGGCAAAAAAAAGATGGCAGAATTTATTAAATGAAGGTTAAATGTTCCTTTGAACTGCAGCTCATATTAACAATAAGCAGTAGCACAGAATAATTTCCATGTGAAGTCACATCTTAAAGAAAAGAGCATTTTTGGAGGTGCTTTCTAAATCTTCAAAATAAAATAGCTATCCAATAGAAAAGGTTTGAAATTACAAAATGAAGAGTTTATGTAACAAGTAGTAACAATAGTATGAATAATCCCACTCCTTGATTTTTAGTATACGTTTGTCTTTCTGGATTTGGGGGCTCTTTTAATTTTTCATTTCACTTATTCACTTCACATAAACTATGCCTCATTCAGTGTTGCAGCTGCACAACAAATGCACAAATTCTAACCTTATACCACTCATATGGTAGGTATTGTTCTATATGTAGTCACTATTTCCATTAATTAACACAGGCCAAGCTGTGCAATGGAAAAGAGCAGAAGAGGATTTGTATAAAAAAAAAAATTACAAAAATAAGGCATCTGTACTATAAAGTACATGCAAAAAATATTGAAAAAAAGGCAAATGAACTTGTAAATTTTATAAACATCATCCACATTTACTATCTTTCAACTTATATTCACCTACTACTTTTCATTTACAGTATTAGTTTTAATGAAGAAAAACTCTGAAAATATTTTTTTAAAATTAACAAGAAGATACAAAGTTGCTTGATCCAACACAGGGATCAGTAAGGCTATGCCTAGTTTTCATTTTGTCTGGAGCCATCACCAAGTTCGTGAGGCACTGTCACATAGATATAAAGAAGAAACACGTTCAGACTTGAAAATTAAAAAAATATCCTTAATCAATTCAGTCACCACACAAAACCCCACAACTCTTTTACCTTACATAAAGAATTTCTTTGCACATCCATCTCTGTACACAGCCAAATAAACAATGGGGCCAGTGTGCTACACACTTCACATGGGCTTTATTTCCATCCCACAGAACACTATGACTAGCCAGTAACTCAGTTGTTACTTTGATACAATGGTCAGTTTTGTCTTTTTCTGCATATACCTGTATGTGGAAGTATCTGATGAGGAGACCACATAATTATCCACAAAAAAAAAAAATGCATCACCACTACTACTACTGATGAGGACACTAAAGTTATCAGTCCTCTTACAAGCTAAAAGAAAGTAAAAGTTTCCTGCAAATGGTCTAAACTTCATAGAGCCGGGGTGGGGGGGAAGAGAATGCAGTAACATAAGTTATTGTACAGTCTTTTGAGAAGAGAATAATTCAGTCATTTCCCTGTGCCTACCAGCCTTAATGGTAGCAATGGAAGTACAACATCATTCCCTGAAGTTTTGAAATATCAGAACACTCTTCAAGCATGCCTAGGAAATAAAAACAAGTATTAACTACTATGCAAACTAAAGAATTGTTTTAACATTACAGTAGCTTTGTTTGGATATGTATTCATAGGCCTGTTACACGGGGTCCAGAGAAAGGCCACAAAAACGGACAGATAGCTGAACCGCCTTTCCTATGAAGAAAGGCTGAGAGACTTGGGTTGTTCTGCCTATTGAAGACAAGGCTCCGGGGAGACCTTACCACAGCTTTATGGCATATAAAGGAGGCTTATAAGAAAGAGACTTTCTGCCAAGGCCTGTACTGACAGATAAGGGAGGACCAGTTCTGGTTAAAACTGAAAGAAGGTAGGGTTTAGATTGGACATAAGGAAGAAACCTTTTACACTAAGAGCGGTGAAACCCTGGAGCAGGTTGCCCAGAGACTATGTGGATTCCCTATCAACAGGAGTGTTCAAGATCAGGTTGGATGGGGCTTTGAGCAACCTGATCTGGTGAAAGATGTTCCAGCTCACAGCAGGGGGCTGGCCTAGATGATCTTTAAAGGTCCTTTGCAACCAAAACCATTCTGTCTGATTCTGGTGTCACTGGTTGAATTTTGGGGGGTTTGATTGTGGGTCAGCAGGCCTGCTGGCAAGAAACAGGGTATACCTGCCTCAAAGCATGAAAAGGATCTTTGCACATGAGAGAGCAGGGCTCACTGCAAGGGTTTTAAACTACATTTGAAGGGGGAAAGGAATAAAACCAGCGGGCAGCATGCCAGTGTTTGAGGGACAGTGTGCTAGCAAGGTCCTTCTGTCTGCCATGGAGGTAGGGGATGAAGATCCATGTGGCAGCAAAGACACAGAGATTAATGATATCTTAGAAACCATGGAAGTGCCAAAGAATGGTCACATAGCAGTTAGGGCTTCTACATCCAAAAAGGCGGTGGGATCAGTAGCCCAGCTGACATGCATCAACACCAATGCACACAGCACGGGCAACAAGCAGGAGATGGAAGCCACTGTGCAGCAGGGAAACCATGACATAGTCACCATCACAGACACACTGTGGGATGACTCACTTAACTGGAGTGCTGCAATGGATGGCCATAAACTCCTCAGGAGGCACAGGCAAGGAAGTGGGATAACCCCGTACGTTCGAGAGAGTTTTGATTGTCTAAAGTTTAATGATGGTAATGACAGGGCTGAGTGTCTGTGGGTAAGAATCAAGGGGAAGGCCAACAAGGCAGATACCCTGGTGGGCGTTTGTTATAGACCACCCAACCAGGATGAAGAGGCAGATGAAATAGTCTATAAGCTGCTGGGAGAAGTCTCACAGTTGCTTGCCCTTGTTCTCATGGGGCACCTCAACTTACCAAGAGTCTGCTGGAAATGCAATACAGCGGAAACAGCCTAGGAGGTTCCTAGAAAAAAAAGATACCTGGCAGGTATCTTCACCTACTTGACAGAGCTGGTGAGAAGCCAACTAGGGAAGGCACCCCTTTGGACCTGCTGTTTGTGAACAGAGAAGGACACGTAGGTGATGTGATGGTTAGAGGCTGTCTTAGGCACAGCGACCACAAAATTATATAGTTTTCAGTTCTCAAAGGAGTAAGGATGGGGGTCAGCAGAACCACCACCTTGGGATTTCCAGAGGGCCAACGTTGGCCTGTTTAACAGCCTGGTTGACAGTCCCTTGGGACACAGTTCTGAAGGGCAAAAGAGTCCAGGCAGGGTGGACATTCTTCAAGAAGGAAATCTTAAAGGCACAGGAGCAGGCCATTCCCACGTGCCAAAAGACAAGCTGGCAGGGAAGGAGACCAGCCTGGTTGAACAGAGAGCTTTGGCTGGAACTCAGGAAAAAGCAGGAGAATTTATGACCTTTGGAAGAAGTTGCCAGGCAACTCCTGAGAACTACAAGAATGTCATAAGGTTACGCAGGGAGAAAGTTAGAAAGGACAAACCCCAACTAGAACTTTATCTGGCTACTGCCATAAAAGACAATACAATATGTTACTACAAATACATTAGCAACAATAGAAGTGCCAAGGAGACCCTCCATCCTTTATTGGATGTGGGAGGAAACACAAAAGAATGAGGAAAAGGCTAAGGAACTTAATGCCACCTTTGCCTCAGTCTCAATAGTAAGATCAGTTGTTCCCTGGCTACACAGCCCCCTGAGCTGGAAGACATAGATGGGAGCAGAATAAAGCCTCCAAAATCCAAGGGGAAATGATTAACAAACTGCTGCACCACTAAGACACACGCAAGCCTATGGGACCAGGCAGGATCCACCCAAGGACACTAAGGGAGCTGGTGGAAGTGCTCACCTGTTGCAGCACAAACAAACTAGTAGGCTGCACCAAGGATTTTACCATCCGTCAGATTCCACTATCCATGCTGTTTCTCCTTCCTCCAGAGGTCAGACCACACTGTTCCTCCTGTATCCAACCACCTCTCCCACAATCTTCAGGGCTATTTAACTACTTATCGGAACGAGCTACAGCTGCACATCGTCCAGGTCAATCAACCCACTGCCCTCAAGGCAAGGCCACAGCTGCATGTTATCAATGCCAATCAACCCACTGCCTTCAGTCCTCTACAATTCCCCCTTTTTGTTTTTAACCAAAAAGGCCATGTTTATCATCCGTTGTAGGGCCCTTAGAAGGGTGTGTGGAAAGGCTGTTCAAGTTGAGTTAAGAAGGCACAAAGCTGTGTCTGATTCAGGCTCCGCATCACTCACTGAGCCACTTTCTGTCATTTATCATCAGTCCTGGGTAACCAGGGGGGTCCCAGTTGACTGGAGGTCAGCCAGTGTGATGGCCATCTACAAGAAGGGCCAGAAGGAGGATCTGGGGAACTGCAGGCCTGTCAGCCTTGACCTTGGTACTGGGGAAGGTTACACAGCAAATCATCCAGAATGCCACCACACAGCAAGTACAGGACAACCAGGTTACCACACCAAGTCAATA
>JAVJGJ010000047.1:79805115-79816096 GCA_035590215.1 Microhierax caerulescens | reverse complement strand
GGCAGGGGCCCGGGACGCCCGGCACGCGCGGCCTCAGCGCAGGCCGGTTCCCTCCCAGCAGTGCCTGCCCGGCTCTCGTTCATTAGGGAAGCCAGCTGAACGCCCGGTCTGGCACCGCCGCCGTGCCCCCTGCGGGAGCGGAGCCGTGTGAAACTGCTTTATTTAACCCCAGTTCTGAGGAGCGCTGAGTGCCGTGTGGGCCTCCTGGTATTGTCAAGCTCGTTCTTGCAGTCCTGAAAAATAGCAAGCCATTTCGTTTCGGGGGGGTGGGGGGGACACCAGGGATCGTTGTTTGACCACATCGCACGAGCCCAGGAGCCAAGGGCAGAACCCAGCGGGGGGAGGTGGGTGGCGAGGGAGAGTGCAGCGGGGCCCTTGCCTTTAGCAAAGACCCCCAACGCTGCCTCCACCGCAAGAGCCACCCCGGCCCCTGTCACGGCCAGTTCCCTCCCAGCTGTGCAAACCTTTATAAAGTACTTTAAAAATCTGAGGGAATGATCTGGTTTGTGGCTTTTTTTTTCTGGACTTGTCTCTGTAATTGGGAGAGTGGGAACACCCTAAAAGATTGGTGCTCTGACGCACTGGTACGGCTTCAAGAGCTTGAGGATCAACAACAGTGCTAAACGTGCACGCCTGCGACGGAGTTGTGAGAGCGTTATCAGAAGATGTGTGTTTAATCACAAACAAATGCAAGTAGGGTCAAACTAGTTCAGTGATGAAGTGTGGAGGGAACACAGAAGTACGGCAATTACACAGTCCATAAGAGCCTGTGGTATGTTCAGCACAGCGCTGCCTGCACTACCCACACAAGACTTCCTATAGCCAAAACTCCTCTTGGTATTGCAGAGGTAGTATGTTACAGGTGTATTAATAATCTTTTTTTGTTGTTGTTGTTGTTAAATAGAGCACAGAGATAACTGATTGGCATATGATGTAATTATAGATCTGAAGTACTTTCAGTAATAGCTTTCTGTGTTTCAGATTTTAAGTATTTTGGAAGGACTGAAAATTCCAAAGAAAAATGTGAATTCTATGTTCATTCTGTGCTTGAATTTCCCAGTTGTTTTTTGGGGGTTTTTTTTGTAGCACACTGTCACATCCATAGTTGATGTGTTCACACTGGTACCTCCTGTTTTGTCCACCAATTCTTTGGCTACATAGGTAGCTGTCCTGGTTTCAGCTGGGATGGAGTTAATTACCTTCTCAGGAGCTAGTACAGTGCTGTGTTTTGGCTTTGGTGTGAGAGTTTTCAGTTCCTTGGGCCTTGTTTGTCAAACGGCTGGAGGGGCACAAGAACTGGGAGGGGACACAGCCAGGGCAGCTGACCCCAACTAGCCAAAGCGGCATCCATACCGTGGGCCGGCGTGCCTGGGATATACCCACGGGGCTGGCTGGGGCGGGCAGATCATTTCTCGGGGGCTGGCTGGGCATCGGTCAGCGGGTGGTGAGCAGTTGTGTTGTGCACCACATGCTCCTTTCTTCCTTTCCCTCTGGATGTTATTCTTTCCCTTCTCCTTTTCATTATAACTGATATTGTTATCATTGTTATTATTGTTCTTTCATTTTTATTCTATTTCTGTTATTACATCGTTCTTATCTCAACCCTTGAGTTTTACATTCCTTTCCGATTCTCCTCTCCAGTCCTCTGGGTGAGGAGGGAGTGAGCAAGTGGCTGCATGGTGCTTAATTACCGGCCAGGATTAAACCAAACAGTAGCCTAACGGCAAATGGATTCCTTTCCTGAATTTGGTTTTGCTAGCCCTATGCAAATATGCTGTCAGCCCGTGCAGTCTAGTCTTTCCTTCAAAACTGATCAGCTTCCCTGTTCCAGTAGGAGTTGCATATGTCTTAGCTTTTCACTCCTTCAGGGTTTTTTTTTCCCTTTAACTGGTATCGCCATCCTACTTCCTCTTCACATAGAATTTCAGGCTTAATAGGACAAGCAGCAGGGCTCAGATCCCTTCATTTAGACTGCAGATTCACGCTGACATGGGCAGCACTGGGTTCTGCAGAACCCCCTGCCTGCCCATGGACAAGCCCCTGATCTTGTCCCAATCATGGGGATTGACAGGACAACTCAAATCACTTGTAAAGGGAAAGAAAAGGAAACAGAACTGACCCCAAATTTGACTTTATGTAGAAGAGCAGGGACGCATGAGGGACGCAGACAACTTTGAAGAATGAGGGCTTTCAGCACATAACACAGACAAGGGGAGGGGAGCGCCCTGTAGAGCAGTGGAGGAACTTTAGATTCCTTTAAACATGAAAGTCAAAGCAGCTG
The DNA here is from genome assembly GCA_035590215.1 of Microhierax caerulescens. Lineage (NCBI taxonomy): Eukaryota > Metazoa > Chordata > Aves > Falconiformes > Falconidae > Microhierax > Microhierax caerulescens. The sequence goes on along the minus strand of JAVJGJ010000047.1, from coordinate 79,813,815 downwards.
TATGGACTGTCTGGCTCTCAGTTCAGCCCTCTAGGGCAGCCTGCAATGCTAGGATCGTTCCAGTTTCTATCTACACAGTTCTGGCAAGAACAGTTGATCAAGCAGAAGTTAACTAATATCTGCCTGCCCCTGCTCTTCATCAGCATCACACATCACCCAACCACTCCATTCTCTTTCCTTCTGTACTCTGTCCCATGACTCTAGCCCTCTCAGCCTTTCTGTCTTATTCTTCCTTGTCCCAAATCTTCCTTTTTATTCTTCCTCTGCATTTTTCCCTCTCCAAAGGATTATTCACAATTACTTTTATTTCTGAAAATAGCATGCACGTGTTGTTTGTTATCTTCTGTAGTCAGCTTGCATACTTCACCCTCATTCCTCAAGAGAAAAAACACATCAATAAAATGAAAAGAACTGTGAAGTAACTAAAATTTATTCAGTTTCCCTAAACATCTGGGCATTGCAAACACAGGGTTTACCAACAAATCCTCCAGATTTAGTAATTTAAAGTAAATAAAACATACAGCATAGAAATTGACTAGAACTACCAGTTTATCTTTTGATCATCATTCTTTGGAAGTTTCTGGCTATTAAAACATCTATTAAAAGATAAGTCCCCCTAGGTAGATGCTAACCTCCTTTTGTAGAGCCAGACTATTTCTAATAGGGGGAAAGGAAGGGAAAATTCATGCTCCAAATGAAAGAAGCCTTCAGAGAGAATGTCTGATCCCCTTATTTCTGCAAGGCCTTTGCCAATCTCAGCAGATAATCAAGGATGCTGAAATGTTCAGTTGCCTTTTTGGTTGAAGAAATGAGGTATTACTGGCATACTGCTGGGAGCAGAATATCGGCATTGCTACATCTATTAAATACATTGGAAGTGTTGTCAGTTTAGCACCTTTAAGGACTACCCTCATATGCATACAAAAATTTATCTTAAAAGGTCATTTTTAGAGCAAATTTATGAAGAGGTGAAATAGTACATCTAGTATGAAAATGTCATGGCAGCTCCATCACTAACATATTACCTAAAAAAATGCCTAGAAATATTTCAGTATATCAGGTCATGTCAAGCACATCAGGTCTTTCAATTATCTCAGCACTCCAGTGGTTCTCTTCAGATTGAGCCTTCAGTGCACAGCCTGTTGCAAGAGTAGGTGTCTGAATCTCCATTTCAATGCTGCTCTTCAGCTGCTGGAGAAAGAGAGAAAATAATATCTTCTGACTGTACTTCTGCCCTAAGAAAAAAAGAATCTTTGTTGTGGTTCTGTAAAGACCATTTTAGAAGGAGTTACACAATAGCAAGTCAGCAAAGAATACAGTCACACTAACATAAATTACTTTTAAATTATTCTTATTTTAATGAAAGTGTTTTCAAAGAAAGAAATACAATAATACAACATTTCCTTACAAAGGGAATAAACTCAAGACTAAGTATGTTTTTAAGTCACCCATCAACTGTGAATGGAGAAATAATAGTATGAAACTTTGTATGCTTTTTTTCCTGTCTGTGAGCAGACAGTTAAAGCCATGACCTACCTGTCTGAATCCACAGAGCAAACTTTTTGTGTGTGTGTGTGTGTGTCCATCAAAACATCACCATCTGTAGTAGGGAGGCTGACCTCTTCAAATATCTTTCCAAAGAGAATTGTTCCAGCTTTCACTCTTTAACTGTGCCATTACAGCAAGCACCTCTCTCAGTGATCTCTGCTCTTTTTGTTTAGTATTATATGGTAAAGTATAAAGAAAAAAAAAAAGACTCAATCAGATGTCCTTGCTGTTTTAAATTACAAAGGGAGGAAATTGAGTATCAATAGTTTCTGAACAATAAGACTTTGTAATAATAAACTGCAGACTGCTACAAGGTCTACTGCAGTCAAATGCTTCCAGGGAATGTTCCCATCAGATAGTAAGATATTTCTTGCACTCCTTGGGCCATGCTCAGCCTCAGTCCATTAATTATGAGGATTTTTCATTATCTGGTACATGTGCTGTAAAAAAGTCCAGGAAAAGTAAAAACAACAGTATATATCTTCAACAGAAAAGCTTTCTGAATTATTAGAATATATCTATCTAGATCTATATCTAGATCTATATCTAGATATAGATATATAAATTTGCAAAGGTTAAGAAATATTAGAATTAGGGCTTCCTATATCTTTATTTCTGTGTGAATTGTCATGCTAACCAATGTGTGTCTTTTTGAGGGGATTAGGTAGAGATGGGCTGTACTCCCTCTTTTACTTGCTGATACAGGATGCAGGTGTGAAACCCAAGGACTGGGAAAGGTGGATCTATGTCCTTCCGTTGCAATCAAGTCCCACATAAGGTACCTGTGCTCATACAGATAGTCACAGGCAGCAGACTCCTGCCTTCCATACCCTCTCTTCCCTACTCTGTGTTAAGTTCAAGTTGTGCAACCCCTTAATCAAACAGCTATTCTAACTTAGGGAAAAAAACTAATTGTGTAGATTTTTGTCAGCTCAAGCTTGACAGAGCTAAAAGAGATCTTCCCACCTTTACCCTGGCTCTATATGCCTACCTCCTTTCCAGCCACTATGAGATCAGCCATCCCTCATGCCCATACAAAGGACATCATCCTCAACCCAGACCTCACTGGAGATCCTGGCACTGAAGTTGTCTGAAAGATTCAATGCAAAACATACCTCACATGCAGCTTTCCTGTCTGCCCATTCAACTAAAATTCTTGTCTGGGCTCATTTCCCTTCTCATTTACATCAATATTCCTTTCTCTGGTTTTCAAAAATGTCATTCTGATGTTGCCTTATCGATTGTAATGATTCTTCTCAGCTTCTGCCATGTTGTTTTGTTGGTTTTTTTTTTCCCATTTTTATCCCTCCAGTGAATATGCCTTTGCTGCATCAGTCATAAATTTCTTGGGTTTGATTTCAGTACACTTGACAGATTACTCTTTCTTTCATCTGCCATTTCTTTACAGATGACATTTGCCATACAGATTTGTTTAACACAACATTCTCTGTTTTCTGTTCAATTTTCAGCCAAGTCTGTGGGTCTTTTTCCCAAGCATCCTTCATACTTAAAATGTGTTCTGTGTAAATACCTGCAAACTCAGTTCATTTTTCCCCTCAGAACAGCCTTTTACCACCATGCTCCCAAAAACTGTGTTACGGTCCAATGGATACTGTCTCTCAGATTGTCTCAGTTTGTGTTTTCCTGCTATAGCTGTCTGTGTCTGTTTCTTGTTCTGTGGTTGTCTTTCCAATCCATTTGGGGCAGACATAGTACTTCCATTACTGTATTTTTTGCTGTCTATGATTTATTTCAGGCGTAGCAGAATTGAGTCATGCTTAAAGCTCCTAGGCATAAAAGCTATAGAACCAATATTAATATTTTTTATCGTGTGGCTTTCAGATAGTGAGCTCATCAAGTAACCCATGTTCTTTTTATTTGTAAGGTCCATATAATTTGCACCACTGTGTAAAGAAATAAAAATACCTAATAATAACCAAGAATTATGAAAGTATTAGTCTACAAAGGTGGTTCAAATTAAGTGTCTATCTAGCCTAAGTGGACAGCCAGAGAAAAGCTGGAACGGAGCAAGTATATATGGTACTGTCTACTGATTTCCCAACTTCAATTATTTTCAGTGATGGGACTTTCTTGATCCTGATGTGGTTTGTCCATTTAGTGGCCTGTGATGAATCTTTCTTCTAAGAGCTTGTCCATTCTCCTTTGTGACCCATGTAGATTTGTTATCGTAACGTTATGCGGCACAGAATGCCACAGATCTACTACCTTATGTATGAAAACAACCTTGCTTTGCTTGTTTTGAACCTGGCTCCTGTCATCTTCTACTATACCTTCCAAGTCATCTCTTTCCCAGGCTGAAGAATCCCAGCCAACACAATCATTTCTGATAGCGTGACTGAGATAGACTTCTGTTTCTCCAATGACCCTTGTTTTCCTTTCATGAATCTTTTCCAACCTTTATATATAGCCTTTCTATAATGAAAGGACAGCACTGAAATGCAGGCAAATAGTGCATTTCTTCAGCTGAACAATAATGAATTCTGGTTTGTTCTCTATTCCTTTCCTAGTAATTTTTTTTTTTCCTTGGGACATGGAGTGAGCATTCACTGCACTGAACTGACATTTTGATAAAAATATAATCCCAAGGTCTTGTTCCTAAGTGGAAATAGTCAGCTCAGGAGTCTATCATTTTATTTGTGAAGCTAGGTTTGCTTTTCCTTAGATTTCTTTGCATTTATCTATGCTGTGTTTCACTTCCTTTGCATTTATTTAGATTGAATGTCATCTGCTATCTTCATTACTGCCCAGTCGAATAAGAGTTTACACAATTAGTAGTTGAACTGTTTCATACCTGAGTTCTTTCAGGTTTTTTCTAATAGTCGTGGTTTCCTAGTATTTTATCAGAGCATTTTATCTTTTTTTCTTAATATTTTACCTGTAGCTGCTTCCACAATAACTTCAAATTCAGACAGATTGTCTGCTGAGCCCTCTTCCCCCAGAGAATACCACTAAAGCATGGGAGTAACTTCATTTCTTTTCCAGAAAATTTCAGAAAATACCAATGGAAAAAATTAATCTCCCTAAGTACACATTTCATACAAATCATCTGCTGGCCCAGTGTATGCTGGCATGGCTTTTGCTGTGTTTGGAATATGACTTAGTACTAATTCTGATTCTTGCATCTTGTTGATTCTCAAACTTTTTTATTCTGCCTAATTGATAGTATTTTTACATTTAATCTATTAGAATTTATGACACTTGATTTTCTTGTTTTAGATACAGTTTGAAGCATTCATTCCTGTTTATAGTAGTCTTGACTTTGCTGGGAAGTGATTTCAGCTTCCTTTTGTATTTTCTCTGTGATTTCCATAGGTCATAAGCACTAATGCCGTGATTCCAATACAGTGTTCTCCAATAGCTTACATGCCTACAGGAATTTAATTCCTTGGACTATCCCTTTCAGATATCTTGTTAAGAAGCATCCTAATTTTCTATTTGTCCCTTTTGAAGTAGAGCAGAAGTAGTGTGAGATTTCTGAGATTTGCCACCTTTGTAGGAATACTGAATAAAGTACTTGGTCACTGTTAGAGAAGAGTAGTTCAGCAATAAGATTTTTATTAGATCCTGACAGTTATTCAGTACAAAGTCAAGGTTTGTAGATTTGGATGTGAGCTCACTAATTATTCCATGAAAGAGTCATTCATAACATCTAACATTTTCATGTCTGCTTATTTATCAGTATCTCATTCATTGAGTCTAAAAGGTGGTAAAGTGAAGTACAGCTGCTGCCTTCCTGATTTGTCTCAGAAGATTGCAGTCTGTGTTGTCATCCTTTCTGGATGGTTATTAAGAGAGACCCAGTACCACCTCTGTCCAAATCAGCCCTGGATTTTCAATCCATACAATTTCAGTGAGGTAATTAATTTGTTGGTTTTATTTGATTCTGATTTCTTGAATGTATACTATGTCTTTGCCCTGGGCATGGTTTATTCTATCATCTCATGTATATTTTCTGTCTTGATATTACACTGCATCACTGATTATCTTCTTCCAACCAAGTTTCTGATGTTTATGTCATTTTTTTAAGTAAGGGCGGACATTCCTGTTTGCTCCATCTCATTTATTGAACTTCTAGCATTTGCCTCTAAGCATGTGTACCTCTGTTTTGTTCCCATCTTGGAAACTTATTTAAATAACACTTAGATAGTTTCCCATTTCCTACCTGAGTATTTACATCCTTTGGCCAATCCTTTACCAGAAGATGCAGAACTTCCAGGTTTTTCTTTTTACCAGCATTGCCATTTCAGAGCCATGTGTTCTTGTGCTTGCGAGCTCTTCAGCGGTCTCCAGTTTAAATGCTCAGGTATGACTTTCTAGATTTTAAGTGTCACACTTAAAATCACACAGTGTCACTCTTTGTTGGGGACATGGACCAACAGACCTTTCACCCTCCTAGGGCACTTCAGCTGCCAGTTCTGAAGATTAGCAATGATGTGGTACAGCCCTGTGACCTTGGATCAGACTCTGGAGGAAGAGCTGCTTCAATAAGTGCCAGGAGAAGCCTTGCTGGGGGCGCGGGTTCTGCAGCTCTGGAGCTGCATTTAAACTCTGGCCTTACATGTGGTCCATGCCTGAACAACACTGTATTGCCTTGCCTGCTCTTACCAGGATCTTCCCTCATCCTGGCTTGACCGTAGGCTTGCCTCATCGCTATGTACCTGGCTGGCAGCCATCAAACCGCTGGCTGACCCTGGTTACTATCACCAGAACTGCTCGGCTCTGCTCTTTTTCTTTGGGCCTTGGCACTGTGCCCTCTCTGCCTTGCTGTCAGCACCAGCTCCTCGTTCACCTTCCCTTATGGAGCAACTCCCTTTTGCAGCTCCCTGACACCTCATTCAGATGAATTTCAGATAAATTGCTCCCTTTATTCTGAAACTAACTGTTATTGATTCATGATGAATGTGCATTCTTCCTACATATATTATCTGATCAAAACAGTAAAAATTTCTGCATTTCTACCTCTTCCCATGGTCCCAAGGAGGGCAGGAAACATTTTACAAAATACTGTCACAGAAACCTTAGTCTTTAACTTCCTTAAGTGCTTAAATGTTCTTCCCTTTGTCAGTAGTACTGGTGCACCACAACCAGTTACCACTTCCCAGCACTTCTTGGGAGCCCGCCCAGACTTCCCAAGGGGGTTTGCCACCTGGAGTCAGTGTGCAAGCCTGCAAGCCTCATGGGATCACAGTCCCAGCCATCTATAGGTGCGACAGATTCTTCCACCGACGGAATCTTTCTCTTCCTCACTGTTGGAGAAAAAAATTACATGCAATATAAGTAAAGAATGTCACTCCATTCTTTTTTAATAATCAAGACTTACTCTCTCTTAACAAGATATGAAGAATGTGAACATAAGCCAGTGATTCCCACTGATTTCAGTGGGCTCTGGCTCAGGCTTTTAATGACTCTGACTGATACGCTTTTTTCAGACGCAGTCTTTCATCCATCAAACCATTCTGTTGTTCTGAAAAAATCTGGGATGTAAAGAACATCTGCCACAACGAACATAAAAAGCACAGACCTGCTGTTACTAATGGGAAGTATTCTAAGGGCTTGGATTTTTTTTTAAAAAAAAAACTTAATTAATTTTACAAGAATAATTACTTTGAATGTGAGTGCCAATGACCCTTTTCACATAAAGCTTTTCCAATAGAAACTTGTTTTGGTCTCGCTGAGGACAAAAGATGCTTCAGCTATACTGACAAAAATCTTTGTGAATTGCTAGAAAATAAATTCTACTGAAGGGGTTTTTATAGCTTCCTTTTAAATTCTATTTAGTTATTATCTGTAAACAAAAGAAGCTGAGCTGGCCCGGTTTGAATTTGTATGAAAAATTATAATGAAATAATAAAACCAGTAAGCAATAAATAAATAAAGGAAATAACTGCTTTTAATGTTCTCTGTTAAATGTAATTGTGACATTTAAGAATTAAGTTGCTTCTTTTTCTAATATTCATTATTTCACTAATTAGCACAATGTGTAGCAAAGACACAGATGTCTTTTATCACAGATTTTATAGAAACTACTCTGGTTTTAATCTGGTTTTGCCAAATTATGCATTTTTTTTCTTGAAAAACTGTATTTTAAGGATTTGAGCTGATATAAGGCCCTATTTATTGCAAAAGAAAAGGCATTCAGTTATGTTAGAGCTCCACTTCATCAAGACATATATGCACAGTCTTTGTTTTTTTAAAAGAGAAAAGCAATTGCTAAGACATGTCTTTGTTAACGTACCCTGCTGGTGGCGTATGGCAAAAATATTGGCACCTTGCCTGGAGAGTGCAGTAAGAACTGATAGATCTAATCTCATTCTGTGGCTGGGGAGAAAACAGACTACAGTGAAGGCCAGTCTTATGCAAGACTGTGCAAGAAGCACAAGTTCCTGAAAACAGCTGTGGTGAGGCAAACTGATTTTGCATGTCAGGGAAAGATATTTTACCTTCCTAAGTGATGGTAGAGCCTCCAGAACAGTCCGTGTTAGAGCTGGACCTTTAGAAGTCTATGTGTAATTCTGGTTTATATGCTGCTGTGAAATAAATATTTCAAGGTATACATGTTTAAGAAATAGGGCTAATTTAATATTTTACTGGTCAGTCTCAATTTCAAGTATTTAAGAACTGGAATAAAATCCTGCAGCTTCAGGACTTCTGAAAAATAAGCAGATTTTCTTCCATACTGTCATATTGCTGAGCCAAACATTCAGAGTGATGACCTGTTCCATGTGAAAAAGATAAACACTTGGCTTTTTTTTATTATTCTTATTTCTACATTATTCAAAATCTATCTTGCCAGTACTCATTTTTGAAGGGTTTAGTGGCAGTGAGTGGAGAGGGAACCTACTGTAATTTTGATGGTCCATACACCAGAAATCCTCAAGAAATATGAGCATCACCAGTCCCAAATATGAACTGGACTTCTAGCTACAAGATTCCACTCCATCTTCCAAGAAGCTATTTGAACATTAAATATCATCCTATAGCAATGATAGTTTTTATGCTTACACAGATTAAGTACATGTATTAAGCTGTGACAATTGTAGGGAGAAATAGCAGAAACCCCCTGTTTAAATTATTTAACAGAAAATAGCCTAATTTTAGAAAATAATAGAGGAGCTTTGAGAAGGTCTTTTT
>JAVJGJ010000047.1:79770174-79781554 GCA_035590215.1 Microhierax caerulescens | reverse complement strand
TGGCATTTTGTCTTTTGAGTACCTGTTACATATAATGGAGCCCGGCTTTCCTGGGAATGGCTGAACACCTGCCTGCCCATGGAAAGTGGTGAATTAATTCCTTGTTTTGCATTACTTGTGTTCATGGGTTTTACTTTACTTATTAAACTGTATGTATCTCAGCCCGTGAGTTCTTTCATTCTTACCCTTCTAGTTCTCTCCCCTGCCCCTCTGGAGGGGAACGAGCAAGTGGCTGTGTGGTGCTGAGTTGCTGGCTGGGGTTAAAGCACAGCAGGTAGAGATGGTTCTCAAAACCTGCTTTACCAATCCAGGGTGTCAGAGGTGACTTCTAGAGCTACTTTGTATATTTACTATTTTGCGTATGCACACATTTAACTTTAGCAAGGTCAGTTTTCCCATAAATTTTTGACTTAACAACATGAATTCTGTAGAATGCATACTATTTTGGATTTTATCTCTGCTTTGTAAGCCAAATAAACTTTCCTTTTTTTAAGCAATCTTGACTATATTAATTTCCTTCGGACTAATTAGCACACACAACTTCCAACAGAGAGGAAAAATTAAGTTCTGATTTCTGGTGAGAGGTGTGCTTGGATGTTCTGGCTAACGCTGCCAGTTAAGGGACCATACGGTTCACTTTCAAGTACGCTCTAAGCCTTAAAGGAACCTATTCAGCAAAACGCTGTACTCTGCAGCAGTCTGACTTTGGGAAAGCAGGCATGTTTTTTCACACTAGTAGCAGTCTCGCCACATGAGCATAGCACACTCGTGCTCAGCCAGAGCTGCCTAACACGTCTGTAAGGCCGCGGCTGCCGGTCTCCAGGCCACCTTGTTAAGAGCTGTCTCAATTACTGCTGTGCAGCAGTGCTCTCTGCCTTCTGAATGCGTGCAGTCTAGAACACACTTAATGATTTAGACTATTGCTATGATGTTTTTTTGATTGGAAGAAAACGGAGCCACGGGATTTTTTTTGTGTGTGTTTGTGAACTACAAAATACAAACAGGACAAAGAATGTGCATTATAAATAATGACTTTTTTTGTACAGCTTTGAGTATAAAACGCTTTCTACTAAAATGTGCACATATGGACACAAAATACATGCCTTATATATAGATATAGTATGCACATGAAATTTTTTAATTTCATATTTAATAAAATTTAATAAAAACCCCACAATTATTTTAATGTTTGCACTTCAGATGATACGTTACATATTAATATGGCATGCAGCTGATACAGGGCATCCATCTCCTGTGGCACATAAATGGCATATGCCGTTCATTCCTTCATGACCATGGTGTGTCCTTTTGCAGCTGAATCTGTATGGGGATGTCAGTTCTTGAAAGAGAGGTCCTGCTGGGCAAGCAGCAGGCAGGATTTCTAGGGCTGGGCTCTGTGTTGCTGGGGTTGGAAGCCAGACACCACTCGGTGTGGTGCTGCGCCAGCCCACCAAGCCCTTCCAGCTGCACTTACATCTGTGCATCATTAGAGCAGCGGAGGCTACTGCAGTCACCCAGTGGCTGTTTGTGAACAATTCTCTCACCATTTTACTGCCTGAAAAAGAAAATTTCTCTTTATCTTCCCTCCACTAGGTTCCCAGGTGTGTGAGGTGCTATGGTAGTCATTATGCTCATAACGCATATCAGGCAATAAGGCTATTTCTTAGTGCGTTTTAATATTCCGTGTTCCGATCCCATCATGCTTGAAAAGCAAACCTTGCCGTTGTTTATATTTATTTCTCCATTCTTGCCCAAAGTTTATGATTTTTGAAGTAAAGGAGGACTCTATCAACATTATTTTAAACATAGCCTTGCTGTTTTGTTGAAATGTCTTTCTTCTTACTATAAAAGGTGCTTCCTTGAGAACTGATACATTTCATACAAAATTTTGGGGTGTGGTGGTCTTACATTATAAATGGCAGAGCTATGTTATGAAATCTTGGCCTCTTTCAGTTAATATTTACTATGAATATTTAATGCAGGCATAAGCTTGGCTTTATCTTTCTAAACTTCAAGATTTCACTTAATACTAAAAAGGCATCTATTGGGTTATTTAGAAGTTTTTCAAGTGTACTAAAACTAGGCATCATCATATTCAACCCACTGGTATGATTTATTGTTATTGTCCTTTAAAACTGAAGGGGTTTGTGTTGTGGCTAAAAATTAAAGGTAAAATGTCAGACATACGGAATGCAAAGAGAATTTACTGTTGATTTAAATAAAGCCAAGATTTCTTTTGGAGTTATTTAAAAAATCATTAGTGGAAGCTTTTGCAAACTGAACTAGTGTTTGCTTAATCCTTTGTGTTTTCAGTGGAGAAGCATATTTATGAAACATGCATGAGATGTCTGGTTCTTGGCAGAAAATGTCCTGGCTGCTTTTTTCTGCAAAGCATCTCAGCCTTGGCAAAATAGGAGTAACAAGCTTTAAACAGATTAACAGTTTATCTGATTCAGTGATCATCTTGCTTTCAGATAGAGTTAAAACCATCAGAATCCTTTTCTTGATCTTACTCCTAAAGCATTCACTGAGAAGTGAGAAAGCTGCATTTAGTACAGATGTGCTATCATTGAAATTAATGCTTTTGGTGTTACTGTGATTTACTGTTTGGGTGTTATTCTAGGGTAGGTAGGCAGCCCTATTTTTGCAAATAAGTATAGCTCAAACTTGTATGTGATGATTTGTCTTGTGATAGTTTTTGAATGCAATAAAAAATTAAAAAGGAGAACTTTGAAATCCTACTTTTCTTGCCATTATCTTTTTTTTTGTTCGGCTGTTTGGAGGCTTTTTGGTTTTCTATTCAGGTATATGGCCTGTTTAAGAAACAGAAACATACGCAGTCTAGAGGGAAATAACCAGTTATGACATTCTTTATTTTCTATATATTTCTTTTTTTATTTGTTAAGTGTTCTCTGAATACTCTTGTGGTCCTTCAGATCAAAGAGTTAGAGGATACATCTCTTTCGTCAGCTGCTAAATTCTCCTGAATTTCCCTCCTTATTATGTAGTGTACTATGTGGTTTTAGAAATTCCACACTCCACCAGAAGCTATAAATCTTTATCCATGTGTTTATTCTAAGCTGATTATTCAAATACTCAGTTTTAAACATTTGCACTATGATAGCTCCAGGATCTAATGCATGCTCCTGATTTTAGATCAGCCTCTCCCAAAGAATATGCAGTCTGAATAAAGAAGATAGAAAGGAGTTGGAGAAAGAGTACATGTTAATCTACAACTTCAAAAATAAAAGTAATGATTTTGTACAACAGATACATAACAACGAGTACATAACCATGCTTTGATTGAATGGATTGCTTCACTTTCACTTACTTTCATTTATTGGGCCTGCCATATGGCCACACTTTTTCTTCACAGCCAGTGATACTATCTGCTTTTCAGTGCCAGTGTCCTAGCCCTTGAGGTTGTTTATCCCTGAAAAAAGAGAAGATCAGACTTGTAATCCACTGCAGCAATAGTCTTCCAGACTAAATCAGATTTCTCGTTAATCTCCTTGACAAGCATGAGTGTAGCTTCCTCTGCCTGAAGAAAAGCTTAGAGTTCACCAAATCTCTGGTTCCCAGCATAGCTGGTTATATTCTCACTTTTGAACTCTAAGAGCTGAAAACACCAAGTTGGTCCAATTTATTTTTAACATTGGAACTGATAAACATTTGTAAAATTACCTCAACCCTAAACTCAGCATTGCAGCCACACTGAGGATGAAAAGAGCAGGAAAGAAACATCCACTCAATTTATATACAGACCAGCATGGTGAAGGGAAGGAAAAAATAAAGGAAGAAACCAGTAAATATTTTATTTTTTTGTACTTGTTTTTAAATAGGTTCAGAATGACCAGACAACCAAAATACAGCAGATAGCATAGATATGGAACAATGTTTCTAGACCAGCCAAGGAATAAAAAGGGATGCTATTTGTATGTACGTCTACATCATAAACATATACATATACATATGATGCATAAAGCACTTTCTCATGAAGGCTAGGCTCAGCAGAAACCCTATCCAGCGCTAAGTCCTGCCTGATGTGTGTCACATACATCATGCCCTGTACACACGTAAGACCCACATGTCCTGTAGGTTAGTCCTGATGCAAAGTAAGTCCAAATGTCCTTAGAATCTCCAGACATGACTCCCCATTCATGTTTTTCTGGTTCTGTGAAACATAATCAATTCAGTTAAGAATACTCATTTAATTTCTGTATATATCTACCTACACTCCAAATGGCTGTTCCTCTGAAAATACTGAAGAGTACGGAATTAAACATGGACATCCCTGTGAAGGTGCCATTGTCTCTCAAACTGAAGCTTAAACACATAATTCAAGAGAAAGGTTTGCATGTACCTGGAGTTCTTGTCTCCTTGTCTCATTAAGTAAAGTTAATTACTGATGGTAGCTTTAGTGAGGGAAGCCAAAGCTGAAATGACTTTGTAAAATGAATGTAATTAATTGACCTAAGAAATGGAAGGTCAAGTGAGAGCAAGCGTTTTGTTAGACACCTAACCACGCAGCCATCACTCCTTATCAAGGACTACATGAATATCTGCCCCCAAAGCTCATACAGACTTGCTTTTCTGGTGTATTCCTGCCTATCCCGAGCAAATCCTTCTACAAGGAAAAAGAGAACTATTATATGTAGTTCAGCACAAAATGTTCAGGCACTAACAAGAACTTAATTTTCCTTCTAGGCATTGTTACATTATAGAGCAATGTGGTTCCTATTGCAGAAAAAAAACAAACCATGGTCCTTGAATATGAAGTTGGATAAAAGCCTTCTGGCTAAGAAAAAGATTCAAAGCATTTCTTGTAGCAGCTGTGTCATTGCTGGGTATAAACTGGAGTAGCTAATAAATTGTGGGAAAAGATGAGAATCATTTGTCAAAGGTTGAGCAGAAATAGGAAGTTGATTATTTTTCCATTAGCCTTATGCACCTTAACCAAGGTACATAAAACCAAAGTCGCTATAAGAAATCCCCAAACTTGGTAATTGCATGCAGATAGTCTTTGCACTTATCTGCTGTTAGAAGGGGGAACTAAGAAGAAAACTTCAGGATAAGTGCTGTTGGATACTTGGCCAGGATCAAGGGCTTGCTTTCCATCTCCTGTGGCTACCAAGGTGTGGAGGAAAAAAGGCAATACAGTTTTTTCAATGATGCTTTCTCTTTGTGAGAGAAATGGGAAACCTGAAAGCTGCTTGGTGAGTTTTTACTCCTTTCAGTGAAACCCCAAGGAATCATATTCTGGATTTTAATTAAGCTGTGCTTTTAGGTATACTTCTTCCTGATAAGCTAAGGAACATTGGTTTAAAGGAATATAAAACTTGAACTGTTGAGAATTTCTTTTGATATTTTAAAGCACTTCTTTTAATACCATGCATAAAGGAACTAAAATAACTGTAGCATACAAACTTACAGACTTGCTCATCTACTGAATACCTCCAAGGTCAGTGGAATCAGTGAAAGGAATTATCCTTATCAATTTCTGTTCTGATATTAGGAATAGCATTTATGAAAATGGCAAAAATATCCTGTTAATTTTCAATTTAGAATGCTGTCATGATAGAAAATGTATATGGATTTATTTCTATTAATGAATATAGTGTGTATACAACATTTAGGATCCTGGATAAGTGTGGGCACCTGAGGTGCAGGTGAGCCTCTGTTCTAGAAATGGATAGATCTATTGTAGTAGCATGATGTCTAAAGGGAGAGCATGTCCTTAAATTGAACAAGCTGGTACCTATTTAATATGAAATATTATCTTCCTTCTTTAACGTAGGTGCTTGGATTAACACAACTCATCCTTCTGGACCTTGGTTCTGTCTCAGTATAATTTCTTTTCCCTGCGAACTGCAGCAAATGCTTAACGCTGCCCAGATGATGCACTCAGAGCTTCCTTTTGTTAAGCCTAACGGATCCAGAGGAATCAGTGTGCTGTTAAGGATCAGCATAAAGGGTTTGGATATGCTGTAAAGCCCTAAAACACTCCTGTATTGCAGTTTATAACCAAGCAGGACCAGACACATCCTTCTGGCGTAAAGCATGGCAGAGAAGGGCTGAGAATGAGCACCCTAAAAATGTGGTGATGAGTGACCTAAGGAGCCCAGTGATCTCCAGCAGCTAAGGTGTGCCTACACTGTCAAAAGGACTGTAATCTTTATATATTTCAAACTCATCTGATTAACTCAAATTAGCTAACTTGCATTGAAATATTGGGAATTTTTATTTAACAATCAGAGTTTGCATTAAAGTCTATAGAGAAGCTACTGTTTCCACTCAGGTTTCTGACCAAATTAAAGCATAGTTGCTTTCTCTTTGGTGCAATTCCACCAGTGCTGTTAGTGTAGATTTGACTTATCCTCGAAATATTTTGAATAACTACCTAATTAGGCCAAGATTATCAACTTCAAATTTAAAAATGTAAACTTATTTTTTATAAAATAAAGTATTTCTCTTACTGTGAGCTAAATGCTTAGAAATTACTTTAAGAATTGACCAGGGCAGACTAGAAACAGAGCAAATTTAGCTGCCTAGCAAGAAGAAAACTCACACATTTCACAGTTTTCAAACACACTTTAACACAGAAAATTATGTGTTTCCAGGTTGCCACATTCTGAGGGATGTATTTCTGTTGTAACACATTTTACTGTATTTAATATGTAAACTGAGCAAAACCAATTTGATTGTAGTGCTTAACCATAAGGAATGATGGGAAAAGCAAAGTGATTTGGGAAATAATTTAATCAGTGAGAAGAAAAATGAGTACAAGTGGAAATAAATGTCAGGATGAAACTAACTCAGGAGGAAACAATATAGTTTATACATAAACTCCTTTGTTTAGTGACTGCTGTGGAACTAACTGACAGTTTTGTAGCTATCCATCTGCACCAGTTAAAGCACCCTCCTACCAAAGCTTTTACCAAACAGCACTTTAGTTAGAAGACCTTTGAGGAGCTTTTAATGCATTTGTAAAAAAAAAATGTCTCAAGATGAAAAATGACAAAAAAATTAAGTCCAGAAGCAATACTTTCTGTTTAATTATTTGCTTATTTGAATGACAAAGAAAAGAAGGGAAGTCCGCTACTTTAATTGTAGGTGAATTACAAAAAATATATGGAGAGCTTTATTGTCTTAAGTGACTTCTTTTTTTGTGGTATAACCAGGAGGATTATTTAAGAATAATAAATATATTGCCTGAATACAGAAATAACTGAGATAACAATGTGATCCAACTTAATATTTGTAAAACAGCATACACAGCTTGAGTTACATGACTAGCCTCTCCGAAATGAAGGCATGCACCCATATATCAATATGCAAGTTACTTGCTTTCATATGTTTTCACAGAATCCAACCCATTAAATCTAGCTACTGCACAGTTAGTGCCAGTTACAAATTTAATGTGGCTATTTGACAAAATTGTATTTTACCATGAAGCACAATGTAGCCCATGAAGCCCATCATTCACTCTATAAATCTCAGTGGTAAATTAGCAGCACCCCATGTATTTGTAGAGGTTTGTGGTGAATTACAAGCTAGGGAACAGGATTGCTTGGTATGGAAACTTAAAACGGGATGGAGCTCACTGTTGTTACTCACCCAAAATCGTCTTCTTCAACTGCCTTTCATTGTACCCTCCAGAACACATGGACTTTAAGCACTTTATTTGTGTCACATGCTGTGGTTACTTTAAAAGCTGGTGCTAATAATATGCCTTCTTAGGAAAGCTCAGAAAACAATGGATACGGAATTTATTTGGGTGATAATGCAATGTGCATATTTTTTCTGCTTCCAGATGTCTGGGCCATTGACCAAGAAAAAATACTTTGACTGCACTCTCTCACAGCTGCTTCACATGTGACATTCACGGTCACATTGTTTCATGGCACATGAAACATGTAGCTGTGCTTGGTCAGATTTGTCTGGTGTCCCAGACAAGTCAGTCCTGTTCTGTGTAAAGCTTTCTGGAGGACCAACACTTTGGAGCTCGCTGTACTTTCAGCAGAGAGCAGAGACCTCAGCAAACACCAGCACAGCAGTTATGGTCTTCTTCTGTTGCTGGGGCTTCCTCAGCATTATACAAAACCCTCTTCCACTGAGAAATCACAGCAGTCTTCCTGTTCTCCACTTCTGAAGGCTTTCAGCAGGTAGCTACGGGTTTCCTGGAAAGTATCTGCAGATAGGCTATTAGAGATATATGTCAGGGACAAGAGCAGGCAGAGATGAACAGAAAAGAAGATGGACATTTCCTCTGTTTTTATGCTTTCCTCACTAGCTATCTCTGTGTGTGAGATCCACATTACTCCCATCCGTGATGCAGTTGGATGTGTGCATCTCGCTGCAGAATTCACATTCGCCTGTATACAAAATCTCTGACTCCAGACTTCCTAGTGGCTATGGTCCTTTCTTCCCTCAGTTATCATAGTAAAGCCTGCCATTTATTTGTTAATATTTTTGTACACTTTGGCTTTTCACCCCTGATTTTTTTTTTGTTTTTCCTTTTTTCAAGCCACAATGAAATTTAGTACTATTTCTCCACCAATTTCCCCATTCCTATCACTTAGATGCATTTTAACTTTAACACAAATATTGTTTTTCAGAACTAGTTCACCAGTTTCCGTTTTTCCTTTGTTATTTTTCTATTTCCTCAAAGTTTAAGATGTATGTGTGTGTGTATATATATATCTGTATATATCCTGGAACTGATGTAATACCACAATGGCAAATACTTAAGCAATGGCTCATAAGAGCTCTAAAATACTTCTAATTATCTATAAACAACAGAAAACAAAGAAGAGCTTACCCAGTTTTACAGCACCAGTACAGTAAACAGCACTACTGTGGGAATTATTTGTCATGGCTGACAGGAAACATCAAAAAGTAATATTTGAAGGAAGGACAAAATAAAATTCCTTGATGAATTATTCTTTATTTTATGAGAAACTATCATAAAATTCTGGTGAGACACTATGGTATTATTAGTTCAATTGTTTTAGTTTATTTAAGTCTAACCATTGCAGTCATTAATGTTTAATGGTTCCACCTAAATTTTCAAAGCTTTGCTTGCAGTGGAGTCTCACTAATCTTGTTAAAGTCAATGAAAGCAGTGTTTGTAAATCCCAAGCAACTCCGTGGAAGTTTTGCAGTTATGCCAGAAATCCTCAGGTTTTGGTACTGAGGATGATTGTACTGGAACACATTAGGGAGACAGTGGTAGCTTCATAGCAAATCTCAGCATTTTGGAAGGAAGAAAAGGCAGAATTGCAACACATAGGTTCTGTGTAAGTAGATATATGTTCCATATGTATTGAAATTAGAGCCACATAAGAAATGGTATAATTAAAACCCCCCACATTCAATACACAATGCTGAATATTTTCTCAGTCCTTCTGCAGCTATTCCATCTCCCTACAAGTTATTTTACTATTTGTTTATCTCTTAAATAGCATGAAGCAGCTATAAAAGTAAATAGTAAATAGACAAAAGATTTTTCCTTCTTTCAAATGTAGTATTCCTTTCAAAAGATTTGCATGTCAAACGATAGGGTCAGGCAGACTCCCTCTGTTAAGATTGTTGTAAGGAACTAGGGAGAAGGAGATGTGGGAAAGGTTACAGTCAGAACCTCTGCAGTGAGGCAAGGAGATGAGAATTAGTTTCTGGGAAAATAACATCTTTTTTCTCTCACACAATTCTCTACTCACTGTTAGAAATTACTTTCTCTGTGATTCTGAGAGTACCCCATTAAAGTCCACTTATTCCAGGAGCAATTTGTTTGTTTTTTATATGTTAGTAATAAATATTCACATTTAAATACAAAACTCCCTAACATTTTTGAACTACCAAGTACCTGTATAAACACAATAAAAGTGAATTATTTTGGGAGTAGTAGAATTATTAATGCCTCATTGCCTACAGATTTTATCTTTGTCCCCTAACTCTTCCAAGAAAAGTAAGCCCAAGTTTTCCATCATCTCATGACATCCACCAGAAGTACATGCTGTGGCTAGCCAGGGTGCTAGACACGTGCCTGCATGGCCATTTGGCTGATTCCAACCACAGCCAATGACTTCTGAATTTCTGTCTCCCTTCACATCAGAGAGGCATATTTGGGCCTCTTTCTTCCAGTTGCCAATTTTTGTGAGACTTGTAGTAAGCTAGTAATTGTAGAAGGTTAAACCACCATCTTCTGTCTTGTAAAAGCGGATCAAGAGATTTACATGTTGGTAGGGAAGGAGAGATGGGCAGGTATAGAAACAAAGTCTTATATTTTTTATAAGAAACTTCAATTTACTTTCAAAGGCTGATTAGAAAATCAGTTACTACATAGATTTTATTTATTTTGGCACAGTTTAAGTTTATTCAATCATAATGATAATTCTTAAACATTGTACACCTATCAAAACATTTCTCAGCAATGGAGAGAGACTACTAGATTTGGATTATGAAGTGGGAATAGCATTAAGAGCCTAGTGCTGTGTGGAAATGGCTTTACTGGAGGATAACGATGTCTCACAGAGTTCTCTGCCCTAATGAACCTTTATCTGGAACTGTTTCTGTCATTCATTCGTCTTTCAGGATTAGGTGTAGCATTATACTGCTCATAATCTATTAGCTGTTTTCCTGGAGACCCCTGATTCTAATTGCTGCCACATATGAGGCATCAGGCCAATAAATCTAGAAAAGTTATATCAGGGAAAAATAGTTCCTACATGACCAAAATTGTCTTCATTGGCTTCTGACTGCTCATTGCTATTGAGTGCTCTATTCCATGTCAAAGTAGTACTCAGATAATTATTATTTTAATTATTTTAATTCCTTTTCCAAAATGTTCAATTTTGGAAAAGTTTAGCCTGTGCCCAAACTACAAATAGAGATCTGTTGTTGTTTGGGGAATTTCTTTATTAATGTTTTGTATAAAAGTCTCCTCTTTCAGTACAATGTAAAAGTTGTGGAATTTTGCAGGGGGAAGAACTGCAAAATCTAATTCTCGCTACAGCACAGAGCTCTTAATCCTCCTAACCTCATCCTTCTTTCAAGAAATACTGAAAAGCGTGGGGAAAAAAAGTGTAATTTATATCTGTAGTATTTTGGATTTCTTATATGGATCATATGAAACCTTTTTCTTAGGTACTAAATTAGGATAAAATAAAACGAGCATGACTCTATCAGTACTTCTACTACAGTAGGCTTCCAGATAGAACATTGGAAACTCCGTGGACAGAATAAGAGGAAAATAATGTAGACTCAGGAAGCTTGGCATAGTCAAGTCAAAAAGCTTGATAGCGTTATGGTCCGAATAGACTAATTAAACTAGATTAATTAATTAATAATATGCAGGATTGGATTGTTTTAACCGACTTTA
>JAVJGJ010000047.1:79749177-79770074 GCA_035590215.1 Microhierax caerulescens | reverse complement strand
AGATTAATTAATTAGAATTTACTGTCTTTAGTTCTTTATATTATAGTTTTGGGTTTTGCTAGTTTTCCACCAGTGCACTGCAGCTTTGCTGTCTTTGAACTTTGCATCCTGAGAACAACTGATCCTTCTCCTTCTGTAAGATAATGTTGACAAAAACTGTCCAAAGATGCACCAAAAGGTAAACTTTCTGCTTTTCTTTAGAAAAGTAGTAAAAAGTGCAAGAAGATTCATTGAAACTTGAGGATTTTAAAGAGCACAGCGAAATGCATAAATCAAAGCAAGAATAAACAGGAACTGCATCAGATAGCTGTTAAGTAGATGCATTACAAATTAGTATCACTTAAGTTATGGGAATATCAGTGCTGCTTGGCATGGGCCTACAAGTCAGATTTCAAAATACCCTTCTCATTCTAGTGAGAAGATGCTGTATGACAGAGATGTAGGTGGTCACTGTGAGGTATTCATTGGACAGACATCATCTCCCAGATGGCCACATAGCATATAAGCTATCGGTGGTGTGAATCCAGGTTTTGCAATAGTTCTAATGGATTTTAAGTCCAATAATTGTGATATCCTCAGGGTATAGTACCTATTTTTTTGTAATAACTTGCATGTCTGTGTTTTGTTAAAATGCATATAGCTGTTTTAATCTAGTTTCTTCTCTTTGTAAGGCACTTGGAAAGGTTTCTGAGAGCTGTATCTAGGATTCACCTTTGTACTGAAGGAGAAAGATGAGAAGATGGACATGATTATAAAGGGTAAAGCCTACACAGACCCAGATGAAGAAAAGCAGTTTACAGTAGTAACCTCAGGGCCTTTCTCCTTAATAAGCCTTTCTATTTGCTTCTGTAAGGTCTTGCAGTGAGTTGGTAGTGGTCAACAGTACAGCTTGCATAGATATTCATAGATATATCTTATTTGTGACTAGTAAGTATTTATTAGTCATAAATATCTGTTATGATATTAGTCATAAATATCTACATAAAATCTGTAGATTGTTATGATATCAAACATAAATATCATTGGAGTCTTTTATGAAGTTACAAACTTAGATTAGGAGAAACAACATAAATGTGTGCAACAAAAATATAGCTGAATGGGGACCTTGTGACTTCTATGCTCCTGCCAAGTTCAAGAAGGAATGACAGCTGGTGAGACTGTTAATAGGTGAGGAAGACTTATTTAGCAAAATTTTCGGCTTGTTTATGTGGGACTGGCTGCTTATCTTCTTGAGAAACTTTAGTATCAAACTCATCAATAAGAAGCCCATGTTTCTCTACTAGTTTTAGTCAGTCATGAAGGATAGGCTTCACAAACATGTTGTAATACCACAATCAAATTGTTTTTTAACTCCCTAAGCACCCTCATAAACTTAGTAAGTGATACTGGGTGAAATCCAAAGCCAAATTGAAATTCTAGTGGTGTATTTCCTAGCTTCTGCTCCAGCACCGTAAGCTAGAACTTCACCTACAGTTAATCATCATAGAACTGATAAATTCACCAGGTGAAGATCATCCTTTTTTTTTTTTTTGTTCTGAACCTGGAACAGAGTTCATAAATTTCTTTGCACTTTATTCTCTAGGGAAGTAAAATTGTAGTAATAATCATATGAAATGGAATCATTGTACTCTTTTAGGCTTTTTGTCAAGTGTAGAGATACTGCCTGTGCAATATAAATGTGAAGTTAATTTAATGAAAATAAATAATATAGAAACACTTGTTTGTATTGAAGGTTATGAAGAAATAGTATTTTTAATTGGACTCTAATAAGAAATAGATATTTTCAAGCAAGTGCAATGTTCAAAGTTAAGTAGGCTGAAATACCCCAAGGACATCATCTTTACATATACAATTTTCAGCACAGAATCTGGCAACCTACCGTGGTAGCACTGTGTGTGCATGAGGCCTCAGACTAACGTACACACCATCACAAAAACAGCAGCCATCAAGTTATACTCAAAAACTGTGATGTGCAAACCACAACACCATCCTTACTGTTATCCTTGCCCTACTTTTATTCAAAACATACAGCTACAACTCTTCATTCTTTTTCAGACAGAGGAAGGGTTCTTGTCTGGAAGATTTATGATCTATATAAAATACATATGGGGAATAAGAAATGACATTTAACAAAGACAGTAACTCATCCTATTACTCACATGATTACTGATAGTTAATATGAATGTTGTCACTGGTTTCTGATAATGTGATCATAGTTAGGCTGGTGGTTTTTTGGTCTTCTGGAAGAATTCAGCATATGGTGACAAGGAAGGTATTTCACAGACTTAGAAAAACATGGGGCAGCTGTGAGACAAATTAACTTGGGAAGTATATAAACATTAAAGGCAGAAAAACTTCATACAAAATAAAAAAAAAAGATGAAAGAATGCAAAGTTTTACACAAAGGCTCTCTCAGATCTTGTAAGTGTTAATTAGTGCGAATAGATGTATGAATAGTTTCCTTTATTCTGAATTCTTGTCCAGATTGTATTAAATAGTTGGACTTTAATAGAAAATTATGGCCAGAATCACAGTCATCAAAAATAACCCTGGCAGGGCCAAACCTTGCGGTTGCATCCAGCCTGTGTTTGGAGTATCAAAGGAAAAAAAAATCTTCATTTTTATGGTCCTTTCACCAAACTTTTATGCCCAACCACTAGCTAAAGGCTTGCTGTGGTATAAATTCCTTTCTTTGGCAGGCCGAGTGCAACATCTTTTATGTGGTGGTTTGTTTTTTTTAAACCCACAAAGATCCTCCATGCTGACTCAAAAGTGTCAGCAGATTTAAGTCTTAAATGTGTCAGTGAATCAATGCTAAGCAGCTGTAGCACAGTCAACATTTTCTCTTTGTAGTGCATGCTTTTCTTCTTCTCTAAGGTTATGCTAGCAGGCCAAATACTGTAAGCCATAAGGATATACAAGGTAAGTCGTAAGTCATGTGGGCCAACAAAGCCTAGACTTGGCCTTGCCTTTGACAGAGGTTGTAAATTTGACAACATTGACCTAGACGCATGGGCATAGCTATTATTTAATTGAAGTACATTTCCTGAATGGTCTATGGGAGACCAGTGGCTAAAGCTGTTCTTCTCTGGAAAAGTCTTTGAAAGAGGGCAGTACTGCTATTACTCTTTTAAAGGTAGGGTAAGGTGCAGCCAGACTATAATTCACACTTAAGCTTGCAGTTGTGCAGAAACAAACCCAAAGACTTCATTTTAACATTATGATTGAATTTATTCTGCACCAGTGAAGACTCCAGGTGTGCTTCCAAAATCCTGTTTATAGGCAAAACCATGGGGTGTTTTCAGCTCAAAACCTCTAACAGAGGAAAAGGAGCTTCAGTAGTCAAATAATAAAAATCCCAAATAGATATCTTGTTTATTCTTGTTATAATTGGTCCCCCATAGTGTTGCTAATAAAATAAATGACAGCCAGAAAGCAAGTGAAAAAACAGAATATCCACTCTTTTCTTTGCAGCTGTTTTCAGGAGGCCTTAGGCTTGGATGCTGAATTGTTGCTAAGTTTTCCTTTAAAAACACCAAGCCTTGCTTTAAGCTTTTATATGATATTCAAGTAGAAACCTTATGTACAAGTTGCAAAGTAAAAAATTAATCTAAAGCACTAATATGTTTATATTATTTATATTGATGTTTCCACATCAGTGGAAAAATTGGACAAATATGTAAATACCCTACCACTTATAACATGGAGCAATTTACTTCCCTGTCGTATTTCAGGGCTGCTATTATGTGACTAAACTTATTAATTAATACAGTGAATGAAATAGTGAAGATACCAGCAGAATTTCTTTTGATTTGATAAACATAATGTGCTTTTATCAAGGCTTCTCTTATATACATTTATATAAAGCTATTGAATAAAGGAATAAATAGAAACAAAACCGAATAAGGCACTAGTTTTTCACCTTATAGTCCTGGAAGCAATGTAAGAATTGTTAGGAGTCTTGGATTATTTTGGATGTCTTAAAAAATTGGTGGCTACCTCATTACTGAAATAATGCTTCATGCAAAGAAAGTTTTGAGAAAACTTGTTATGAGCTTAAAAAAATTATTGGCAAAATAAAAATTAGTTGTTCAGACCCTACATCCAGGAGACATTGACAAGTCTAATCTTTCTGTTTATCTCTTCAATAAATCTTAATTTTAGAAGAAAGCTGCCATTTCAAAGTCTTCTTTTTTAGCTAGCAGAACAATAAAGAGGATGATGGAATTCCTATTTCATAAATCACATTGCAGAACATATATCCAGATCAAAAAGAATGTCTTCAGTAATATTTTTCCAATCCTGTTTCAGATGGATCAGATCTTTAAAGACATTTTTGTATCTTGTAATAATCTAATGGCTTGCCTGTCCATTCAATAATTCCTATTAGTACTGATGCCTTTCACACCAAGCCTTTTTCACTTCAACCTTTATAAAATTTTTGTATCTGCTATTCCTAAGAAAACCCAGTGCTCTTAACAGTCTGATACTGGAAAGTCATGCCTGGAAACCTGTAGGTGAGACTTTTGCTGTGCCTTAAATGCCTTTATTACTACTTTCCTGAAACTTTCAGCCTGAGATCCAAGTCTAGTGTAACCACACCACTGTAGTGTTACCACCTTTACTTACCTCTGAGGGCAGCTGCCAGTGCAATATTTTCAGTTTTTCACATACCACAGTAATGGGACAACCTCTTCCTTTCTGTGTTAAAAACTACTGAAAACAAACAAACAGAAAAACGATGAAAAATTCATTGAAAAGTTTGCATAACGATACAAGCCTTGCAGTACTAGGTATTTTTCAGTGTAAATAGGTTCTGATTGTTTCCCCAGTCTGAGCCATTTCCTTAGCTGCAACTTGTATTTGGGCATTAGCACGAAGAAATGTATGACTTGAATGTCTTTGAAGGTGCTGTGAGTATTTGGTGAATAAAACCTGAAGAAAATCAAGGCATCCTCATGGCACTTAAAGTGGCACCATTACCGGCTCTGGTTACCGAACTGTCAGCCAGTGACTTCACTTAAAACAGTGTGTTTTCTTTCTTCTGTTGCCTGCAATTATTTTAATGCTAATATTCTGCTATACATTAAATTAGTTTACTGATAAATACTGCCTTGATATTAAGGTTGCTTACATTCTCCCCTTGGTTTCCTAATATTTAAAGGACATTAACTGTACAAGGGTTTTTATGAGTACTCTGTGGGAACTGAAACGGGACTGACAATGTAAAAAAGTATGGTTGTAGATGAACTGTACTTTTAGATTACTCTTATTTTTGTCTGGAACCGCTCTCTATGAACTATTCCATTATAAGGTTTAAGACTGGAAAAGAAAATTTCTAATTCATTAGTAGCAATATGGAAATCAGCCTTGGTTTGCATCTGAGTTGACAGGTTAAATATTAAAAGCTAAGAAGAAAAATAAGAATTCTTGACTCAGTTAATTCTAAATGATATAGCACCTTTTACACCATGGTGTTATACTGTGCCTTGAGAAATATTCATATGAAATATTATGTAGGGTTATTTTGTACTGTCATCTTTAAAATACACTAGTTTATGACATATTATATCCATGGAAAACTGTAATAGCCATGAGTCAGAGAATTATTTAAGGATATAGCTCACTTCTGATGGAACACTTAATTTCAATGTTACTATTTTAGATGTAAAATTATTTTTTGATTTAAAATTAGGCATATGCATTTTGTAACAAATAAATGCAAGGAGCATTTATATTTAGTTTTAATTACAAACCAAAGAGTTACAACTAATCTTTTTTTATAAGCAATAGAATACCGCATTCATCCCAGTAGCTGATGTATAACATAAGAAACCCTTAATAATGGAAATTAAAATAAATAAATGTCCAGCTTCTGTGCTTCCAAGAGGAGGCTGATAAATCTTAGTGCAAATGCATTGAGATTTATATAGTTACAGAGCTATAGCTTAGAGACCATACCATTGAAAAGGTATATGCAATATCTCACAGTATTTGTATTGCAGTTCTTCAAGTGCAAATTGGAAGGGAATTTTAAAATCTTCTGAAAGTTTGAAAGTTCTTAGACAATTTCTTTTAAATGAGTTTATCTGCATTTTCACATTAGATTTCCTGAACATTTTGTTTCTCAAAATTTAATTATATGCTGTTTGTTTAATCTATTTATTTGATTTATAAACCTAAAAAACCCCAACAACCTTTTAATTTCTTCTTTTTTATCTTCTCTAATACTCAACTATCTATATATTCCTGTGCTGTATGGTACCTACGCATAATTTGCAACTGTTTTTTTTCTATACAAACAATTCATGATTAATATAAATGAGCTCAGATTGATTCAGATACAACAGGGGCTGAAGAGTGATGGCTGATGCAAACAGGAATGGTAATGTGTATTGTTCTTACTGCATGAAGAATTACACTACGTCATGCATTAAAACGATTAATTGTCTTTCAGGATATCAAAGACATTAGCAAACAACATGATGGGAAATATGTAATGTTTTATCTGATGGGGACAGTATACCTCAGAGAGGATGGTAAGGCTGGAGGAGCATCAGCAGGATTGTCAATGGGAGTTTTGGAAGCTGGCTGTGTGGAGCAGAGCAGCTGCTTGGTCTAGGAAACATACCGCCCAAAGGAAGCCTTTTACAGTGAGCTCCCTTGCTGACTCTTTTTCAACAGCTGCATTTTAATATACACCATGATGATGATCATTATCATCACCACCTTCCTTAGATGGGTAAAGGTCCAATTGAGTTAATCAACGGTGGAGGCTGGAAAAAAGCAGTAACTGTCTGGTGCCAGTCTCACAGATGAAGAAGCAGAGATCTTTCAGAGCAGTGACCCACACCTCAAAGTCAGCCTCTAAAACGCCAGCATCTCCCTTGTTTGACAGTCCTGATGCACTTGTTCTCCATCCTCCAAGCCTGATGTGTTTCAGTTGTAAATGTTTCTGAAGACACAGCATGCACCCCCTCTCTCTCACAGTAATATGGGAGAATTTACTTTGGAGGCCACTGTATCACTAATCAGTGATTTTTTTCAGTGATACATTCATGATAGCAAAACATGCCTGTAAGTGAAACGACCCATGAAGACCTCTCTGGCTTCATGAAAGCTATCAAGTTATATCCTTACAGCTAATCTAATGTCTCAGAAAAGGCTGGTTGCATCTACACTGCCTGGCAGGACTGTTCCCTGGCCTGAGTTAAATTGAGCACCGTGTCCAGACATGGCCTGGGAGGGTGCTGAACGAAAGCTGTCCCTTGGACCTCACTGGTAATATGACAGTGCTAACGTGCTAATCCCTTAGCTCTGACCTTTTTGGTTTGTAAATGTAGCTTTCTACTGCTGTGTCTGTTGTCTTGTCTTAAATAATAATTTCTTTATATGCAAGACTGCTTTTTTTTTTTTCAGTATTTAGCAAAATGGGCTATGCTACTACTGCAGCTAATAATTATTTTTATATTAGCCAGTCATGGAAATATTTCTTTGGCATTATTTTAGTAAATTTCCTTTATATGAATATATCACATTGCTTGAATATCACAAATTACATTTGTATTTATGAATAGCTTGTGGTCCAATTTAATTGGCAAAAATCACCTTCAGCACAAATACAAGAAAATAGAATAAACCAAGTCTTTCACCTTTAACTACCATTTCCAGTGACCTGGTGGGCTGATGACAGGGAAAGTATTTGTGTTGTTACCACACAGTCAATCAGGGACCTCTTGGGTGTTAATCAGCAGTTCTAATTGTATCTTGCTTAGCTTTATGAAGAGTTCAAGCACCTCCACTTTTATTTATACACACTGTGATGGACCTGTTCACTGGCATGTGTTTAGAACTATGCCAGAAATTTAAGTTCACATGCAAATGTAGGGAAGTAAGATTTCAGATAATGAGGAACATAAAAGATGGGTGTAAATGCACAATTTTCAATTTGCATAAAAATAGTACCCATCACCCAACAACAATTTTAAAGCTGTCTACATTATTCCATCTGAACAGATAATTTACTTTGGCGTTAGGCTATTTTTTGCCCAATCAAAACAATCATCCTGATCAACTCTAATGACATAATGTTTAAAATAGGATTATTTTGCATGATCTGCTGCGGGGCATTAAAAATTGTATTTCCTTCCAGGCTAGACTACATTAGTTCTTGTTCACTTGCTTAATTTCAAGGGAAACTTTAAGGAAACTGGCACTAATTCTCACTTAATTGGAATGCCAATAGTTTCAACTCTGAAGTACTTAAACATTTCAGCTTTCAGCAGTAATATTCAACTTTTCATAATGACTTTTTGAGTTTAAGACAGATAATGATTTTTTTAATATATATATATATATTGTTGCTGTGTCCATAACAGCAGGGGGGGTTGCGGAAAAAAACAAACTTCCAGAAATTTCTGAAATGTCATCGAGTGATGCTTTAAAAAAATTCTAAATTGTGTCTAAAAAATTTGATTTGTCATATGTATGCCAAGAACTCAAAGAATGACAAAAAATTACCATACTGAATCCCAGCAATGCACCATCTACTCCAATACTTGTCCAGCAGCTGCCAGATGTGAGGAAGATTTAAAAATCTTAATGTTTAGTGTTCAAGCCCCTTTCTTCATTACAGACATCCTTTAAGACTGAAGAATCCACGGTTGGTCCTGACTTTCTTCCTCTGGTTTGAAGTCATTTACTTTTTATCTGTCTTGCCTGAGACAGCTGTTTCATTTCACTGATAGATGTTATGTCACCTTACAGCTATCTTGGGCTTCTTTCACTTTATGAGGGCTGCTTTCCTCTACACATTTTCATTTCAACTCTTGTCGTCTTATATAAATGATGAGCTCTTTAAAAACACACTACTGTAATCTATTGGCACAGATCAAGGAGTGTCTGCAATCCACAAATGAAACTGGTGTGTGGGTTGTGGTTATCTCAACTCTATTCTATTCAAGACACCAGAATCATAAACTTTGACATTTCACAAAGGAAACAAAATGCTCTTATATTTTATCTGGCATAACTATACCCTCATTTGTTTCAATTGCCTCAGATTACACTGGCGATATATACTGTTAGTAACAAGACCAGTTATATCAAAGATAATAATAAAAATATGTTTGTTTCAGACTGAACTGAATTTTCAATTTGGTTGCTTTCCAAACTAGAGCAGCAGTAGTAGTAGTATATTAATCTGCACAATTTAAGCTTTAATGGGCTAGGAAGCATGCTTTTACATTAGTATCATTTAAACAT
Organism: Microhierax caerulescens; assembly: GCA_035590215.1. Lineage (NCBI taxonomy): Eukaryota > Metazoa > Chordata > Aves > Falconiformes > Falconidae > Microhierax > Microhierax caerulescens. The sequence goes on along the minus strand of JAVJGJ010000047.1, from coordinate 79,760,810 downwards.
GAAGTACTGTAGTTCTATTACAAATAAATCAGCTTCTGCATGCACGTCTGAATAACCAGGATTTTTACAACTTGTATTGCTTTTTCTTTTCTCTAAAAGGAGGAGACAGTTCTGAAGGGATCGACATGGGGGCTGCAAGCTGCAACAAATAATGAAAAACATACCTAACAGCAGAGGTGAACACACTTCTCCTCTCAAAAAAAATATACAAGCAAACTACATTAATTTGTGGAATTTGTCATTTTTTCCATCCATTGTGGTGTTGTTTAATGCCTGATTCAAGCACATCGCTCAGATCAGTGGAGGAGGAGCCCACACCAGCCACTCTCAGTGTACATACATGATTCCTGGGCTGTGTCTGTGTAAGTGCTCTGATACACAGCCTTTCTGGTTTTGTACATTGCTCTGTCCTTGCCCATGATCCAGTACGAACCAACTGGTTTACTCTGTCTTCTGTAATTAGAGGCCCTTTCCTTTATGCAGGAGGATGAAAGCTTTTCCAAGGGCCGTGGTGGAAAACCAGAGAGGGGAGATCGCATTGGCCAGGTGGCCAGAGTCTTTGGTGGTAGAGAAGAGCATCAGGAGGGTGGAGAGCAAATATGAACTTGGACAATGGAGTCTCTTTACAAATTTCCATGATATTATTTCTGATATAGACCTGGCTTCCAGGTATCAATTGGAAAAAAAAAAGGGTTGGAAGCTTATCTTAATTTGACACCGATTGTTATCTGCATGCATCAGAGAAACTGAAGAAGCATTAAACTTCACTGCATGAGCAAAAATACAGTCTTCATTAAATTCACTATGTGGGAAATTGGACCCTTAATTTTTACAATAGTAAAATTCTGATGGTGGTGGTATTATTTTTTATTTCTTATTTGAGGGTTATTTTTCTGCTTGAGTATTAAATAATTTTATGATATAATTTATGTGTTAATATGAAGCTCATAAGTATAGATACATGTTTCTATTAAAACAGATTTTGTTAAGTTATAATTATATTGAAAATCTTTTATTTTCATATGAACTTCATGAAAGTTGCAGTTTTATAATGCTTTGCCTTTACTGAATCTTGTCTTCCACTTCTAGAGTATGATGAATATAGCTTCACTTGGCCTGAAGTATACTTAAGTACACTCTTAGTGGATATGACAAGCTCTAAATGTTCAGTAAATATCTTCATTATAAAACTCTACAGAAAAAAAAAAAAAAAAGATGTTAAGACAACAATGCTAAGGTTATAAAGCCAAGTGCTGGCCAGTAAAGGCACTCCAATGTGCAGCAAAATTTATCACCCCTTCTGCTGTTAGTCATTTATTAAGAAATGGAGTAGTCCCCTTTTTGAACAGGAGCTGTGCTTCTGCGAGCAGTGATGTTGTGACCTATTGCTTCAGCAGTGCCTGGAAATAAAAATAATTGGTAATAAATGGAACACAGCTCAGTCATTTATTTAATAATATTTATTGTTAATGTTAAGCTGATCCTTCAGCTAATGTGATAGTATTTTTTCACCTGAATTAGGTACGATTTTAAACAGCAGAAGAAAGAGAACAGGTTCAGGTAATGCCTGTCCAATAATTAAGATACAACCCTGGCTCATGAATGACATTTGAATTTAGATCTGACACTTTGTACCAAGAGCAGGCAGACATTATGGGAGAAGAAACTGTTCACAAAGTGTTCACTTATAGTGACTAATGAAAGATAAATGTTATGATCAGGACATTTAGAATCTTCAAAAATTCTTAAGAATATTGCTTTTGCAATATTTAATCTCCAGATCTGTTAGATAGCCTGTTCATCTCCAGAAGCACTAAACCCTAAAAAGGGAGCTGCCTTGCTGAGGACCTGGCAGTAAAATTCTTTAGAAACAGTAAATGCTGCAGTAATTGTAACTGTAACTACATGAATAAAAGACCTTAAGTGCCTGAGAAGATGGGCTTTCCGAGTTACCTTCTGGCTACTCAAATACTCTGAGTGTCTTGAGGAGATAAAAGCACACATAAAGTGAATCGTTTGGTTTCCAGCACAGCTGGGCTAAGCACTGGGGAAGGAGCCTAGCTGGGACATATTTCTGTTAGGTCATTTAATAAAAAATGCTAGAGGTGGCCTAAAGTTGAGTTTATTGTCCTTCAAATCTGGTTTCTTCACTCCTTGCATGGGTTATAGCTTGAATATAGTGGAAGAGTTGAGACTTCTCCTTTCTGCTACTTTGGCAATATGTGTATCATGTTTTATTTATACAACTTCTGTCCCTACCCTGGAAACTCTTGTTTCTGAGACAAAGAAGCATCTGGCCAAGAAACCAATTTCTTCTTAATGACCGTGTGGTAAACGATAACTAAAGTATTACATGTAAGCTAATGTGCAGAAATAAGTAAGCAGTAGGTTTTGTAGTTAAAAACACAGAAAGGACTTACTCAGAAAACCAAAACCACCTTGTATTTTATTTTGCAATAAATGCGAATACAGAAATTAGTTATACTAAGAGGGTGCTTTCTAATGAAGCCTCATTAGCAGTGTAGTATATCGCCATATTGAGGATCCAGTCCTACAAGAGACTGAGCAGTGATAATTATTCTGCATTTTCTCTGGCTCAGGCAAATTTTTTTCTTAGGCAGTAATTAATGAAAGGTCTATTTAAAAATCATGAGCTTTTAATATAACAGTGAGCAAGTGTTCCACCTTAGGGTGTACCACAGATGCCTAAAAGTAATTTGCTTTAACAGACAGGACCTAGTCTCAATAAGAACATTTCAAATGGAGTTGTATTTTAGCCTATGCTTCTAGAGTGCTAGTTACACTTTAACAGGCTGCCAAACAAGTGCAATGTCTCCTACTGACATCAGCGAGTTTCGGATTAGGACTCTGATCAGCAGCTATTGCCTTTCTTTGAGTTTGGAGCATGAAATGATGGTTCAACATAGCACATCAATTTAATTTCTTAAAAGCTCAGCACATGCTTAGCATTAGTCACATAAAATTTACATGGGAAGATTTGTTTGTTTGTGGCAGGATAATTTCCTGCAGCCTAGATTTCTTTGTCTCTTGGAATATACTAATGCTATCCAGTTAATTTTTGTCATTAAACCCTGAAGCATTTACTAAAAGGAAAAAATTATAATTCTATCCCTTACACAGAATTAAAAATTTGCTAACCTAAGATTAGGTAGAACACATTAGCATGTGCACAAGTACTTAATTATATTAGTAATGCAATTTTTTTGCAAGATTATCATTTTGTAAACAAAATGATCTTATTACAGAGAATTTGTGATAACTGTAATGTGAAGGAGGCTCAGAGGCTATGAGAAATGAGATGCACTACCATGTTTAATTCCTAAAACAAAGGTTTCTTTAAAACCCATTGAATCCCCAAAACAGTATTAAAAAATCAGTTTAGTTTTACATGGTAGATTCTGTAAAAAAAATCTATTCCTATTTTATTCGTGTTCTGTATGGATTGCTTTAACTTTAGTGTAATAGAATTGTAACAGTTTTTCCCTAGCTAAGCTTTGGGATGTTCTAAATCCCCAACAATCAAAACCACCTGTGAGTACAGAACTAATTTCACACCTCCAGCACTGAACTTGGAATATGTATTCATACATTTAATTTACAAAACATTAGAAAATACATTATGTGGCATGAAATATGCTGCAATGAATACCTCGGATTCTTAGGAAATAGGTATCATTTCATATTTACACCTGACAGATGACAGTCTGCAAACTGAAAATTGATGTTTATGTGTCTAAAATATTAATATTAATTTCTATCCATCTGAAGCTATTTAATATAATTTGCTATTAATAACACTTTTTTTGCTTTCTTTTTTAGAGGTCCATATTTCTTTAACATCTTATCACAATAACAATAAAAAAGAGTGCAAAAGCTATTTAGAGTGGGAACAAATGGGAAAAAAAATACCAGTGTTTTTACATAGCTATGCAATATAATATTTAACTTAAAAATATATGTAATGGTCTTAAGACTTAGTAGCATCCACAAATTTAAAAAATAATGACTGAAACTGATTCATTATTTTTCCCCAATGATTTTTGATCATTTGCTTTAAATTATTATTGTCGTGTGTTCAGGTGTTTTAGCTTCTTCCAAGTTGCTACCTGAGAATAAAGTAATGAAAATAGTTTTAGGATTTAGAAAGTTTTGTAGCAGAAGATAATAAATGTTAAGTTATATCTAAATAAATATGACACCTAAACTGGAGAGACGTGGATTTGACTGATGGACCACTTGGTGGATAAGGGGTTGGTTGGATGATTGTGTTTCTCAGGGGTCAATATTGAGACTAGCACTATTTAACCTCTTTGTTGGCAAATGGATAGTGGGATTGAGTGCACCCTTAGAAAGTTTTCTGATGACACCAAGCTGAGTGGTGTGGTTGACACATTGGAGGGAAGGGATGACATCCAGAGGGACCTTGACAGACTTGAGAGGCAGCCCTATGCAAAGCTCATGAGGTTCAACAAGGCCAAGTGCAAGGTCCTGCACCTGGGCCAGGACAAACCCAAGCACATATACAGGCTGGGCAGAAAAGCAGCCCTGAGGAGAAGGACTTGAGGGTGCTGGCAGGTGAGAAGCTCAACATGACCCAGCAATGTGTGGTCACAGCCCCGAGAGCCAACGGAATCCTGGGCTGCATCAGAAGCAGCGTGGCCAGCAGGGCAAGGGAGGCGATTCTGCCCCTCTGCTCTGCTCTGGTGAGACCCCACTGGAGTGCTGCGTTCAGCTCTGGGGCCCCCAACATAACAAGGACATGGACCTGTTGGACCTAGTCCAGAGGGGAGGGCCAGGAAGATGCCAAGAGGGTTGGAGCACCTCTCCTGTGAGGACAGGCTGAGGGAGTTGGGGGTGTTCAGCCTGGAGAAGAGAAGGCTCCAGGGAGACCTTCTAGCGGCCTTCCAGTACCTAAAGGGGGGCTACAAGGAAGCTGGAGAGGGGCTTTTTACAAGGGCATGTGGTGAAAGGACAAGTGTAATGGCTTTGCACTGAAAGAGGGTAGATGTAGATTAGGTATTAGGAAGAAATTCTTTACTGTGAGGGTGGTGAGGTGCTGGAACAGGTTGCCCAGAGGAGCTGTGGACATTCAAGGCCAGGCTGGATGGGGCATTGAGCAACCTGGTGTAGTGGAAGGTGGCATGTTGTTCAACCACGGCTAGGCCAAATGATCTTTAAGGTCCCTTTAACTCAAACCATTCTATGATTCTGTGGTCATTGAAAAAAAACCCAAAACCCAGAAACAAACAAACAAAAAACCCCAGAAAAACCTGTCACAAACTGGGACATGGCAGCTTTATCTACCCTAGTTGAAACAAGAGCCAGCAGAATATCAGTCTCTTGCAGATAACACCTGCTCAAGAAAAGTCACATGCCATGGTGCTAATGAAGGACCTCAGTTTTCCTGTTTATGATGGAATTTTGTTGTTTCATAAAAGTTAACAGCCAAAGATGAACAATAGAAGCTAAAATCCTAAAAAAATCCAGACTCCAATCATTCTTCATGCTATCTTCAGGGAACACCATCTTTGACTTCATGAAGAACAAAGAGGTAGAATACTGTTTTAAAGAAGCTTTAGAGATGGTTGAATATTTTAATACAGATAGAACATTGTCAAGCTGTGAAAACAGGTTTCTTTCAGAAACAGTAAAGTACAAAACGGCAAAGAAATGTACTGATACTGATAGACTACTACCAAGCAGTTATAAACTAGGGGCAGGCACTTGCTTTGGTTTTACGTGGGAAAAACGGTTGCTCTGTCCCCGAGGAAAACTCACATTGGAAAAAGGAAGCAGCAATTTAAGGCCTGACAGAACTGGAATTTTAAGAAGAAAACCAATATATGTGATAACAAAAAGAGAAGCCAGGTACTAACAAAGTGTATTTGTATGTTAAAGAAAAAAACAACAAAACAGAAAAAAAAAAACAAACAAACTATTGAGGAAATGGTAACAGATCACAGAACTGCATTAGTAGGATAGGTCTATCAACCCTTAATTATAAAATACCAAAATTGTGGAACTTTTAGAGATTTGAAGAACACACCCTGTCATACTACCAATAAAGTTGGGGAATTTCAATGCTTCTATCTCACAAAGCGAAAGATTTAAGCAAGTGCTTAATTTCTGCCCACAGAATAATTTAAGACTTACAGTAAGTTGGCCTAAATTCTCTATAAGTGTGAGGGTTCAACAACAAGAAAAACATCTGCAGTTAGAAATTAGTCCCATGGAACCAAAAAATAGCATAGTACGTTTGTATGTTACTGGTCATTAAGTCATACAAAATATGCAGTATTCTTCATTTGACTCAGGTTCTTTTTGGAAATTATGTAACATTTTTCAATTACTGAGTATTTCAAACAAACAAAAAAATTTTCTCAAAAAGATTGAGAAAAACCCAAAATCTTATGACATTTATTAGCTTTAAGTTTGGCAGGTAACAGTGGTGCTTATCTGTTAACATTTAAAATAGGACAGAAGCATACCCCAAACAGGAGCAAGCATCCCCTCAGGATAATGGCCTCTATAAAGAAGTATGATGGATTTAACTTGAAAAACTCAAAGTATTGTGTATTTTCAGCAGCAAGTTATGCTGCCCATATTTAAAGCTTTAAATAGCTTAAGTACTTTTTAAATATATTTTGAAATATATAAAGGGCATATATAAAGGGCATACTTTTTACTTAAGCTAAAGTACCTTATATTAAGAAAAACATGAGCCTATACCCTCTTCAGCTGTGATCAAAAGGAATAACCTTGTCTCACCTTATGAGGAATCACATTTATTTCCTGGATATTGGTCTTTCTTAATGTCCAAAGAAATGATCTGCATTTGAAGACCATGGTAATCGTGGTCCCTTTGGATTTTACTGCTAACTAGCAAGTTATAACAACACTTCCCATTTTTTACACTGCATACTTTTAAAACTGAAGAACAAAAAGTTCTACTTCCTAAAAATATTTGGATCCAGAAAGTAACCACAGTCCTCAAGGACACTTTCAGACTTTGCCCACCACTGTAACCATCTCTGTCACAAGCTCATTTTCTTCTTCAGACTTTGTGAAAGCCTCCCAAACAAGTGATAACTGCAAGTAACTGCCACCAAATAACACACATACAATTGACCTGTAAGACCCAATAACGTTTGTTATGGCAAATGTTTGTTATTTTGCAATTACCACAGAATAGTTTTTCTTCTCCAACAAAAGTTCTTGCTTCTTAGTTTCTTTGACTTTATTCCTTACTATTTATAACAGCAGCTATGATTAACTACATTCAGAGTCCACTTGGACTGAATGTATCAAGATAGGAACAGCTGTACTGTCAGGCCAGAATTATATCCCTTACCCAAGGAAACACCAGATCTTCACAGAAAAGCACAAAGACCCTACCATAAGTTGTAAATTTACAAAGATATTTTCTTTTCTGTGCCCCCATAGCATGACTCTACCATGTCCTGAAGGATGAGAATTTGCCCTTCCTGAAAGACGTTTTTGTTCTTACATGAAAATCCAATTGTTTCCGAAACCCTGTACCCTATTCCACTTACTGTGCGCTTCCATTCCTTAGAAGGGTGATCCACAGGAAATCTTGAACGTTCCTGGAATTTTATTTTTTAAAATATTTAAGATTTTATTTTTGTTTATTAACAAACTGCTTATGACCAAAAAGAAAAAGACAAAACCCCCAACCAAACAAAACCATTTGCAGAGAGCTTGGCTTTCCCACCCCACCCTCCCCACTCGCTCCAGCAACATATGGCAACATCTGCTGCCTTCCTGTCAGACAGTGACTTGTTAGCATTGACTTTTCTGCTATCAAAACTTTTTAAAGTGGCAAGCAGAAAAATTCAGGTGCAATTAAAAAAATTATATATGTGTATTTACATGTATATAAATACATGCTTTCAAGTTCTTGCAGTCTGGTATAGCACGTGAACATCCAATTGTTTCTCTAAAGTCAACAAACTGAGTATAAAGTCCATCAAGACAACTTGCTTTCTTTTTAAGGAAACATGAATTGGCTTTTGTTTACTGTTTTACTGACCACACAACAAACTGTTAATAGGAGGATATTCTCTTTTCATAAAATCAGAGAGTAGACACTTCAAGTTTCAGACATTTATTAAGCCTCCTCAAAACACTTTCAAACACACAACCAAGTGCAGCGTGAGGCAAGTTTGATTATTTCCTGGATGATTAAGCATGACAATTGTGCGGACGGCTTCCGGAAGACCTTTCTGTGCAGCTCACGGAGATGAGTGTGTTGTTCAGAAGTCAGGACGGTCCTTTTTCAGTCTACTGTAGTCTACATTAACTGAGTAGAACTAGGAAAGAGAGATGAAAAAAATAAGTAAGAAGCTCAACTATCCATTTTCCATGGTAATTACAAAAAAACATGCATCATTTGAACCCACATCTGGAAACTGAAAGCATAGTTTGAGCCTGTACACAAGACAGTAATAAAGTTACTGCTCTTCAAAGTTTTTTTTTATTATTACCTTCATTCTGCATACAGCATTAGAAACTGTGCATTTAAAGCAAGGCAGTGCTTGTGTCTACAACTAGAGAAACCCCCTAGTATCTCTTCTTTAATCCCCAGAATTAAAGATCCATTCACGGCAAGTTCTTACAGTACTGCTGAGTTTATCCTTTTTGCTCTAAATCTATGTGCTCCTGTATACCAAAGGCACCTAGCCGAGTGACACAAAGCGTGGTGTATGTGAGCACAGTGTCACAAGGGAATGTTTTGAGCAATGCTGCAAAAGCCAAGTTTGGTTTCAGTAGCTACATTTAGAACTGTAAGGTGTAACAAGGAGGAAGGAAAGTAAGAACAGATCCTTTCACATTCTCATTTTGTATCAATAAAGTTGGATCCCATTAAAAGCAATTTAAAACAGCCTAAATAGTCACTGAGGATAATGAAGCATATTTTGGCATTCCAGCCTGACATCAGGCACGAGATGCTAGTTATTTCTTAATAACAACTTCATTATTTTAGTTATAATTTATCTTTTTTTTTTTAACTTCCTTAGATAAAACAAAACAGCCTACAGCACATTCAAATTACAGCTCTCTGTGCAACTCCTACAATAGTGACCAGGTCTTCAACTCTTTGGGAAAACTGAGGAAGTTGATATGACAAAGACAAGTTTACCAAAAAACCTATTTCATCAAAAGCTAAACCTTGTTATATCAAAGCTTTTTATTAAACAGACACCCTCAATTTAAGAGTATCTGCCTTTCCATTTCCCACAGTGCAGACTTGGAAAAAAAACCAAACAAACCAATGATACACACCCCCAAATATGGTAAAGCCCAAGACTGTTTTCATGCTAAGACAGAAGGGGAATGCTACACAAGGCATGCACTCTTTAAAAGAATTTCTGCTGCGCATTATGTTGAATTCGCCTTTTAGATATTTAAGAAACAGCAACAATCCAGAAGCAGGAATAAAACCAGAGTATTATGTTTCTTCTGGACCTTTAAGGGAACCACAACATATTTTAGTTTGGACTATGGGGTTTTTTTGCTTATTTCAATGATTGGAATAGTAAGATATGGCACTAAACAGACACTGCCTTTGAAAACACAGCAGACTGGCTTTTTTAGTAGCCTGAGAATAATCTTAAAATATTCTTCACAGGAATCTACTAAAATACCACTTTAGTAAAACGTGGTATCTGTAAACTACTAACCTTTGTATGCTTCCTTATTAGTTCAATGAAATAACTTCAATATTACTTGAAGAACATTTCTATTGCATCCAGTTACTTACAACTGGTTTGTTTTCAAACAAATAACTGTAGAACTGAATTAGTGTTTAAGATAAACACTGACATTTTCCTTCTTTGCTTATCATGAGTAAAGGCCAACAGTTTAGATCTTAGAAAGCTTTAGTTCAGAACATAGAAGGTTCTGTCCTTCTCCCTGTATTTATTTCTGAGTTTTATGAGCAAATATATTATTTCTTTCACATACAATTCCTCTTTTCCTCACGGTGCAATGTGAGGAAAATGGACTGCTTCCACACAGATTCCTTTCACCCCATTATCAAACAACTCTAGGAAAGTTTTAAATCTCCAGCTCAGTGCTCTTCACTCTTGAGTTCTAGAGACAAACAAATGTTGTACAGCAGAGGAAATAAATCACTCTGCTACTTTCTAATATATTCAAACATCCTAAACCAGTAGGCTACACCTTTGATATTATGTTTCCTAAAAATCTGTATTTTTCATTTTACCTTGTACTGGTCGCTGGGAGACAGTTTGTTCCAAGGTTCTGGATTATTTGTCTTGTCCCAGCTATTAAGAGAAATGCAAGAGATGAGACATATCAACAGATTAACAGAATCATGCTATCTTTAAAATAAATAAAATCTGTATGTGTACTGTGGTGGTTAGGCCATGGGAAGTCAGCCAGTCAAGTAAGTTTCCACAGAAAAAGACACAGCCCCTTGTTAGCAATCTCCAAATATCTTATGGCAATCAAGGAAATCTCCAAATCAAGGAAATCTCCACATGCTCAGTGCCAGTGATACTGCAGCAAGACATTAAGGCCTCCAGAAACATAAAGACCAGGGCAGCAAAGTTTACTTTAACACAGGTGGAAAGAAAACTGGGTGCTGTGAATTATTTTTATACGTACCAGACATCAGGGTTGAACATTGCCAAACGCATGAGGTACAGGCCTGCACCAACACCTCCAGACCCAATGATCAAAAACAGAGGGATCAACTAGAACAACAACAAAGTAAAAATTAAATGTCATGCCACAATGTAACATTGTTACATAGCATTTCTGACTACAGCGATGCCAAACCAAAGAACACACTCACATACTTGGAGCCACAATGCATGGCACTCTCAAACCCTGACACAAGCTCCCTGTGTGTGGGACATCCCTGGGGTCTGAGTGGGACTAGCAGCTACGAAGAGACAGATATGATGCACACACAACAACCAAACGTTCTGTAACATCACGTTTCTGAAAAACAAACATCAGTCACTCCGCTGCCCAGAACAGCCCCTACCATCCGTATCCCTGAACATAAGGTAAGAAAGAGGGAGAGGGGGGCTGTAAAGAGATAAGCAAGAAGGAAAGAGCCGCCTTGAGCCTTGCTGCTGCGTACTAGAGCACAGAGGGACCTGCCCGTGCCTCGCCCACCAGCCCCGAGCCGCCCACACCCGCCAGCCCCGGGCCCAGGGGCCGGGTAGCCAAAAGCAAAGGCAAACGAAGAGCGATGAGGGGGGGCGACCGGCGGCACCGGCCGCCTGCAGGGGAAGGCGCGGAAGGGTGGAGGGAGGCGGGGGGGTTTACGGTCCGCCGGGGCCGAGGCACCGCAGCCCCCGCGCCGCCGGGTACTCACGCTGGGGTGCTTCCTGGCGTGGCTGACCATAACGCGAAACATGGCGGCAGCGGGCAAAGCTCTCGCTCTCTACCAGGCTCCGCAGCCCGTCCTCCCCCTTCGGCTGCCGAGGCCCAATGTCACTGAGGCCCCCGGCGCGGCAGGTGCCCGCCGCCGCAGCCCGGATGTAGCAGCTCCCGCGTTCGCCTGTTCCCCCTCCGCCGCCGCAGCCCCAGCCGGCGCCCCGCCGCGGCGCCTCGCG
>JAVJGJ010000047.1:79730545-79749077 GCA_035590215.1 Microhierax caerulescens | reverse complement strand
GAAAGGACAAGTGTGTAATGGCTTTGCACTGAAAGAGGGTAGATTTAGAATAGGGATTGGGAAGAAATTCTTTACTGTGAGGGTGGTGAGGTGCTGGAACAGGTTGCCCAGAGGAGCTGTGGATGGCCCATCCCTAGAAGTGTTCAGGGCCAGGCTGGATGGGGCTTTGAGCAACGTGGTGTAGTGGAAGGTGTCCCTGCCCATGGCAGGGGGGTGGAACTAGTTGATCTTTAAGGTCCCTTCCAACCCAAAGAATTCTATAATTCTGATTCTATAATTCTGATTCTATAATTTTGCTGAATTCTGTGGGAATCTTAAATGAACAATGATGACAGATTTCACTGGAAAACATTTTTTATTTCTTAAATACAAAGTGTTCTTGCTTGATTAGCAAATAAGCTAATCTGAACATAATTTTTCTTTAGTGACTTTTATAACTCATCATAGTTTTTGCCAGGGACAGTCACCCCAACCTTACAGTTATCAATACTCTTCTGTCAGGGCACAGCAAGGGCTGGCTGGCCCTTAAGGGACAGGGAGCCAGGTGAAAGTCATGATGTGAGAGACATTTATGTACATAAGAGTATGAAGAAAAAAACCCCCAACAATAAAAAAACTATTTAAGTTGCAAAATCATGTTTATGAAAATTAAGATGTACTGAGGTGCATAGTAGCTTGTGTAAACCTCATTCCCCTTTTCTGTGTAAGCAGGTTGTGTACTGATGAAAGCCAAAGTATTATGTAAAAATAGTATATAATCTCTTAAACCATCATAAAAAGTTTACATGAAGAAACAGAAAGTGCATATTTCGCACTTCTTAAACATGAAAGTGATTTTGAAAACTAACCCCCCATTGTTTACAGCAGGACTTAAAGTGTTATTTCTTAGTTTTCTTAAAGGAAAGACTTCATAGAACTCTACATTCCTATTTTTCTTCATTTAGCTATGAGCTTTAAACCTGTGACCCATTTATGCTGAGTTTCAGCATTTTAGCTACGTGCCAAGGGGAAGTTGGAATTTTACTATATTTTGTAAGGAATATGTTACAGTAGCCAGAACCATAATAGGTGCCTTTTACCACTTTAAGTTTAAATGAAATTAAATCTTTCTGAAAGTGTAACAATCCTGGATTTGTGTCCAGAAACACTGTACAACCTCATGGCATCTCTGGTATAACATATCATGAGGGGACCAATTCTGGAACATTTGTTGGGAAGATGGCCAAAACTTTTCTAAGGAATTCAGCCACTGCAGGAAAAAACATGATTTTAACCATGTTTAATAAATAAATAAATAACCCCCCAGCTAAACCTTTCTGTAATTTCAAAGGCATTTCTTCTTTTCCTTGGATTCTTTCTCACTGCTTTCTTGATTGTTGCCTGTTACATGAAAGAAGGTAGAAGATATAAAAAGGTCATAGAATATTTTATAATGGAAAAAGAAAACCTTAAACTTCTCTCACTGCATGTTTCCTTATGATGTATGTTGGTACACATACACATAGATGCATATGTCTGTATAGATGCGTACATGCATGCATACAAGCATGCACATATGCAGCGCCAGATCCTCAGCTAATGGAAACAACAGTTATCACTTATACCAACTTTATTTGTCATAGGATGAGTATGTGTCCATTAAGGACATACACAATATCAGAAGTATAGTTAAACAATACTATACTATTTCTGTTTTAAAAACTAAATATAAATGTGTATATATATACATGCAGAAATATCTAATATATATATATATATATATATATGCAAATATACAAAAGACTGGTTTGCAGCTGTCTATCTGTCCATTTATCTATGTAATTTCAAACAATTGCTGTAATACCGTGATGCTTTACTGCCGTGAAACTCATTTCATATTCCATCAGTCCTTTTGAAAATGATGAAGTGCGATCATTTACCCTGCTCTTGTTAATGGGCTGGGCTTTTTATTCTTACTACAACAAAATGAGAGAATAGCTTGGCAAATTCATATCCATTACTACAACAGATGTACCGCAGTGATACTAGTCAGATCATGTTTAATATTCGTGCTAATAAAGAAAAATATTCTGTCATATGGTAAAGTCTGAAATGAGAAAAGTTGATGTATTTTCTTTCTGTTCTGCAAAGGCTCATATTCTGACTGAAAGTACATCTGACCTTCAAATTTCATGTCATTTTGTGAAAATTCCAAAGTTCAAGAATTCTGAAGAACATATGAGTCTGTTTGGGACTTGTATAAGTCTGAAGACATCTGCTTTTAGCATGAGGTTGTAGCTAATAATACTTTGCAGGCATCCAAATGTCTCTAAGACTTCTGCAAATTTTAATTAATACTTATAACAACCTGGAGAGGTAGTCATGGGAGATAAAGGAATTTTTTCACATGAATTGAAATGCAGCTGTCCTTGGAACAGGAGGCAGCAGCTGTTTAACAGGAGGTGGAAGCACAGCTTAAGCCTTGAGATGAGCTAAAATCAAGTGGAAATTTCAGTGGTAAAGATATAGTCTCCAAGGTTGATTGAAGGGTGGACAGTATGGTGAATTCTTTGCCGACTGTACCATGTTTCCATATGCCTGGTTTATGATAACTGTAGTTTGTTGTAGGTTGATTAGAGAAGTAGTCACTTTACTAATGTATGCTTTCTATGTACTTATGTGGACAGATAATTAATCAGATGCAAACAAAATTATATTTTTATGAAAATGATGTGCCAAACGGTACGTCTGATTTCCCCAGTGTGAGCAAAGCATCATAAATCAGAGAAAATCTATTCTATTATTTTTGGAACAGTCTCTTGAGGATGCATGAAGGAGCACAAGTAATATTTATTTAAAATAGAGCTGTCATTTTAGTTCTCAAATAAGATATCAATATAAAATCAAAAGATGGTAATTTCCTACGATAAGATTGCTGTTGCTAGAGGTACCTTAAGTGTTTTGGAGGCTTTGTATGCAGTAGTGACTGGAGGTCTTTGGGCAGGTCAACACGTTCACAGAGCAATTCTCTATCATATGCACTTTGGTAGTGATGAATGTGTCTGTTGGAGTTATCAGAGTAATTTGTGTATATAAAATAGTCCCATTCCAGAGCTTCTGGCAGTGGAAGGTTTGAAGAAAAGAGACAGTCAACAGCCACACAGTTTTATCGGGACTGGAGAATCTGCATTGTGGGGGACTCTCCTCCCATAGTGCCTCCTGGGGAACTACTAGGATTTAAAACAGGCCCAGGCCCATGGCCTGCACCTTTGGATGACTCTGGCTATTGACCTGGCTTTATTAAAGCATCCATTGTAGTTCACTTTAATTAGCGCTGTATTAAAGGGTTGGAAGCTTACAGCTCTCCATTTGGACTCTCCATGTGTGGACATTGTTGTAGTCCACACAATGTTAATATATTAAATATAATTACATTCAAATTACTTGTGGTAAAGGGTGTCAGCAATATTCCCCTGCGTTAATTCCTTCATTTAAAGAGGCATGCTTCTGTGGCAGAACAGTAGTGGCAATAGTATTTTAACAAACAGCTATAAAACAAGAAAAAGTCCTACTTTCCAGTATTAATCCATCAGGAAGCTTTTAGGGATTCATCTTGTCTGAAATATTCATAGGCAGCAAAATGTCCTGAATGCCCTACAGAATTTGTGCAGAGTCAGGCAGGTGATTGATAGAGAAGTTCTGTTGTGAGTCACTCACAGTATGTAATTCTATTTGTCTTGCCAAACACTAAAGAGCAAGCAACTCATAAAATGTAAAGGTAGCGGGACTCGTATTTTCCCTCATTTAAGAAAGAACTTGGTGTCTCCACTTCACTGTACTTCACTGAATTAACAAATATCTATTAAATCAAAGGAGAAAGGCACAGTGTTCCTTGTGGAGCACTTAGAAGCTGTATTAGGCAGGTGTCATTTATTGCATCATATATATATGTGTATATGATTTCCAAAAACTCCACAATTTTATGTGGTAAACGTCTGAGATAAATCAATAGATAGCTCTCTCACTTTATTTATAATGACATTGAAAATACATTGAAGAATTGAAGATCCTACCATTCAGACCTTAGGCAAAAAATCCAGCAATCCCAGTGATTCAACAAAATATCTCTAAGTCAGTAAACAGCGACTTAATTTACCTGGTTATACTGTGGCAGAGATGATAAGATACATCAGGTTTGATTGCCTCCTTTTTTTTAAATGCCAGGTGTTTGTTTTTTGGTTTGTTGTTTTTTGTTTGTTTGTGTCAAGAAAATGCTGGTCATATTTGCATGCCCCATCATTAGTTTATTTCCATTCCTTTCCTGTTCTGCAAAATTCTAGGGAATGTCACCTGTACTGGTACAAAAACATAAATTAAAAATGAAGTGGCAGCTTAAACTCTGCCTTTCATTGTTTTTCCCATTTTAAGCTAGGCTGTCAGAATAGTTGGATATTTTATATATGTTTTATTTTTTGATTTGGCCTGTGTCTATGTAGCTGCTTTCCCAGTGGGTCTCTACTGATAATATACAACTATCTTTCCTTCTGCTGAGTCCTGCTTCATCTCTGTGAAAACCTGTTTCAACCGAACTCATGCATCGTCCTACTGCCAGCACACTGCTGGACATAAACCCCAGCCATACCCAAAGGTGATGTACGTGTTCTCTAGTTTCAGAGCTGGGCACCCTCAGCACCATGCTGATTGGGAGGAAACCTATTCATGAAAAAATATAAGTGTTCCATGTGGCATCCTTTGCAGTTGTCAAAGGTATTAGAGCTGAATCGTCTGCCTTTCGCCACATTTCACCAAATTGAGAAATTAAATACTAGTAGAGGTCCTCACTGGCTTCCACAGGAATTCACAGCATTCCTCAAGCAAGTGGACTAGGTAACTTGTTGGTTTCCACACTAACACTGATCAGTGACACCGAGTAATGGACAGCTAGTTTGTGCTGTATATTACTGTGTATGACTTGAATACCAGCTGAGGAAGACTGAAACCCTACTCCAGACAGCAGGGGAAATTTTTTCCTGATCCCAACTGGCAGTCTGCATGTTGTGGATGCAGTCTGGGAGACCCAGACCTCAAACTGGTGGAAATGTGTTGCTCTTGTTAGTAGGAACATTACATATCACTGCATTAGAAATGTACCGTATGTTTTCTAAGCGTGGGTACTTTAGGATGTGGGAAGGGAAATCTGCATGCCCAGAGACCTTGTTTTCATACTGACTCGGTATATTCAGCTGTTTTATGTCTTCTGAGAGCAACTGACTCTGTGAAAGGCTGCAGGTTTTCCTAACTTGCTCTAAGGACTTCTCATGCTTGTTTTCCTTCTACTTCACACAATAGCCATGTAGTGCAACTGCAACAGGATTTGTTTGAGACTGAAAATGCCTCTCTACTGATACAAAGTAGGCATTTAAAAATGTGCTTACAGTTGAAAACTGATCATGTAATAAAGATAAATCGAGCTTCAGTTGGAAGAAGAGGAAAATCAGAGAAAAAAGGAAAGAAAAAAGAAAAAGCAACGAGGGGCTTATCCACTCCATACAGTGGGAAAGTCAGATTAGAGGCAGGAAGGAAAAAGTGGGAAAATTAAGAACAGAGGAGTGCAGAACAACACAGAAAACAACTCTGTCTCTGTAAAACAATTCTTTTTTTTTTTTTTTTATTTAGCAGCATCTTTCTTTTGCCTTACAATATTTGTGCTTGGACAATGTTCATCTGTTAGCTTGTTCATTGAATAATACACCGGTTTTTTTTAAAAAAACCACTTTATTTTACTTGTATTTTTTTATACTACTTTTGCCTGTGAAGTCAGATGAGTGGAGCAGAGCATGAGGCTTTCTACGTTTACACGGAACAATTTTACCTGCTGGTAAAATTATGCTTGGCACAAAATGGCTCTTAGAATTGCCCCAAATTACACACTAACTCACCCTCTCAAACATAGTCTAGATGAACCAACAAATATGCTATAAATTCAGAGCTGTCTCCACATGCAAGCCTGTTTTTTTGTATTCTTACTCCTCTAAGCCTCATCAAAATTAGTAATGCTAGCATGCTCTTTCAATCAGCAGTAAAGACAATTGAAAAAATTACAAAAAAGTGTAAACTGTGAAAGTAGGTTTAGTGCCTTCTGGCAAGATATTAATGGTACTGATTATACTCATATCTCAATAAAGACTCAACGGAGCAGATCCTCAGCTAATATAAAGTGATGTCAGCAGAGCTGTGTTGCTTTAATATCCCAGGTGAAGACCACATTCTGTTTAGGGAAAGCCATGTTGCATCCTTGGTTCCAGAATCTAATTACCTGGAAATGCTGGGGAGGAACAGAAAAGTGAGTTAGTTAATGGGTCTATGTCTGAGCAGATGAAGGGTTTGTTGCCTGCCATTAGTGCTCTAGAGTGCATTGTAGTTAAACAGAAGGATACCTGTGAAAAGAACAGTCGGCCAAAAATAAGTCAGCTACTTATGTAGCTGAATGTGAAATGTGAAAATAGAGGGATAAAACTCACACTCAGTATTGCCTGAATTCTGGGTCTCATCATCAAGCCCATGTAACTTCCACTCTGTGATCATGGCTGATGGTTGAAACTCTTTAATTCCAGCGTGGCTGGTACCACTGTACAGTCAGGTCAACAGAGAGACTCAGGGTGTGATTCCTGTGCTCTGGGCAAGTGTAAAGGAAGATAGAGTAAATGCCGTTTGAAGCCATTTTTGTGGGAAAAACTGAACGGTAAAAAGGTTAATTATTTACACTGTCTGCCAACAGTGTAAGAACAGCATGTGTTCAGAACAGGAGTCAGACTCCTGCTGAGGAATATGATCAAGACAAAACAAATGCCAAGAGACATAAAACAATACCAATGACAATACTTGCCTAGCTTGGTAGAGCAGATGGAACAGGATAGAAATACTAATAAGGTGAGGTCATTCTACGAGGATGTCACCATTTGGAGGCAAGAATATTAACAACAAAACTTGATAAAGGAGAAAAATGGAATTATTACATTAATAAAATACATACAGAATGCAGTTATAGATCGATGGTGAGACATTTTAAAGTGCTTTAATGAAGAGCTCAGTAAAGGTGAATAACCATTGGCTGAGCTCACTGTTGAACCGAATTTTGACAAGTTCCAAGAAGCAACAGGAATGTTCAAACAACAAAGCTTCTGGTATCAACCCACTGAATTCCACAGATGTATTAAACACATGAAGGGAGAAGTCAAGCAAACTCTCTATGCATTCTTTTAATTTGTTTGGAGGTTTGAAAAGAAACCAGAGGACTTTTCAAAAAGAAGTGGCTATATACCCAGTTTTGAAAAAGGAAGATAAAATGGAAGAAGTGTGAAGGTATTCTGTTCCTGTTCATGCCTGATAACAGCACATCTCTGAAGTCCTTTTACATTGACAGATTCATCCTAGAAAGGCAATACAAGTCAGATCATTGTAAAATCAATATGAATTCCAGCAGAAGGTGTTCAAATTTAGCTACCACTTGAGAAAAGTAAGAAATATAACCAGAATATTCACATAATACTATATCATTTTCAGAAACAGGTACTAAGGTCCCATGCAATGACTTGTGAGATAAAAAAAAAGTAATTTAGAAGCTCTTAATAAATTGTTTACATTGCCTTAGTTCTGTATCCTTGGTTCAAAAAAGCTGCAAAAGCAAGGAATAGCATTTCTGTTTTGACAGCTGATTGCCAGATTTTGGACAAACCTAAACAGAAAGTCATAACCCCCAATTTCAGTACTGAGATAATTTGCTATATAGGACCATTAATTACTAATAAAATCTGGTGAGGGAGGAAGTTTAGGCATGGGCAAAGAGCTCAAATTCTTATCCTCTCTGCCTATGGAGAAGTATAGCTCTGGCTGCTAAGAAAGACCTTGTTTCAGTTGTGCCAGGCCAGGTGCTCCATATGAACACAAACTTAGTCACTGCACTAAGGAAGAAAAGTATGGACAAGTACATGAAAAAAAAAGACTTGATTTTTTGGGTCCACTAAGACAATATGGGGAGACTAACTTCTAATAAGTAATAGGAAGTCTATGCAAATCCACACACAGCTGAAAAAGCAGAACCCAGCTCAGCTGTAATAATGACGAGGCATTAGACGAGTGCCTTTAGGAAGGCTTTTGTGATGATATTTGATCCCATGTCCATTGAAGAGAGGGGTGGAGGTCAGGGCAATATTTAAAAACTGAATATGAATGACAAATAAGAAAAATATCCCAATGTATTCCAGAAGAGAACAGGGTCAGTCTGTGGGAGAGGCCATGTGAGGCCTACAGGGCCAGGTCCCCAGTGAGGCGTGACTTTCAGCAGGCCTCAAGAACGGTAAATCAATTTTCTTTATGTGTGCCTCCAATGCTGGGAACTGAAGATTGGGCTGATGACAGTGCTGCAGCAAATCCCCTGACTTATATGGGAAGTCTTGTCTGGTAAGGGAACTTTCTTGAGACAGTAAATAGCGGGGTGTGTGTGTAGCGGCTGAACACAGAAGAACTGGTATTTGCCAAAATCTAGCCATTGACCTAAATTTTGCTAGCTGCTTAGTGAAACATCCATGATTTTTGGTCCTCAGACATTTTTTGGAAGTATTTTTTGGTACTGCCTAATCAACTGACACTCGTTGCACATCCTTATGCAATATTTCTGCCTTTGTTCTATTATCATAATCATCTTCACCCCCACCCTCTACCTCTGTTACAATACTTTTACAGTAGAGATCTACATATCACACATACACTTTTGTAGAACTTACTATTCTTTGTATTTAAAAAGGAAATGTAGTATCTCATTTCTCTTTTTGAAGAGCTGCTTTTCTTTTCTGACAATAGCTGTTACAGAACAAAGATTTCTTTCTCACAGAGCTTTTTTTTTTTTTTTTGCTTACCACGTTATCCGCAGCTTCCCTGTTTTTCACCTTCGGTATTTTAAAAGGCAGAAACTGAACTGGGTTTGATGCATTTTATTTCATCTAAGAAATAAAGGAAATATGGGGTTGAAAGCTTAGAGATGGACAAAGGGTTACTGGAATCTATGACTCCTCTTGCAGCTTTGTCTTCTGTAAAGCTTTCCTCTTAATATTAAAAGCTGATCATTCAGTAAAAAGTATAGCAGAGAAAAAATACTCAAAAGTCACTTTTGCTATATTCAATAAATTTTGTAACTCTGTAATGTGCTATCATTTTATAAACTTATGTGGAAGACTATTTTGACTGCTTTGATGGATACAATTTGACAAATAGATATGTTTATGTCTCTGTGTATACAAATGGATTACAATTTAAGAAAAAGAAATACACTTACTTGCCACATTCAGGTGCTGCTTCTCCCATTTAAAAGTTACTGCTTTTTTTAACCCTGTGGAGCTATTTACTTTGAAATTGTAACAAATAGAAATAAAACTTTTTCTGATCCTGATAACTTGCACTATATCTTTGGTATCTGACAAGTCCCTCTCTGATAGTTTTTCTTGATTTTATTCTGCCTTCAAATACAGAGAATGTTACAATTTTGGTCTGACTTACCACAGTTTAGGAATGCATTTTCACTTCCATCCCAGGGGGCATTGTTATCCTTTAGCAACTCTTTTGTCTGGTATAGCAGAAGGAAGCTTACCACTTTGATGTGGATTCCTTTTAACACAGTGCAGTGTATTAAACTAGTGATACAGAGTAGCAGAGAGTCAAAACCAAACAGTGCCATTTCAGAAAGTATTAATGAATTCAGCTTCAGGAAAAAAAAAAATAATAATAATAGTCACAGCCAAAGGACTGAATAGCAACATTAAGTTTTATCTTTTGATGGGTCACTGAAAAATTACTGATATGACTGGTAGTATAACTGAGAGCATATTATCCTTATAATTAAACCACAATTCACCTGGTAAAAAAGTTATTTTTTAAAAAAATTCACACAAATTATCTACTACAGTTTAGATCTGAAAGAGAAAGATGACAAGTTAATGGGCGCTACAATAACACTTTGCTTGAGACTTAATTAGTGGGAGCCATTAGACCTTTCTTTTTACATGTTATTAGTCTTTTCGTATTGAAATTGTTTTAGTAAATCACATATCACAATTTTCTGCTTGTGTTTGGCAGCTGAATCTGAATGCTCTGGGATTAAGTTGGTTGCTTTGGTGTACTCTCACCTGTGGATGAAAAGTTAAATTACACCCAGTTACCACCTACTTTGGCACAATTGTGTATGAATAGAAAGACCAGAATTAGCACAACTACCAACTAAGAATGAAATTGATTATTTCTAGGAGGATACATCTTGGCACCATCAGGTTGTTCTGCATTGCCTGGAATCAGCAGTAAAATTTAACTTCTGGGGATACACACACTGCTGCCAGAAAAAAAGAACTATGTACGTTTCCATATGTAGTGTAGAAACCTGGTTCTGAAAACCTTCATTGGAAATATGCAAGTGTTAGCCGTGAAAACTGTCTAAGTGGTCAGGCCCAGGGAAGCCAGTAACTAGTGGTGTACCACAGGGATTGATACTGGGACCAAAGCTGTTTGACATCTTCATTAACGATCTGGAGAATGGGACAGAGTGCACCCTCAGCACTTTAGCAGATGATACAAAACTGGGAGGAGTGGCTGATACAGCAGAGGGTTGTGCTGCCATCCAGAGACACCTGAGCAGGCTGGAGAATTGGGCTGACAGGAATCTCTTGGAGTTCAACAAAGAGAAATACAAATTCCTGCATCTGGGGAGGAATGTGTACCACTGTGTGCTGGGACCAGTCAGCTGGAAAGCAGCTCTGTAGACAAGGACCTCTGTTGTGGTGGACAACAAGCTATCCATGAGCCAGCAGTGCACCCTCATGGCAAAGGCGGCCAACAGCATCCTGGGCTGCATTAGTGGAAGTGTTGCCAGCAGGTGGAATGAGGTGATCATTCCCTCTTCTCAGCACTGGCGAGGACACACCTGAAGTGCTGGTTCCTCTTCTGGGCTCCCCAGCACAAGAAAGACATGGACATGCTGGAAAGAATCCAGTGAAGGGCCATGAAGATGATGAAAGGACTGAAGCATCTCTCCTGTGGGGAAAGGCTGAAAGAACTGGAACTGTTTAGACTAGAGGAGAGAAGGCTCAAGGGGGATCTTATCAATGTGCAAAATAACCGATGGAGACAATGAAGAAGAGGGAGCCAGACTCTACTCAGTAGTGCTTAGTGACAGAGCAAGAAGCAATGGACACAAATTAAGAAACATGAAATTATGTCTGAACACAAGAAAGACATTTTACTGTGAAAGTGGTCAAACACTGGAACAGTTTACCCAGACAGGCTGTGGAGCATCCATCTGTGCAGATAATCAGAGACTGTCTGGACATGGTCCTGGGATATCTTCTTTACCTGACTCTGCTTAAGTAGGAGGGGTGGACTAGATAATCCCAAGAGATCCCTTCAAACCTAAATTGTTCTGTGTGGTTCTCTGCAACTTGATGACATATTAAGGATTTTGCATGGCACCCTTCAATCACTGCTATGGATCAGTAATAACAGTTGCTTCAAAACTTAATCTTACCTTGTTGGTACTTCCAGACACCTTCCTTACTCTCTCACTTGACATAGTGTGGGTTTTACTAGCCAAGTCAATGGAAGCCACTAGCAGAGAGTCAAAGAAAAAGGGGCTCCTCCACAGACAGCAAATCTTGGATCTCTGAAACCATGTCTCATGTCAGGGACAACAGACATTAGTTTTCTAAATGAATATACCTCAGCGCTGAACTAATGATGGTGTATCCCTTAGCTGTAGGCGTAAGCACTGGGAACAAGCTGCAGATGTGACATTCTTGGCTGGGAAAACAACAACTGAAATGCACATTAGACATCATATTCTGCCTCTTGGCTACTTAAACTCATGCCCATCTGTCAGTATGGCAATATGCCGGTTAACAGTGATATATGCCAATTTTTTCAGGTCTTGGGATAAACTGGAGACACACTTAGGTGGCAGCTTGAGCATGACACTAAATATAATCCATTCTGCAGGAGTTACTGCTTGGGTGATGGTATGAAGATGTCAACACCTACCTTTTCTTGTGGTTTTTAATTATTGATATAAATGCCAAAGATGTAATGGACAAGAAGAGAAAACAGATTTTGAGAACAATAGCTCTCAGAAGGACAGTTTGCATTTTGTGGACAGTGTGAAAGATTCTTTAAGACTGTAAGCAAGGTAAAACAAACTTTGAGGTCCAGGAGTACAAAGAATATTTTCTTCAGAAGCTGAATGCAGGGGAAATACTTTTACGAAAGGAATTCTGGACATAATTTCAGCTACAAATATTCCAGACTAGCTCTCAATGCCATTGTGTGCAGCTGAGAGCTCAGGCTCCAGTGCAATGAGTGGTGTCAAGCTGTGATTGTCAAAAAATTTATTTGCTAGTCAGCTTTTTTGTTATCTCTTGATACAGATGAATTTCAACCTGCTTATGAACTGTTTGCTTGCTTGCTATTGCTATCGTTTCAGTAGTGTGAAGTGTCCTTTAACAGAGAGAGTTTTTCTTTTGCTTCTTGGTATCAGCTCTGCTACAGTAAGGAAATCATGTTCTTAACATGTTTTACTGGAGGTGAATTTAAAGTTTGGCATGAGCTTAAGTACTTTGTTGAACTGAACACTCTGAGTATAATCTTCATAAATTGCTTGCATTAATCAAAAAGTGCTAATTAGTAAACAAGCTCCATTTTCAGAAACCATTCATTTATTAAGTTACATCAAAAACCTCTTCCCTCTGAGTGGCCCATGTAAAGAGAATGACAGAGTATGACAGCCCAAACATTGAGGGGAGCTAAGAACTCCTTATTGAATGTTTCCAACAAGTAGATCTCACCGGGAGGAGGTGGTGCTGCCGATGTTCCATTATGTATTGAGTGGTGGGTGTTTGTGGAGAGACAGGGCAAAACAGGCTTTCAACCAGCAGCATAAGTGCTGGACTTTGTGGGACATTGTTTCATCTGTAGTTTTTCTTTTCCACACTACGAGGCTACAGCTCAGAGCCCCAGACCTTGTCCATCATGATTAAATGGATCATGCCCATTTGAGCCTGTCGTCAGAACTTGTCTGGGATTGCTGAAAAAGATTTTATTTGTCTTGAGTCTGTGGGCATGCAAACTCTATGAAGGCAGCTATCATCATGTTCTACAAGGCTGAGACAATAGTATATGTGTCCACTGCTCTTTCATGTGTGAAACAGGCCTGTTTTGTAGAACTGGAGGAAAGTAAGGAGAAAGCACCCAAGGTGCTTCCTGTGTTTGAATGGTTTTGCCTCAAAAGGCTGAAGGTAGAAGACCAACAGTGAACTGTAACCATAGAGCAGCCTACCAGTTTTTTAAGTTTAAGAAAAAAATAAAAAAAAATAAAAAAATGGATTTATCTTTTTTTTTAATTTCTGCATTGACAGTATCAGTCTGTTGGAGTTAATCCATCTTTCACCCCTGTGCATCTATGTATGCTGCATACAGGACACAGGAGCAGCTTGCATATACAGTCTCTGAGCCCTTGTATCGTTGAGCCACTGTCAGTGTGGCTGACTTCCCTGTGCAGTCATGAAGAACAGGAGCAGAGACAACTCCATATGTGAATGGTGACATGATACAGTTGTGCCAGCAATGTGGGATTTCAGCTGGGGAGTGGGTTTAGCCCTACTTTTTCATTAATCCCAGCCTCCACATCCCCTGTTTACATAGATCCAACTGATTGCAGCTTCACTCTGATTAGATTTGACAGGTGGGTTCTGGGAATTAGAGAGGAACTGCAGTACAGTGGTAAGCATTTAGGTATTGTCAAGACTCCAGTGGAAGTGACAGACAGGGGCTAATAAGCAGGACAGACACCTTCAGCCCACCCCAGGAAAACTGTGTCTGAAGAAGAATGAAATATTATGTTAATTTTCATTGCAACAGGAGGTGCCTGTCTGCTTGTCCATTTGCCTACATGTTGCTCTTACACTGCCCTGGTGAAGGGTGAGAGGAATGCTTCCTGTATCCAATACATGAATTCTCAAATCCACCCTTCCTATCCCCCACTACAGAAATACTATTGTCCCCATTTTATAGATATGAAAGCTGTGCTTTACACTGAAAAGTGAGATACTTGCAAAATTTGCAGCAAGAAATTTATTTTTGAACAAATTAAGCTCTGTTGAGAGTCCAGCATTTATGATCTAAGCTGAGCAGTCCACTTGGTGCTGATTTCCCAGAAATATTTATAATGAAGTGGAGAGAGACAAATAGAATTTCTGTCTGAATTGTTCATGATATTGTCACTCAAACTATTATTGGATTGTTCAAATTGAGACTTATCAACAGATTTGACAGGAAACTCTCTCCCAGAAATGTTAAGAGATCTGTATTTTTTTTTATCTTTTATAACTCTTTGAGATGCAAATTTACTTCCTATGATCAAATTTATATTGTCTTTGATAGTGGTTTTGCCAAAATAAAGCTATATTTTTTTGCTGACCTTCACCAACACAAATTTTCATTAGAAAGAGTTGAGATTTTTTTAATGTAAAATAAATTGAAGGATTTGTCCCTTGGTGTTTGAATGTATGACATCTGAAACAGTTTTTTAAATGTAAGCAGAATCACTTGAAACCAAAAAAAAAAAAAGTGTTTAAAAACCCTTATGATAATGGAGATACAGTTTTAATCATGAGGTTAGAAGTTTTTTGCTTTATTTATGTGCTTTTAAGATCATACAGTTCCATTTAAACATTCTAAACAGTGATATAACAATAAATTAACAATGCAAATGCATTAATTGATTTTATTTTGTTTATATTGAAAAGGCTGTTTTTTTCTTTTACAGCAGTGGCTGATCATTTGATGTTTTATTTAATGGACAGTTCTGCTTAGTGTTTTTTAGAAGCTGTGTTTAAAAATACTGTAAAATGTCAGTGAGACTATGGTGAGCCTTCAACTATTGTACATGTCAAACCCTCCCGCCCAAAAAAATAAAATAAAAAAATCAAACCACATTTCCAAAGGAACACCAGAGAGCATTCTCTGCCAGTTGGCAGATACATAAAGGCATTATTTTGAAGATATTATTGTTGATAGGTTTGATATACAACATGGTTTGTCTGAGCCAATGGGATATTGTCCTCTTAACAAATCTCATCATGCCAGCAGTGTTGCTTCTATAGGATGGCTTATCAGCTCCAACCAGAGTCCGCTACACTTGCACTTGCCTTCATAGCCTGAGAGGAAAATAAATTGTTCCCAAGCAGTTAATAAGAAAGAATTATTGTGAGTGAAATGCATGACATTATGAGAAAGCATGGTGTTTTACTGACTAAATGTTTCTTTGCAACTATCCCCATCTCTGCTCACTTGGCAACATTCCCTTTCCTCTCCCCCTCCTTCCTGCAAAAACCCCTACCTCAGGTTCACTGTAAATGAAATGAACATTTCATTTCTGGAAGAGAGTCTCTTTAAACACTGTTACTGATGTGCTATTCTATTTCAAGAAGTGTACTTACGACGTTTCTCTTCTGCATTTTAATATAGACATTGGAGTGGGTTGGAGAAGCATTCCAATACTGTCTGTGCTACGACAACATGCATCTTCATTTTTGCTATCTATACAGTTATAAATGAGCATATACAAATTTATTAAATAGTATATTAATATTATTAGATCTGAATACAGCTCTCCCTTTTCTGTGGGGTAGCAGAGACACTCCTGGAAAATTAGGGAGTTATAGTACTGAAGGTATGCGGTTTATGGGGCAAATGGTTCTCACATTACATATGTAAGTGGGTGCATTTAAATTAATGGAGCCACACAAGTAATAACTGTGAGTGGCGTTTGGTCTTTTAGTCAATTCCTCACAACATTGTCTGGGAACCAAAACCAATGGAGCCTTTGATAAACTGTAAGCTCATATGATGGCTAGTAAACACAAAGGGAAAGGTAGGCATGTTGTGATACACCTTTACTGTCTTTTGGCGGTATGTACATAAAGTCTTGATTAGTCAAGCAATTAATCATACCTTTAGCTTTACACTCCTCATCAAATCACATTTTGGGTAAGTAGAAATGTAAACTATTTTCTTAATTGTGACTTTATCTGGAGCTAATAGGGAAATCTGATATAGTATTTTTAATTACATTTATACAACTCTTATTTTTCATAATCCAACCATATGACCATTTGTTATCCCAGTGCTGTCATGCAGGGTGTGTCAGAAAGAACAGAGAATTCTTATGCAGAAACCACATCTGAGGGAATTGTTCAGTATTTTTTGCTTTGAAATGGAAAGTGACTGTGAAGATCAAAGTACAAGAGAAAAACACTGATAAATACAACACTGTTACAACTCCTAAATGTTCTGGACTTCCTTAGTATCTGTAATCTGTGGATCTCAAAACATTTTCAAATATTATTTAAACCTTCTAACATGTTTGTAGATATAGTTATTCAGGTTTGTAGTTAGATAATATTACAAGCAGAAATGGTCACCTAGTCTGTGAAAGGCTCTAAATGACACAGCTGGCTGTGGTAACAGGGAACTGACTGAGAAAGTACCATATAGTTCTGCATATTTTTGAGACCACACAGTCAATTTCTAACATACCTGGAAATTGAACATTTGTCCTTCTTGTCAGTATTCCACTTCCTTTATTCTGGCTTTTGTCACAGTTAGATTTAGATCTTGTGAAATGCAGGATGGAAATTTCAAAGATTGTGAATTCAAATTGATTTCATTGTTTTAATGCAAACCTGTATACATTTTCCTTTCTTTTTTTTTTTTCAATCACTATTTGATTTGTTAAGCCAATATGAAAAATTGCAGTTTTCTTAGGACGTGTATAACTTTACTACAATATTTTGATAAACCATAGGTGAGTTTTGGCATCTCTCTAAAATTCAGCTCAGCTAAAACTTTCCCCGACGTCAATTTAACAGTACAAGAAGCTTCATGTCCCTTTTCCAGTGAAGCAGCTCACTATACGTATACAGATGTGTATGTATAATACTGAAGCATTGCACCAAAGGTAAGTTTGCATACTTAGGAGTCTAGTTGAATCTTATCTGTTCTCACTATATTTAAGAAAAGAAATGATTAGGTGTCTGAGATTTGCAGAAACAATAATCACACAGTGTATCAAATCTGCATGTGTCGGCAAAAATAGTCATAACAAAATGTGTTATGCAGAACAACCAGTCAATTTGATTAATTCCTATTCAAAATACAAAAAGACTAGGAAGATTTATTTCTTTTTATTATTCTGCACTACTAAAGCAAGTAAGAAGAGAAGGGGATAAGGGATAAACTGAATTCAAATTGAGATTGAGACAAGCAACATTCATAAATTCATATCCATGGTGTTCTCCCAGAGCTTCACAACTAATTGCTTTGAATTTTTCTCTTGTTCTTATCTAGGCCATCCTCCATATGGCTCCATATGCCTGAGTTTTTTCACCTTGAATTAGTTCTTTGTGCTTTCTCCCCATCTACCCATAGCTTTTCTTAAAGTCATATCTGAGAACTTTAGACTTCTCTTCCTTGTGCTATTAACAAAAGATTAAAAATTATCTGCATTAAAGCACCTTCTAAATAAATCTGTGGTTAAAATGCTTTGTTGTTTTGCAGCAATTTGCAGTCTGAGTCAGTATACATCAGCATATCTCTAATGAATTCTGCTCCGTGCTGATTCTTGAGTATCGCCATTTCCAGATCAGAACTTTGAAACAAAATGCACAAAGTAACTGGGAAATCAGTGACCTCCTGAGGCTGTTTGCATGCAGAGAAACATCTGGTGCCCTAAAATAGAGCCACAGGCTTAAAAACAGGTAGAGAAGAATATGTACTTGTTAACCATGTTGGGGCAAAGGAACATTAAGAAAAAGGATAAAACGTAACTCCACAGTTACAAAAACAGGAAGTTTTTGAAAAAGAAAAGTAATTTCCTAAAATGGCTGAGAAGAAACCACCTCCTCAAGCAGATAAGGGTTTGTAAGTGGGAAAGAAGGAAGATAAGATGAAAAATAGTGTAAGAGGGTTTTAGCTGCAGCCAGCAGGAGGAGGTGAGGAAGCACGGTGGAGCAGCATGGTCCCTCTCTGTTCCTACTCTTGTTAGTGTCATCAAGGGTGTGTGTATGTGTGTCTCTGTGTGTGCACAGATGCTTATGGGAATACAGTCCCTCTTCTCACTAATTAAACTGTGATAATTGTACATAAGGAAAATGGAAAGGAAAACAACTTACAGATTACTGGATACAGTTGAATTATACATTTTTTAAAGGCAAATCACTAGCTTCTGACTAAGCTAAATGACAGTACCTTGTCCTAGACAAATAATTTCCTTTAGCAGACTCTAGTAACAGTATAGCTGGTAGAACCAGCAGTACTAGTAGACAGGCTTTTCCTTTATATGTCACTCTTAGGACTGGAACAATGTGACAACATTACTTTGATGTTCATAAAAAATATAGTTTTAATCTGATTGAGGTAATCTGAACTTCCTAGGTGGGGGTGGGGGGTGGGGGGAAAGATACAT
>JAVJGJ010000047.1:79705563-79730445 GCA_035590215.1 Microhierax caerulescens | reverse complement strand
CCCCCCCCCCCCCCCCCCCCCCCCCCCCCCCCCCCCCCCCCCCCCCCCCCCCCGACAGATACAGGGTATCAAGCACAAGAGATGGAATTCAAGTCTTTGTTTGAATACTGAAGAACAAAATCCAGATGAAAAGAAGACACTGTTTAAGTCCCTTGCATGTTTAGAGTTGTTTTGTTAAAGTCTTAGCGAAATTGTCTTACCTGTGCTTAGTGCCAGTGACAATTCAGTTTAAGATTAAACACAGCCAAAATTATTTGGACACATTAAACAGGGGACACAGCTGCAGCTGAGGAACGTATATTCCAGTGGAGTGAATCTGCATTGCTAGGCTGTACAGTTTTCCAGTAAAAGGCTGAACTGCAGAATGTATCTGAAATAGAAAGACAGCTCCTGGCTTCTGTTCGCTAGTGGAAGAGGGGATGCTGTGACAGTAAGTCTCCGGATTCATTCTAGCTCCCTGGAAATCATTATTCCCCATCAGCACATAGGCCAATACATTAATGCATATAATTAGGGAAATTTTTATCTGGCAATATCAAGAACAGGTTCACATTAAAAGCTGTCCAACAAAAAAAACATTCACCTGGGTCTGTCCTGAATAAAGGTGCTAGCCTAGGTAAGGGCTCAGATCTACTATGTATTTAACAGTACATAGCCCTAAGGTGATTGTTGATATCTTCCATTAATGAGTTTTTTTTAATGAAAAAATCACATTATTACTTAGACATTCAAATCCAAAATCAACTTATTTTTTTAAAAAGTCTGCCTTTTTAACATAAAGTTTTAAGAACAAAAGCAACTCTATGAGTATTCTAAAAAAGTAAACAAGGTTTAGTATATCTTTTCTATGAAAGCAATATTAAAACCAAATTAAGAGAAGTTTCAGAAAATTCCTCCCCAGTTCTTGCAAGCAGGTAGAGCAATATAAACTACTATTACCATTCAGGAAGTGATTTGCACCTCCCTGCAAAACCACAGGAATGAAATACAGGGAATTTGCCTTGCCTCCTTTAGTAGGGTTGGCCTAACCCACTGGTGAAGGTGGCTCAGGCTAATATTGATGATTCCAGCAGGATGGCAGATTTTGCCCTGTTGAAAATTATTTATAACATCTTTGAAATGTATCAGAAGGAATCTTGTCATCAGCCAGCTCTGCCATTCACTTGGTCAGTGTAAAGTAGGTATTGAACTGTAAGTTTGTAGTTGCATGACTGCTATTATTCTCCTTACTTGTTCTGGACCTTTAAATGTCAAAGCACCAGCTGATCTGATGGGTTTGGCACAAGGTTGAGCTGTATTCACTTTTTTTTTCTTCTTCCCACTGCACAACCCTGGTTCATGTCCAGGTAACTGTCCATTTAATGTGCTGAATAAGTCTTAGGTCCCATGGAAAAGTAGTATGTGCTTACCTAATTTAAGACTACGTGTAAGAGCATGTGTTCTTTACTACCTCTATAGGAAAATGACATCCTTTTGCCTTGGAGAAACACTGCAGTATAGCTGTCAAGGAAAAACTTTAGTGGAGAAGAGCGATCTACAAAGATTGAATACTCATTGCCTAAATGATTATCAAATGGATGATTGGGAAAGTCTTGTCATGGTCCAAGCAAATACTAGTCTCTTAGATTGTAAGTGGATTTTTTTAGTCACAACCCCTTCACATTACTCCTCATAGCTCCCCAAAGTTTTATATTAGCTTACACTTCCATGCTTTCCAGTAATTTTTATCTGATCTGCTGAACTTAGTTAAATGTGACTCATATACTAGCTAGAAGCTGTAGCAATCAAAACCTGAACCCAGACAAGAGAAAGGAAGCTTATTATTAGTTTCCCTATTCACTCCCTGCCAGATGTGAAATACCATTTATGCTACTTTTCAGCCTGCCAAGTGTCCTCCAGCTGAGGTAGGCACTGACCGTAGTCAGGCTAAGGCTTAGGCCCACAGCCCACAGGCTGAATTAACAGGGAAACTTAGTTGTGGCATTTCTTGATTTCTGAATTCAGTCAGAATATCCGTTCATGCTTCTTTTTCTGGGGGGTGGGGGGGGGTGGGGTGGGGAAGATCTAACATTTTTTGAATAATTTTCTTTCACCTGAACAGGCTAATCTACAGCAGTTATTGAATCTGTTAGTTGCCCTTGATAATAGTAACTTGTACCCAGGTGTGTAGATCAGATCACCTTACTGACGCTAGTTTACACCATCTGAGAGTCTGACCTACTACTGCCAACCAGAAATGGACTAATTTATTTGCTCTGGCCTGCCTCCTTTGCTTAATAGTACCCTGGGTTCATCATATTAATGTACCATCTCAAAACCTGCTGAAGCAAAAGAGTTTAATCAAACCCACTTTTGCTCACTGATGACATGTACCTCCATAGTTGTTCAACGTACTTATAGTACCTGAATAAAATGATTTTAAATTTTTCTTTGTAGAAAATAATCATATGCTGTGTTTGCTTAGAAAACTTGCTCATCTTAGGGAATGCTAATTAAAGACAAGTGGTAAAATAGTAAAGGACAAAGAAAACAGTAACAAGAATGAAAAGCAGAATAAGTGGTGAAGAAAAAGAAAAGGACTTAGAGGAGCTTGGTCATATCAAGAGCAAGGTTAAAAAAAAGAAGAGAGAAATGAAGAAAACAAAATATTCATTGTGCTATTGGGTTTCTTGCATGGAGGAACAATATTTAAAGCTCAAGAGTGGATATGTTTTAAAATTATGAAATTAATGTCAGAATGGAGATTTATGTATTTAGTACAGTGTTCTCCTACCCTGGGAGTTGGAAATGTGGAGTGATTATTAGCTAGATTTCTGTTTTTGTTGAGCAGGTATCTTTTCTGTTATTACTCTGTTCCACTATATGATGCATAATTTAGATCTGATATATGCAAGTGCCTCCATTTTGAACAGACCATATGGAGAGCTCCATGAGTGCCCAGGGAACCAGAAGTATGCAATGATTAACCATGGTTTCTGTTATTTGTTGAGCAGATGAGAAAAGCTGTGAAATAAAAGGCATTTCATGATGGTTTCTATGTCCTTGTACTGTCCTTTGTTTGGTTGTGCTGCACTAAGAGAAAAAAAAGGCTAGTTTTAATATAGCAAAGGAAATTGCATAGCCATTCACAACAGTGAATGTCAGAAACAGGAAAATAAAGCACTGAAAGAAAATGCACTGATCTGTATAACAGGTCAGTGATAATGAACTAAAGGAGAAAAATATAGATATACACACATACATATTTTCTGGATCTATATTTTACTGGATCTGAACTATGAATAAACAGATAAAGGGCGAAAAAAAGAAACAGAGGGAGAGATTCAGAAGACATGAAACATCATTTCAGAATATGAAGAGAAAAAACTATTAAATTATTTCTAAGACTATCGTTACTATCTAGGAAATTTGTTAATATCTATTTAGTTAAGGACTTAAATAAATTACCTTTATTTATTTTGTCTTTCAAAAGAGATAAATACAGCATGGTGAGGTTTTTACTTCACAAAATACGATTTAATTTAAAATAAACTAATATGTCTACATGACCAGCAGGTGCTGGTATTTTAAGTCGGAATATTTATGTGGCAACAAGCAACCCTACCATCAGTTCGTTTCCAAGGAATTCATGGGTCATATTTGGCTTTACATTATGCAGCACAAATGGTAAGCATAAGCCCTGCTTTGGGAGTGGCTTGATACCAAAACCTGGCTACCCCCATAGCTACGGGCACGCTACGTACCTGTTTGACATGATGGGCAGATACCAGGCACTGCTGACCCAAATTGTTGGAGCCATAATCAGTGTCCCTATTGGTGATGCAGTGTGTTGAAGCCGCTTACTGCAGCAGTCCAGATGCAGAGCTACTACTCCGATGATACATCCTTATGCATTAAGAACTCAGACAAATATATCTGATGCAGAATAGATGAATTTTCTCACTTGGATGTACTTAGTGCATTGTATTATGTCATCTGTATACAACCTATGTAGTTTGTTGCTGTTACAGACAGAGGCTTTGATTGATGCTCTCAAAATGGGAGATGATAATCTCTTGTAAAGAGTAGAAAATATAGAAATTAGTAGAAAATATAATCAGATAGTACAAATAAAGTGAGTGAGGTAAATTAAATTATTCAGGTTAATTCAGAAATTGGATAGAAAAAAGAGAAAATAAAACTGAAAAGACCTTATGTAGACATTCATTATGCCTGATGACATGAGATAAAAAGAGAAGTTATTCTGATTTTCTTAACAGATAGGCAAGAATGAGAATAAAGATAAATGGTCATTCTTAGCAAAATGAGAAATTAAGTGTTTGTTGTCCTAGAGGTTAGTCCTTGCGCTGAGTTTTAATACAATTTTTTAATAATATTCAATAAAGAGTTCAACACTGCAATAGTGGAGACAATAGTAGTTCAGTTCATTAAGACTTTAAGGTCTTGAAGAAAAGAATTGGGCTTGATGCAGTTCATGAGGGTTGACCTGAAATAAACTTATATTTCAGATTTCACAGGGAAAAATTGTTCACAGAAATCAATAGGGTATGAAACAGTTGCCACTGTCAGCCACTGTCCTCCCTAGAAGGAGTTTGTTTGTTTATTATATGTCATCATCAAACCCTTATTGTGTTCACCATTTTCTGAGTAACATATGAACCTACTGAAGAGCGCAGGGCCCTTCTTAACTCCATTGGTAATGCCTGCTAATACAAAAACTGACCGTTTTTTGTGTGTGTGTATTTAACCAAAAGCATAACTACTAATAATTTATTAATTATTTACCAATACTATTAATATTGGCATTGGTCTTACCCAGTATATGGTAGGTCTTTCTTGAGTGTTTCCACAGGCTTGAAACCTCTAAATAGTTTGCTGCCATTCTGTGCAGCTTCCAGCTTTGGCTTTTTTAAAGGCAATACTATATGTACAACTTGTGACATTTTGACATCTGCTCAAGAGTTTTTTCTGAAAACTTTGTTGAGTGATTTTATGAGATAAGAGATTTTATGATAAGAACCATATGCTTAAAAGTGAATCTGCCAATGAAGTTTTGTAATACTGGTTATAATCTTGTGGTTTTGAATAAGTATTATTTGTGTGGATTTTTGTACTGAAACCATGTTTTGTTTAGCCATTCAGAATAATCAATGGAAATAAAATTTACTTCCCAGCCAAAATCTTTGTAATTGCTTTACATAAAAATGACAGAAGCATGCTTATGGTACCTATACAGATAAGAATTTTTATCTTTATATTATCCCTCTTATCCAAATCAGTAAATTTCAGACTTAATTATGGACATATGACCACAATTGTTTTTTCTGAGGTTTGTTAAGATAGTTACTTCAGGAGTCATTGGTGTGTTGAACTTGGCCTGTGGTGAATGTAGACATACTCTGAAAACCAAGTGGCTAAGAGACAATAAAAGATGTGGTTATTTCTTCTAAGAAAACAACACTTTCCCAAGCTGAAAGACCAGCCTAGTATACAGATCCTGAGACCTGTACTTTAAGAAAAATAACTTTTTCATATGGTCATATTTTAGAAAGGAAGAGGGAAGAATTGTTTGAAAGACTATACAAATAGTCTTTATTGAAGATGTTCTTTATACTATGAAATGCAAAAATGCTTAAAGGGTGTTATTAAAGCTATACACATTTATACTAACGATCTTTCCCCCACCCCTTCCTTGAAAAGAACCCACCTTTAAAAACCCTAATAAAATATTTTAAAATATCCTTTTAAAACATTTGCAAAAGAATCTCAGGCCTTCATTCTTCAAATGTCTGATGAACATGCATGTAACTTCTGAAGTAGAAATTCTTGCTTTCAGGAGAGAGAAACATACAAATCTGACCTTATAGTCTGAAAAGGATGCACCACAGAGAATAAAGATCATCAGAGTATTTGGGGAGCATATTCATAATATTTTGTGTCTAAATGCAAGTCTCATAATAATTTAAGAAATTAAAATCTTAACTTTAAAAGGATTTTAAGACTTTCCCATTAAAGTCCAGAGCAATAATAATACCACTGTATATGCTGAAACTGATCACTGACTGAAGCACTAAAAATGATGGTTCTGAGACTATCTCATAAAAGTATTGAGGCAGTAAAAGGTGATACTCATTAGCAAGTTGATCCTGTCAAGCCACTGAATGAGTCTTGTTTCTTCAATTCTATCCTCAAGAATACTACACAGAGATACTTATGTTTTCTCTGAACTGAAATTCACCTTTTATGACTCCTATTATTGCTGCATTTTCACTCTTACTCTCATTAACCATCACTCTTTTGTGCATTTTATTCATTTCAGCTCCACAGGAAACATGAAAACAATACCTGCAACAAGACAATGAAGAAGAGAGAAAAAAATCACAATACAATTTCAAGATGCAGAAAATGCCTACCACGATGTGATGGTAACAGCAAATACTATTTTTTTTCCAAAAGGGTCACCGAGTCATGTATTATTTTTTTCTGCAGTATTTGTAAGAACACGTTGAAGCACTACTATCATTGCAGGTGTTACCGGTTTTTCCTCTTGAACTGTTTTGAATGAGAATTTGTAGAATCAGTAACAGTAAACAGAGTGAGAATGTGCAGACTGGAATCTGGGACTCTCCATTCCATGGAGCATCCCAGAGATAATGGAATATAAGGTCACACTTGCATACTTTCTTCCTCAAAGCCCTTAAAGAAAGAAACATGCAGCTTTTTTAAAACTTAATTTTCCATTCTTATGTATGCAGTATTTGATGATGTTCCTTTGTGCAAATAATATGATAATGTCTCTACCTTTGGGAGACAAGATTTTAATAGCTGAAGGGAAAACAGTCTCACAGAGAAACTGATCCAAAATCAGTTTGGGTGTAAATAGATGTAACCAATTGTTTTCAATGGAGTTGTATCAATTTGGAGCTAAATTAGTTCTATGATTAGTCCAATACTATAATCTTCAGTCAAAATTCTCATTATTATTATCAAAATTTTTAGGATGTAACTATAAAAAGAGATAACTCAGAGAGCTGTATGTCCCATTTGCCTTTCAAAGGGAAATTGCGAGTGTTTTTCCCTTTAATCAGAAGGTCAAAAAGTATTTTTGCCACTTGACAGAAAAGAAAATACAAATAATGAACCAAATTTGTAACTGGTATAAGTTCAAAATCAGTTACACCATATCTGAATTTAACCTCCTCATCTTTTGACTCAAATTGTATTATTAATGATGACATAATTAATTTTTTACCTTATAGCGTTACTGTGCAAAGAAAACACATGTAGACCAAAATAACCACTCCTGTTAGATATAGTTTCCAGTTTTGTATGTATAACATTTCATCCACGTTATTTAAGAGCTGAAGGCAGCGTTATGTGTGATCTTTCTACATAAGGAAGGAATTGTAGTGGCCTAATTGCTCTAATAGACTGCTCTGTATTTTCAAGTTAAGCACCTTTCTATACCAGTGTTGTTAATTCGCTTGATTTTATTCCACCTCTCATGGTTTTTCTTATCTTTTTTCCTGAAAGGTCCAGTTTCTGGAGATATATGAATGTGTGCCTTTTTTTTTTTTTTTTTTTTTTTTTTTACTTTCGAAGTGGAATTCTTGTCCTCTTGGTTATAATAAAGCTTGTGAAAACATGACATGAGAGAACTTCAAAATAAATAATAAAAAAAACAAAAATATTTTAAAAATCTATTTTAAAATAGTTTTTTAAAAATCAATTTCATTTTTTATTAAAACTGAGCCTGAGATTTTTTTGAAGACTTGAAATTGGTAAACTTCTATCTCCCTAAAGCTGCCAGGTTGAAAATCTTTTCGTACCCATGACTGGCAGAAACTGAGAAAGCAGAAAATGAGTATGCAGTCTCCCAGTTGGCTTTCTGTGAATTATTTATAGATGACAGAAGCATTACAGAAGTCCAGGCGTCTGGACTATGTGTAAGACTTCCAGTGAATGGTTTCATTTTGAATGTTGTTTCAGTTTGATAATGTAATTAATGTAGTTGGGAGATGAGAAGTCTCACACACTGCATCTGGAAGTTTCTCCTCAGGAAATCCTTGTAGCTCGCTGTTCCTGTCAAGCAGGGTAATGTGCCTGTAAACTGCCTTTGACAGAAAACATATCACTGCATCAGCAGAACCAGAAAATGACAAAACACACTCTACATGGAAGAGTGAATACCAATGTCTTTGCACCCAGAAAACACACTCATGTAAGAAAAAGAAACCTCAATCAGTTGTAAGCTTGTTAAGTGAATTGAAGAAACAGCCTGAGCCAAGAAAATGGTTCCACTGGTTCTCTTAAGAGGTATATAGACCACTTTAAATAAGTGTGAAATATCAGTATTAGGCACAGTAAATACCTGCTTTGCACAGAATACAACAAAAATTCACTAGAAGTAACAGGTTTTTGGTTGTTTTTTGTTTCATGTCATGTCTGTTCATTCCAACCCCCCCCTGCACCCCCCACCCCACGCCCCTGTAGCTGTTAGTCTATGATGAAAAAACAAAGAAATTTGAGGGCAAATGTATACATTCCCAGTTTGAATAAAATTTTAAATTTATAAGCCTGAATATTTAAAAGTCTCCAGAGAAAATTAGCTGGTTTTAATTCTTATATGGTTATTAACTTTCCTGCCTTTCAAGTCACATTTTCAAGCTTTTACTATTAGCCATGAATCCAGAAGCTTAAATAAACTTAACTGTAAAGAAACATTAAAGTTTTGAAAGAAAAATCAAAATAAAAATACTCTGCTCAAGGGTCAATGGCTCACTTCCTTCAAAACAAAACAACCCCATCCACTTTAAGCTCTACTAAAGCTAACCAAATGCTCTATGCATACAGTTTTTCCTTTGTGGAAATGCTATAAAAGAAAAGTAACCATATGATAGTCACTTATACAGACATGGCTCTGATGAAGATGGAACTTGTTTATACCACAAATTCAAATGAATTATGTACAGAATAAAAATATTTTGCATCTTTATACGGAAAGGAAAAAGTGAAAACAAACTGCTGGAAATCTCTCTCAAAAGGATGATTATTTCACAAATGCAATCACTATTTGTTACCATAAAAGTAGCTGGAAATGGCTGCCTACTCTTCTGCTATGGGACTATGGAAATGCATAGTATCTCTAAAATATAACAATAAACCATATCATATTTAAGGAGAGATTCTTGTTCTTAAAATCTTGAATACAACTGCACATCATTATCTAAGTAAAATTAGCCCTACTTATAATATGGATACTACAATATTATCTTTCAATCTGCTGGTTTTAATAGAGGGACTTGAAGAAATGACTAACTGATGTCATTTCTTATGTGCTTTAAATGCTGTTTTACCTTTCTCTGCAACAAGAGGAGAAGAAATCTTTCATTGCTTTGCTTATCCAGATCTTTGAAAGAGCAAAAAGTTTAAGAAATAAATGAGAGTCTGAAT
This sequence comes from Microhierax caerulescens, assembly GCA_035590215.1. Classification (NCBI taxonomy): domain Eukaryota; kingdom Metazoa; phylum Chordata; class Aves; order Falconiformes; family Falconidae; genus Microhierax; species Microhierax caerulescens. Next base: position 79,720,992 of record JAVJGJ010000047.1, on the reverse strand, counting down.
GAAATGACACATTATTTTAAGTAGCAATCTTCGATTTCAGAGTGAGTCTTTAATACAATATTTAGTCATTTTACTAACAATCATAATTATATTTATAATTAATACTTAGCTTTCAGACTGTATTCATCTTCCTTAAACATATTCAGGGCTCTCTTGGAACAATCCTAATTTGTTATAACCAAAAGATGGCAGCACTCTATGCAGTATACACTGCCTTCTACTGTTATTTCTATTCTTTGTGTAAATTCCATTTTATAGTGCTGTAGTTTAAGTTGTCCTAAGCAGACAACTATTTAGGAAGCTTTCAAATGAAAACATACGCTTATTAATTTGGGAAGGTTGATGTGGTTTTGGAAAGTTTAAAAATAAATTCCTTGAAGTTTAGCTTCTTTAGTATGGTTCCAGACTAGTTAACTATCAGTATTAGATGAACAGAACTGACAAGCTGCAACCTGAAGACTCTTTTAGGGAAACCTATTCTCCTTTTTTTGGGACTTAAACACCATATAGTTTGTCTCAGATAGGCCTTCTGGTTCTATTCACCATTTTTTTTTCTTATTTATTTTGTGTTTTATTTTTGCTGTTCTCTTTTCTCCTTGCCCTGTCTCATTCTTTACTGTTCCCTAGTATCCAGTTGGGCAGACCTCATGTGGGCCCAATACCAAGGCACTGATGTAAACACCCCCTTTATTGTGTATCACTTCTGATCCTGTGGCTGGAGTTGCTACGTGTTATATAATGTCTACAAACTGTTGTACCCACAGTGATCTGAAGCCACGTTCCTCTGTGAGACTGAACATATAAGGAGGCAGCTCTTACACCCTGATAACAGTCTGATGGGGGAAGATGCTCAGTGACTGTGTGGCCTTGACCATATCATGTAATACAGAAACATTAATGAGTAGGCTAATTATGTTGAAACACACTGTTCGCTATTTGGAATTAAGGTCAGCCAAAGGGACATACAGAATTCTATACTTGTGTTTGCTAATGATTTTCAGAACTGTGTTACTGTGTGCATCAAGTGAGGATACTGGAATCTGTCACACGTAATTCTTCCTTTCTCTCTTTTCCTCCACTCTGACATAAAATTTTGAGTTTTAACAGAGGCTGTGCTGAAGAAAGGTGATTTTCAGGCCTCTCCACTTTGAAGTTGGTTTCATTTAATAATCTAACAAGGGATTTGACCCTAAAAACTGTTGCACGTTTGACCTGAAATCCAAGGCCTTAGGAAAGGGGAAGCAGAAAGAGGGGTATCCATGAATATTCTGGGACCTCAGGGTATTTTAATGTAATCTATTTTGAGTAGTTCCTTCACTATCTGGAAATTGTGGTGTCTCATGACATGATTTCTGGTGATAAATATCCTCACAGAAAAACATTAAAAGCACCTAACAGTATATTTCATTCTTATAGAAATATTAACCACAAATCAATATCAATTAACAGCTTCATCTTCCATAGAATATATAAAAAGCCCAGCAACAATGTGAAGAAGAAACCTCAAAATAATGAAATGCTAATGATGTTTAGTAAGAGGATTCTGAAGGTAGGAAGTAGATACCACACTATGAAAAAACAGTAATGATCCAAAAATCAAAGGCACATGAAATATCTCACTGGCAAGAAGCTGCTTTATGTAACAAATTGATACCAGCAGTAAATCTGATGATACTATTTAACAATAGTTTAGGAAAATTGGGACAAGTTAAAAACTTAAGCCACATTCAAGATAATGCAATCACATTTTCAGAAAAGAAGGTTGTAATAGGAAAAGATGCCTGTGAATTTAGATCTTTACATGTGTTGTGGGGGAAAATGCCAAGTAAGTGCTTTACTTACCTAGAATGAATAGGACTATCAAAGAACCTGAATGTAAAGGTATTCTTACTTATCCATGACTTACTGTACCTCGTGTAACTGTGATTATACTCTGAAAGAAGTACTCTGAGGATAAAAAAAAAAAAAAGGGAAGCCTTCTTTAGTAGCAAATAAATTTATTGCTAGCATTAAGGATGAATTCGTGTGAAGTCCAGCTGTGGAAATTTTCATGTGCTGAGACCCAATGTATTTCTGTGCAATACAAATGTATTTCTGTCATACATTTGTATGAAATTTATGGAGTAAGAAATACTTTCATTGTATTTCTATACCATACGAGTATAGCAGGTGACCTTCCTGACTGTACAGGAAGGGAATATCAGAGAACCAAATGAAGCAGAAGAATGTTCCAGTTATGCTCCATGTAATAGTGGCCATTAGCCCTGGGAGCAGTTAGCTCTTCTAATCCTTAACATTTAAATTCTCAGAAAATGTCTGGCATTTAAGAATATCAGCATGTGAAAAGAAAGCAGAAAGCAGACTGTGATGAGAGAAACTGAAAAGTCAGTTAAATTTTTGCAGCATTGCTTTACCATTATGTTGAATAAAGTGAATTTTAATTTTTAATCAACTTTGAGTCCACTCTCTATTGTAACTCAGAAGAAGATAAATGAAACAACTATTGTATTGCAAAGTGACCCTTTCTTGAAAGGACAATTGTACTATAAATCCCAAAGTACATGCTGTGTAAACCTACTTTTATTCCTGAATTCAGCCCTTTCAGTACTTGCTGTATGTAATATACCTTTCACCAATTTACCCTCAGTAGTAGCTGTGGTAGTAGTAATCAGTGAAGACAATTCCTTGTAAAGCTATTTAGATAGAAAATAATAAAAAAGGATTTAGCAAACATTCATTAACATAGGGACTTTCAATACCTTTACATAATCTGTTCAAGACTGACCGCCTTCTGCTACACTTCATTTTGGTTTCCATAGGTAGAATTACAAAATAAATCTGCGTGCCACGATCTGTATGCTGATTTTCTCCAAACTGCTCTCACGTGTTTCAAATGTATATGTCAACAGTGCAAACTCAGTGAAATATTTAATGTCAACAAAAGTTAAACTCGTTAATGTGATCTTTCTTTTCTATCTGCCTCCTGTCAAAGACAAACTAAAAAAAAAAATGGAAAGCACTTTGTTTTAGTTTTGGGGTGAATGAGGGTAAATACTGCAGATTTTAAAATTAAATATAAATTTGGGAAATGTTACGGAACGTTCCACTAAAAGCTTTTCTAAAGTTCCTTGTTAAGCTTGGGGAGCAACACGTTACTATTTCCCTGCATAGGTATCTGTAAGTATTTTTTATGTAAAATACTTATCCCCAAAAGCTTCGGTTTCAGAAGTCACTTGTTCTTACTAGTTTTCAATTTAAGTAAACATTACCCAAATGGTAAAGATAGTCTTATGAATTAGTGACCGGTTTGTGGTTTAGGAAATTCAGATTTAGGGTCAGACTATGGCTTTCTGTGAAAACCTGAACAATTCCATCAAACAGTGTGGACTTCTGTTTCATATTTGTACCTTTTGGATAGTAATTGCAGGTTTTTCTGTGTTGACACAGTAACAATATAGCCAAATCACAAGCTTCAAAAGAGTCATAGGAAGAGGTAAAAATTGTGATAAAAATCCACATTTTTTGTTAGTACTTGTGGTCTGTTTTTTGAATCTTTAGATTGTGAAGTTGTCCCCCATACACACAAGGAGTGGAAAAGTAATTTTAGGTTATTTTTTTCTTAAGGAAAATAAAATCTAGTACCCTCACACAACTTCAGACACTAGGACTATGAAAAACCATGACTTATGAGCACCCTTATAATGAAATCTTTACAGTTGATGACAGCATTATCTGTTCATAATGTGCCACACATAGTCTGACTCATATCATCCTTGGCACCTGTGAGAACAACTGCTACAAGGTAGCATGTGATGTGATACAAGGTAAAATGTGATGGTGAGTTTGCTGTGCCAAACTGGATGTGGCCATAGAGCCACTTTTAGTCTTTGAGTGACTGAGCAATCACTGAGTACATTTGGAATTTCTTCCTTTTGGCTTAGTTAGAAAAATGGATTTTTTTTTTTTATTATTTATTTTTTTTGGGGGGGGTGGATGGGGTGGGAAACCCAAATCACCAAACCCCTCAGCATTACTGAAGAACAAACTCCTCTAATGGAAAACACTGTATCAGTTCTAGTAGAAAATAAGTTTTTTTTCCCCCAACTGGCCAGGTTTAAAAAACCCATCCAGACTTTATTTCTGTTGTGCTTAACCTCATAACAGCAATATGTGCCCTTGTTATCAAAAGGCACGTTCACTGTAATTCTCTAACAGCTTATGCAGACTTTTCTGTTCCCTGCAGCTTCTTGGAATGCAGAAGTGTGTTCATTTATTTGTCTGAACAACTCTGATACCATGACCCCCTGCCAGCATTCTCTAAGTTGGCTGCCCATAACAGTAGAATAATTTCAAGATGGCAGTTCTTAAAGCCTTAAAAAAAATTGTTCCAAGGTAGGTCTATTTGAGGTTTCCTTCCTCTAGCTATGCTCATCTTAGAAATTTTGATGTTACCTCTTAAGCTAGAGCAGTGAGAGTACACTTCATGTACAGTAAATGTAGTAAGAATGGAATACATTTATTTCTGGCATTTTCCAGTTCCTGCTTGCCCATTTTTAAACAACATCTGGTCAATTTGTCGCTTGGAGGGTGTTAAGGAACCACTATTTTATCTGGGTTGTTTTTTATAAACAGACTCTTAAAATCTCACATCCTTTCTTTTATGAAGCATGGTTGATATTCTTCTTACTATATACTTAAAATTTACCGATCACATTTAGATTTTTTTCCCAGGTCTTGCTTTACATGTATATATTGAAATGACAAAATTTGTTTCCAGATCAAATGACTGGAGTAATGCAGTACGACCCTTCATATGGAGTATCCCCAGTTTCAGTGTTGTAATTACATTGTCAAACAATCTCAGAAAGAAAAAGATAGCAAACAGTGATGAAAAAAATGTGATAGCATTTAGAATGAGCTAGAGAGTTCCTGATTAAAGTGGACAACTTTTGTCCAGCTGCCATCAAGTAGGTGCACAGCCTGGAAGAAATATCAGCAGAAGTGTTACACCAGAGGCAGTTCTAGTCTGGCTTGTTTAAGCATAGAGAATGAATCCATGGCAGCTCAGCTTCACCGCATTTTGCAAAGCAGAACTGGGTCTCTGAGCACTCAGGCAGTCCAGTGTTGATCCCAGCATATCCATAGGCAAGATTACAGCTAAACCACTTACACTGACCAATTCTGGAATCAAAGCTCCTTTTGCTGAGTGGCTAAACCAGAGATGGTGGAAGGAAATGTAAATGAACTAGGCCATGGAGTTTCTTGATGAATACAAGCAGGCCAATGCTAGATGGGCAGGGAAAGTGGAAAATGAAACTAGAACAAACTGAATTTTAAACTTGAGTCCACTAAGGTAGTGGCAGAAAGGTCAATAATTCAACCCAGAGCCTGCAATGTAGGTTCATAACATTATAGATGTCAGCAGAAACCTTGTGGAAGTTCATCATTGTAACACACAGTCTTACAACATGAAGAAATAGTTCTATAGGCAATTCATTTTTACTTTCTAATATCTCTTTAGGCATAATCACTTCCATCTCTGCTAGTACAGGCTTCATGTGTTATACACTGATCTTAGTGCTTTGGTGAATTTATGGAAGCTGATCATAAACACCAAAAGAAAGAATTATGCCTTTGTGGGAATGCATCATTACTTTACATTCCATTGTGAAAGCAGAAAAACTGTATCCCCTCTGCAAGAAAAAAATGGGATTGTGTTTTTTAAAAATAGTAAACTAAGTAGCATATATTTTTGCCTAATGTGAATTTGCACTTGAGAATATAGAAATATCTTGCTTATTGCTGAAAACCTGCCCTAAGTGACATCATATATACACTACATATGTATTATATATACCTTATTAATACTTTTCAAGAAAGTTTTGATATCTGTACGTCCAATAATTGAAGCTCATTTTAGTTATTAGCAGCCGTATGAGCATGTAAACACCTAATATGCAGTCTCTGGAATGATATTAATCTGAAAACCTGAAATATCCTTCATGCTACCCTCATAAATGTCAGCCTTAGCAATTACTGTGTGGGCCATAAGGCAACTTAATCCCCAGTGGAACCCAGCACTAGATGCAAAAGAACAACAGTAATATCTATTATGCCACTTTGCATCAATTGTTAATGATCCATTTTACTAAATGAAGAGCATACTTACTGCATGTACTTGTCCTGAAAATGGAAAATCTACCACCATATATAGGCCTAACAATTGAATTCAATCAGCAAATATAAAAGGAGTGAAATGGACCAGATTTTTTCCTTCACTTGGCAGAAGACATTGAGTTGTGCCTGTGTAGAGAGAAGCAACATCTTCTGTATGTTACTGGTTTTTATGCCTCTGCCCTCTCAAAAGTGAGGGTTTAGTCACTAAGCTGCATGTAAGATTAACCCTGCTGAAAAAATTGAGAGCTGAAACTTGCAATGTATTGTCTCTTATTGTCATACCAAAATGAAAGTCAGTGGAAATATGGAAACACTTGAGAATTAAAGAAGGAGTAAAGGTATTTTTAGAAGGCTGGAGGATTAAGTATACAAATTTACTATCTTGTATATAGCAGTACAAGAAATAAATATGCTGTGCCCCTTCAGATCTCAAGATAACTCACATGTTGAACCCTCACATCTTGAAGTGTTAAAAGAAAACACAACATTTGGTCAGACCTAGGTCTGGCCTAGCCTCTGTTACAACCATGAGAAGGCACAGTTACTCAAAGATTTTCTGTAGGAAATTGTTACCTATAAGCCTAATGCTAAGAGTGACACAAGATATTGCTGAGGGAAATTTTAACATCTGAAAGAACACACTAGCCAAAATCCCAAAGACAAGGCTGGACTATTAAATTGGAGGCTCTTTGAAACAGCCTTTAGGGAAACCAACTTTATTGTGATCATTTGGAAGCTTTAAGAGGCATGGTAAGAGAGGAAGTCTGGTTCTTTAAAATAAGTGGCTGCAGGACCAGAGTACGGTGAAAGGAAATTAAGTGGAGCAGACTAAATGTGAAAAATGGAGAATAAAATATGTAAGAATATAGTTCTGAGGGGATAGACGCAAGGGCAAAACGTGAGTGAAGGACTTCAACAGTATGAATTTGCCCAGTTATAGAAAACAAAGTTTTACAAAGTGCTGGTGAGTCACTCTGCAGACTCACCAGTACGTTAGGATTTCAGGGTTCAATGAGGCTTGGTGATGTGTACTGTGGCTGTGACAAAGTGCAAGTGGTTCTTCACATGTGCACTGCAGTACATTGCAACAAATCTGTGTGTTTGTGCTTTCAAGTACCTTAAAAGAAATTTTATTGAATAAACAACTCTGAACTCTTGTACCTTTATTTTGTGCTGTGATTAATTCAATGCTTACTGCAAACCTATCTGATCTCAATTTTTGTTTACTCTTGTATTTTGTCTTTATGACACTTGTAATGATATGCTCTTGAGTTCTTTCTCTGCTTGTTTGCTTTTCTGCAAAACACAATATTAGCCCTTCAAGAATCCATTTATTTCTACTAGCTAGCTTTGAACTACTTATTGGTCGTGTCACAAATGAGTAGTCCCTAATTAGCCTATCCTTTAGTTGTTCAGATTCCTGAAACTTGTTTAGACTATCGTTGCATTGTCAATGGTCAGTGACCCCATCTGAGAGCAGTTTTTGTGTGAGAAAATCAGCCTTGCCCAAGCAGTGTAAAGACTTACAGAGGGAGAATAGTCAGACAAGGCTACTAGCTCGCGTTCCCATAGCTTCCATCTCACTTCCTTCATCTGCCAAATGCTACCAGAACAGCTGAGTCTGGCACAAGCAATTAGAGGGTGGCAGAGGTTGTGGTGCCATGCCTAGTGTGTTCAAAGCAATCAGCAAACATGTTCTGTGGCCAAGGTCCCAAGACTTTATAACTGTCACTGGTGATCCAAGGCATAGGACATTTATTTCCATTCTGAGAGGGAAAATAGTAGAAAAGTATGCTTTTTCCAGAATCTTGATTTTTTAATTAATAGAAGTGATTGAAAGTTTGAAGCAATCTGCATCATGTTTCTGCTGAAAACTCGACTATTGCAAAAATAGAAATTATTTCCTTTTATTGTGGAGCACAGGACTTAACACCCTCTTATTTGTCACCAGTAATATTTCTACCAGAACAAATATGGAATTACCAAGATTGTTTCCTTTGGTTTCCTTTTAGAGCAAAGGAACAAATGTCTTCACTTTATCTACTTTTGACAGATGATCAGGCATATAAATGGTTAGTGGATTGCCATATAAAGCTAATCTAAAATGTGATGTTGTGTGAAATAAGTCGTGAAAATAAAGATGCTACACACAGGCTGATCATAGTTTAGCTGGTGCAAGCTCTCCAGAATTTATATTGTTGTTGAGCACTGATAGCTACAGTGCTTCCCTTTAGCTTCTTCAGGCATATACTTTATAATATATATAAAAGATTGCTTACATGTTTTAAAATATCTGATTATTTATGCTGCATATAATGGCATTAGGTTTACAGTCTACTACTTTGTTGTTCAGCTTGGTCTTTTCTTACTTGCTATGGACCTCATATTAGCTCTTCAATTACAGATTTCAGAGAACCGGGGTTTATCTTTGAATGTGACTCAGCAATTCATGAGTACATAACCTTGTCAGAACAGCTGGAGCGTGTCTCTTACCTGCTCTGTTGGCTGTGCTAAAGACTTTTTTCAAAACATGAGAATTTGTTAAAGTGTGACTCCCATACAGCAAACATCACTAGAACTGACCTTGGAAGTAGTATTTTTTTACAAACTGTTAAGTGGTTAATGCTATATTTTATTTCGGAAGCCTTTAGAAAAGAACTGGTTATCTGAAGTCAACCAGAACTTTGTCCTGAACTTAATTATTATGAATTTTATAACATTTTATAGAAAAAAAAAAAAAAAAGTTAAGAACAGATGAATTGAGAACATTTCACAAGGAAATGTTCTAATTTTTCATGAGTTGTTTTGACATTGTTTGACAGCGTTTTTCCCTTCACCAGTGAAATTTCAGCAGAGTTGATACAAGAGGCTGCTTGTACTTACCCAGCAGCTGAATACCGAATTGCTATGGCTTAAAGCCAAGCTTGAATGGCTTTGCTGACATTCATACCTGAGCTTGCTGCAATTAAGTCCACACTTTTTCATTTGTACAAGGATTTAATGGAGTCACTGGCAACTATGAGATAGATCTGTTAATAAGACATGCCCAGAATTTCCTGTAACCTACTATAGGTATCAAAAATGAACTTGTACTGAACGGTGAATCTCTTTCAATCATACTTTGATAGCTCCACAGAAATGTGTCTTAGTGTAGGGTAAGGTGAGATCAAGAATTTACCAGCAGAAACTATGTCCTGCTGAAAACTTGGCTTTTGCAATTTTTAGTAGCTTTTCCATCCTGCAAGAACATTTGTTCTCATGGGTGGTAGATTACTACCAATACTGAATGTCACAGAAAGATTGCATATATCAGAGCTCAATTTGGCCAAGATAACTTACACACCTGCCACAGTCATCTCTCTTCAAAAAGGAGACAAAATAACTTCCGCCTTCCATCATCACCAACATCACTAATACTGGTATTAGCATTATCACCACTGTAGCTTTTTGCAAAGTCTGGTTGAAATATGAGTGCTTTCCCAATGCAGTAATGCAAATCCCATCAAACCTGGGAATGCAGAATATCTGGCCTTAGTAGGATGTGAGGCTGTGAGGCTCTACCTCTCCTTTTGTGGATTCAGAGTCTGTATATAATCCAAGAACACTTTCTTAGAGGGAGTGATAAGTTTAGCAAAGGCAAACTGACAATTTATAAATAATTTAAGGAAAGTTGTACTTATTCTCAAAATCCAATAATGAATGAAAAAAAATGATCAGTCTCCACATTATACTTTTAAAATCTAACAGGTTTTAAGTCAAGTCTTTGATTTGTGAAGATTTGGGCTAGCAATGCTATTAGTATTTTCATCAGCCCATGCTAACTTTCTAGTTAGGGGTAGAAGTGCAGCTAAGTAAATGATTTTAGGTGAATTAGCAACTTACAAGAAATACATCGGTGAGGAGAGACAATGATATTGCTGCTAGAGGTGGACTCCAGGAAACATTTCCATGCATATTTAAATTGGAAATCCTAAACACAGTTTAAGGTTTATGTTAGTTTTTACCAGCAATTTTTTTCTACCTCATTCTCTGCTGTGTGGATTTTTTATTATGCTATTGTGAATCTGTGAGTGTAAGTAAGGAGTAACAAAGTAGAAAGTTGAGCTTTATATGAACTGTTAATTGGAAGCAATGGAGTTATCTGCAAATATCTCCATCAGGCTGGGATAGACATAATACTGTAAAAAAAAAAAAAATATATCGTCCATTTTGGTGCTAAGGGTGAATATAAGAAGATTCAGTTGAGTGTAATTTCACTGAATGAAGTTTAAAATTCTGTACATTTTACCAGTTATAGATCTCATTTATTTCTATTTTGGATCTTCAGCAAAGACGTGCTATGTTATTAACTATAATATTTTTTAGTATTTCAGAATGGAAAACCTGTTCAGGTACTTTTTATTTATATGCCCCTTTTTTTATAGAACAGAGAATTCTGACATCAGGGTACATCAAGTAATGTCTCTGATGGCACTAAAACTAATGTAATTGCAAGGTAGAGCAAGAGAAGCAGAGGGCATACATTAGTAGAAGTAGCTTTTGGAAGCAGCCAAAATGATAGAACACCTTAAAGGTAATTGCAAGGGAAACGAATTATGTTAGAAGTAAAATACTTAAAACATTCCCTGGTGGGAAAATCCTCTTTAGTTGTAATGGTGCTAGCAAGTGCTCCTGTAGTACTATCTTAATACCATATATTTCCTACTATCAGATAAGACAAACGGAAATGCCTTTTTATTCATTGACAGTATTGTCCTTTCTGACTGAAACATTTTACTCAAGCCTGAAATTTTAACCCTGCTGACATGCAATCATAGTTTTCTGTCATCATGTCAGTGACCCACATTAATGTTATAAAAGTGTTGTAGAACAGCATCACCTGAGTTCTAGTTTTTGTGAAAAGAAACCTTTGTGGAAATTGGGCCAACAGCATAAATTTAGTACAAATCTTACTGCTAATGCTATATGTGAAAAATTCTTATCTTGAAAGTATACTACATGCCACAGACAAACCATGCAATACCTGGAAGGATTTGTTTTTTTGGTAATCCGCTTCTAGTATAGCAGCATGATTTGAAAGGATGCTCTGGGGAAATTTATTTACATTTTAATATAATTAATTTTTAACAATTTAAATGGCAGTCTTTATGGAGTTATATTAAATTTAGTCACAAAGAAAATTATCTAGGGCCTTATGTACTTGGCAAATTATTAAGATGATTTTGCTTCCTTTGGTCATGTGTCAGAGATCTTATACAAGTAAACATTTCAACAAAGCCCAGAGTTGTTACTCAAATGAGCCAGACATTTTGAATGTAGGCAAGATGGAAAGATCATAAAGACCTAATTTTATATTTTTCTTCAAGCACAGACTGTGAAGTTTCAAAGTCCTAATTTCTCTTTCCTGTCCCCCTGTGTCTTGTAGCAAACAGTATTTTAACTTCTGCATACTGAAGTGCATGTTTGTAGCAATTAACACCTGGGGTGACATTTTAAAAATCCCACATGAAGAGAGAGTTTATTATGTGCTCCTTATTTACCTATGTATTAAAATGAACCAGTTCCTTTACAGAAAAATGTGTTTTGTATTTGGCTTCCTCCTTTACTCTTTGTCAAAGTCTTTTCTACTGCCAAAACAATTAGGTTGTTGTATTTTCATCTGCAATTCAGGTGACATTCTTGCAGAACTGCTTCATTTCTACAGTGCCTAGTATATCTATTTAACATATCATTGATAGTGAAGTTCTGACAACTTAAGAATGAAATAAATAGGAAAACAAATATCTTGGTTTTATAATATTCTCAGTTTGCTTGCTTACTCCAAGTGTAAAGTTTCCTCATCACAAGAATCAGCAATAGACATATGTTGAATTAATCTACTAGTAGTTACAAATGTATTCACATTTACAGCAAAAGGAGAATGTCAAAATAATAACTCCCCTATATATTTTCTGTTTAAAATTCTGGATTTTGTTAGCCTGTGTCAGGAAGATGAGGGGAAGCTGACCTTTATCTAAGAGAATAGCTGGATTGCGTGGAGCTCTGCCTCAGGATTGATGATGAACTAACTGAAAGCTTATGGGTAAGGATTAAAGAGTGGACCGGTACGGGTGACACTGTAGTATCTACTAAAGGCCACCTGATCAGGAAGAATAAGTGGATAAGGCTTTCTACAGAGAGCTATAAGAAGGCTTATATTCACAGGCCCTGGTCCTCATGGGGGAGTTCAGCCTCCATGGTGTCTGCTGAAGTAACAACGCAGCAGGGCATAAGCAATCAAGGAAGTTCCTGGAGAGAACTGAAGACAATTTCCTGATGCAAGTGATAAGAGGAGGCAATGAGGAGAGGTGCTCTGATGGATCTCATACTCACAAATATGGAAGGTCTCACTGGAGATTCAAAGGTTGAAGGCAGCCATGGCTGCAGTGACTATGAGATGATGAAGTTCAGGATTCTGAGAGGAGGGAGCAGAGCAAAAAGCTAGATCACCACCCTAGACTTCAGACATCTGACTTAGGCCTCTTTGAGGATCTATGTGGAAGAGTCCCATGGGATAAGGCCTTGGATGGAAGAGGAGCCCGGGAAAGTTGATTGATATGGAAAGCTAATCTCCTCCAAGTACTGTCAGGGTGACTAAGCCCTTGAACAAGTTGCCCTGAAAGACTAAGTAGCTCCATTCTTGGAGATATTCAAAAGCCATCTAGACATTGTCTAGATGCCACTGCTTAAGCAATGGGGTTAGATAAGGTGACCTTCAGAGGCCTCTTCCAACCTCAACCATTCTGTGATTCTGTAATTCTGAGATTCTGTGAACTGATGCATAAAGATTAAGAAACAGCTTGCTCAACCTACATTTAAAAATATACTTAAGATGGATGTAGGATAATACATTTACCAAGACAAATATTGATCTTATTTAAACTGACCACATATTCCCTTCCAACATACCCTAGTATAAATAGTCCTATATTTGACATTTGGGTAGTTTTATGCTAAGTATTAGTAGCTATTTCCAAAAGACAAAAATGTATCCATACTGTGTAGCATCTAGACAAAGTGATCTGTTCTGTTATTAACACAAGTTATCCTCCAAATGAAACTGAAGCAGGGAGATAATCAGAACTACAGCTGTGTTTGGTATATGGCTAATCAAAGAAAGGAACCGTTTACTTTGAATCTCATCCTATTGTCCTGGAAATAATTAACCTGAATAGCTGTCAGTCTAAGCATTTACCTTATGAATATGGAAATCAAGGAAAAAGAAAGATGCAAAAATCACTATAGCACAATCACAACTGCCCCAGAAAAATGGAGTAACCTAAATAACATTTTTTTCCCCAATGTAGTTTTCAAGGTTAAAAAAAAAAAAAAAAGGAAAAGATTTACAGCTTGGCAGATTATCAGTGCTCTTTGTTATCAGTACATGGCTGAGATTTATCATGTGTGTAAAAATTCACCTTTAAATTATATAATGCTTCTCTTCCAGGTGAAGATAATTCCAGAAACTTTACACTAGTAGCAATGAATACCTGTGTTGCACTTCTACAAAATGGACACATGAATAGATACTGATAAAGCCAATCTGAACTCTTCTGCTAACCTTTCCTGAGGCATTATTTTTTTATTTTTCAAACTGGAATTGTGCATTCTCCTAGCTACAAGGCTCTATTATTCTATGCATATTTTGTGTTTGTACATGTATATAAATATATGAGTAAACCATAGAAGAAACTAGGACTAACTGTTCCAAGGACTAAATATTCCAAAACTCCTTGGCAGTCAGTAGACCAGATTCTGTACACCTTTTATTATTATTATTATTATTATTTTAAATAAATGACATGTTTACAAAGAAACAATTTTACTGGCTGGAGAACATAATCCTATTTCCAAGGTGTGGCAGAGAAATACTGTAAAGCCTTTTTGGGCACTCAGGTGCTGGTGTAAAAGCTCTATGTACCAGTAATGCACTGAAATGTGTAGAACTATACATGCAGAAGGAAACTAGGGCCCTGATAGAGCCAGGCTAGTAAGAGTTTGAGCAGAGGCAGCTCTGTAATGTCATGCACTTGATTCTATGCACTATAGTGGTTTTGCATTTTTCTCATCAAATACATATCTGAGTTTTTTTCCAGTAAGGCAATAGATGATGAAATCATAGAATCATAGAATCATTTAGGTTGGAAAAGACCTCTGAGATCATAAAGTCGAACTGTTAACCAGGACTGCCAAGTTCATCACTAAACTATATCCCTAAACAACCGCATCTACAAAAACCTCCAGGAAACCAGGTGGTTCTGCCACCTCCCTGGGCAGCCTTTTTCAATGCCTGACAACCTTTTCAGTGAAGAAATTTTTCCTAATATCCTATTTAAACCTCCCCTGTTTGTCCTGGTTTTAGCTGGGATAGAGTTAGTTTTCTTCTTGGTAGCTAGTACAGTGCTGTGGTTTGGGTCTGATGTGACAGCAATGTTGATAACACACTGGTGGTTTTAGTTGTTGCTTGGTAATGTTTCTACTAAGTCAGGGACTTTTCTATTTCTTGGGCCCTGCCAGCGAGAAGGCTGGAGTGGCACAAAAAACTGGGAGGGGACACAGCCAGGACAGATGACCTGAGCTGAGCCAAAGGGATATCCCTTACCATATGACATCATGCTGAGTATATAAAGTGGGAGGAAGAAGAAGGAAGAGGGGGCCCATCTGACATTATGGTGTTTGTCTTCCTGAGTAACCATTACATGTGATGGAGCCCGGCTTCCCTGGGGATGGCTGAACCCCTGCCTGCCCTGGGAAGTGGTGAATGAATTCCTTGCTCTTTTTGCTTGCATGTGCGGCTTTTGCTTTACCTATTGAATTGTTCTTATCTCCACCCCGGAGCTTTACATTCCTTTCTGATTCTCCTCCCCATCCCCCTGGGTGTGTGGGGAGTAAGTGAGTGGCTTCCTGGTGGTTGGTTACTGGCAGCAACAAAGAAAATTGAGGCTGTTTCTTCTTGTCCTGCTGCTTGTTAACTGGGAGAAGAGACCAACCCCAGCTACCTACACCCTCCTTTCAGGCAGTTGTAGAGAGCAATAAGATCACCCCTGAGAACACCCCCAGTTCCCTCAGACATTCCTCACAGGACTTGTGCTCCAGACCCTTCACAGCTTCATTGCCTGTCTCTGGACACACTCCGGCACCTCAATGTCCCTTTTGCAGTGAGGGACCCAGAACTGAACACAGTGTTGGAGGTGCAGCCTCACCAGTGCTGAG